>JACDJE010000300.1:205669-345450 GCA_016647715.1 Pavo muticus
GGGACTTTGTAATTATAAATCTTCTGAAATTGTAACTCAGGAAAAGACTTTTCAAATAAAATGTTTCCCAGAAAAGAATATTTGGCAGTGGTTGGCTCTTGTTTTCCCTAATAACCATTAAAAGTCTGCCCTAGTAAACCATTTTACTGCAACGTTTGAAATGGTAGAGTTTACATTTTATTTAATAAATAGTTGCAGAGCATTAAAGCAACATCTCGTCTGCAAAACAGCTCCTTATCCTCGCTTTGTCTCAATTGGTTTTTTTACATTTCATTTTCAGTGACATGTCAGCCGTCTCTCACCAACCTCAAAGGAAAGTTGAATGCGGGGCTTACAAAGTTAAGCTGACATTTGCTCTCTTCCAATAAAAAATATTTAGTCCATTAAACATAAATACCTGTCATTATGATACATGGACTGGGTACAAGCCTCCCGTTTCCCTCTGATGTTTATTACATCCAAACAACTGCAGTGCCTGCATGTTTTCAACTTTAGTGTATTGATTAAACTTTTAAATGGCTGCCATATAACCCAGGGACATCAGGAAGATTAATTTGCGTCAATGTTCATCTGTAATTCATTAGCCATTTATTCTTTACAACCACATGGGCTATCAAGAAAATGCAGGCCATTTTTCACTCTGCACAGGCTTGGGAACAGATCCTGAAATTTGTGCTGCATACAAATAAGCTCCCCAGGCCCGGCCACTTATACTGCTTGGTTTTTCAAAAGTTAAAGTTGGGAATAATAGCAGGAAAAAAAGGAACATAAAAAAACAGAAATGGACAAAATATATGTCCTCAGGGTACGAGGGATTTAACTGAGTTTGTCCACTGTCTTTTCATCCATGGATTATGGTTTCTTATTTCAGTCAGATTAAAATAACTGAAACTTGTTTCTGTGCAAAGGCCATAAATAAAATGAGTTGCACCCCCCTCTAATATCTTCTGAGATGCAGTTACTTAGAGAAAGCTGGAAAGTGGCAGTGAAGTATAAAAAGCCCATGCCTTAAGGAGATTGTAGTTGTGAATCTAGGAAAAGGATATGGTTTTAACCAACTCTCACATTTACTGTGGATTCCAGTCCTGCATTTATTTGGTAAAATGCCCAGCTAAATATTGGTATGTAACCTTAGGGTAGAGGTAAGCCATCTGGCTCCTTGATTTGCCCTGCTGACCCCTTGGCACAGTATGAAGTGCATATTAAATAAGAAAAAGGAAAGAGAAAAGCTATAAAGCAAACAAACAAACAAAAAAAAATGCACATGAATTTTACAGTTACAACACAAAAAGATCAATGAAATGCATCCTGGTTTATTTCCTCTTTTCTACCTATAAATAAAATAGTGTCATAGTGTAATCTAAACTCATAGGGGTATGACATTAGACTCCTTGGCAGTAATTTAGATCCAAAAAACCAAAGATCTCATGTAAGACAAAGCCAACAGGCTCCCTGTTGCACCCTGTAACAATAAAATGTCTAGGTGGGCTTAATACATTATCTAGTATATCTGCCTACAGCAACAGTCCCTATGCTGCCATCTTAAAACATGGATTTATGCATATATATGAAAGAAAGGAAGTATGAAACTATTTGCTCCTGGTATGAGTGATTAACTTACTGTTGAATATCAACCCAGGTGAGGAGAACCATGGAGAGAGCACCTGAAACTGGCATAAACCTAGCATGGTATAATCCATGGCAAAGCTGCAAAAGAGGCCACACAGTAAGCTACATAAGGATGTTGCTTCAGGAAATCTGAGGAAGAGGACAATCAAAACTACAGCACACCCACATGTGAATGACAAAACATCCGCTGTGAAGGTGTTGCACTTCTTGTTGAACTCCTTGCTAGTGCAAGGCTGTTGCAATGCCCAACCTGCTCACACAGCCTTGCCTGGCTTCCTCACAGCTCATGAGCCATGAACCCATCACAGGATGCTCTCTGAGGCACAATGGGGAACAAACTCTAACAAAGTCCAAGGGGAGCAGAGAAAGCGATGTTGGACCCAAAAAGCCTCCTCTGTGAAGCAGCGCGAGATTTTAGCCTATATCCTCTAGTAGCAGAGCTTCAAAGAAATAAATGCCTCCCTGCAATTACATAACCAGCCAAAACCTGCCATTTGGTGCATGCCTTGGCAGTTTGTACACCGCTGTATATATATATATATAGGCAATCTGCAGGTGGCACTGCTAAGAAACGTTTCTGTCAGTTGACAGCCTTATAAGTGCCCAAAAATAAGTGACCTAAAAATAAATTACCAGACAGGCAGGGATACACTCAAAATGAATCTTAGATAAAATTTTGTGTTTTATTACATGCTTGAAATTTAGACTGAGTTCACCAAAAGATTCATTGTGGTTCATCAATCTCACAAGCAAGCCTGAGCTGATTTGTGGTTTCGTTTTGCACAAATACTTACTTCTATTAGGCAGGAGAAAATTAAATGCGTTTTGGTCTGATATTTGGATTCCTTTGAATCTGAAAGTTGAGTCAAAAAGAATGTTGGGAAATGAGCCAGTTACAAAGCCATATGGACAAGGAAAACAAAGTCCATTTATCCAAATCTGGATAGTTTTATGCTGTACATGTAACTCAAATCACCCTGGTCTGCATTTTGCCTCACTCTGCAAGGAGAAGATGAATTTCAACTTCATGTTTTTTATTTTATTTTGGTTTTATCAGCTTTAGTTAGACCTTCAAAATAATTTAAATATAACTTGCTTGCAGTGAAATAATTTCCTGTTACGACAAGGGACATGCCAGGAGTTTCAGCAATGAAAACACCCTGATAAAATGTGGGATGGAAATATTGCAAAATTTACCCAGCTTAAGTAGAAAATAATGCAATGGTAAAACTATATCTTAGAGCAAAGCAACCTGTAGCATAACCATGGAATTTCTATCACATAAATATATACATATATATGCATATATATATCTCAAGTAATTTGCAAAACATTTGCAGGTGACCAAGAAGAGAGCCATTTTATATTTGGTGGAAGAATTTTCAGCCTTACTTCTGTGGGTATCAAAAGCTTCCTCACTGTGCTCACCAAAGAGCGTTTACTTAGAATGTTTCTTTTTCTATTGCTAGCACTAACTTACATTATGACGCAGTTAAGGTGCAGCAAGAGATTGGGATCCAGCTGCCAAACTTCACAGGCTGTGTGCCACAGCCCCGTGGCATGGGAGCAGGTACACAGGAACTCTGTCATGCTGCAGGAATCTTCAAAGGGGAAGAGGAGCTGGCTTTGAACTCGTGCTTGCACCAGGGGGGCCGAAAGCAGCAGAGCCCAGGACTCAGCCATTTGTTTTCATTTTCATATAATGATGTGTCTAGCTCTCATGGTTGTGCAGAAAACTGTATCAACTCAAACCATATGTTAACTGAGGCAGCAATATGTTCTTAAATTGGCAGACAGCTCAAAATGACAGTTCAGCAAGATGTGAACTATTTTCAATCATCTCAATAGGGTGTTAACTCTGAAACCTAAATATTGCCTGTATATGTATTTTATTAACCATTTCACTACTAAGTACTTTGAACAAGATCATTAATCTGTTCCTCCATAGTTCCCCAAGACCCAATATCCCAACTTCTAATACAAAAGCATCTGTCTGTAATGAACCTAGTTATATGCTGGGCTCAATCATTTTGAACAGCTCACTATAAATGTATTTATCCTACACAATCATGAAGCACTGAAGTCCTGTCATCTCCTTTTTAGAGGTGGAGTAGAAATGCAAGAACAAGATACAAAGGAAACAGAAGACAGATCAGCTGAGCTTAAGCCTTTTGTCTGAACCAGTAGATTATCTTTTCCTTTTACACAGCAGTTATGTGGAGACAGTGAAAAATCCACTGAATTAAAGTAAGTAACTGAGGCTGAATATTTAAGAGAGTACTAATATACATATTGGTAGTAGATTTATTTTTTAAAAGGTTGTGTGCAGTTCAGTTCAAATTAATTCATTTCTTTCACTGAACGTCATAGAATTTCTAAGGATTTGCTGAAATTTAGGGCCAGCTTATTACAGAGCTCCAAATCTTATACCCTTACCTCTAACTGGTCAAGTTTATTAATACAGTGTCTTATCTTTAGGATCTAGCACACAATATAACAAATATAAGACAAATGCAAATTTTAAAACCAACAGAGATTGGTCAAATACAGGATCTGGATCAGTGATAGTCTTTAAAATCACACCCTCCTGAAGCAATGCAGAAAAAAGAGAAAATTAGACTTAAAAATACATTTGCTTATGTCTGAAGTTCATTTTTTCTACTTTTTTTTTTCCCTAGCTTTGTGGCCAGTCAAACAAAGAGGCTGGCAGCCAGTATAATTGAAAGTGTTTACTTATCCGGCAAGTACTTCAGTTTTTGAGCCAGAGCAGTAAATGCATCTGAGCCAGGAATGGAAGTTGGCTATTTATTACTCAGGTGACAAAATAGGTTACAAGAAAGTAGATAGCATGATAAAGCTTCAGCCTGGCCAGACTACATGGGCAAAAATGACTGCATGTCCTTGTGCCAGCATCACTCCCTTTCAAACAGCTGACAGCAAAACCTCTATCTAGTTTGTGAAGCTTTTTGTGATAAAAGGCACTCAACACATGTAAAATATTATTACTACATTTGCAAAATGAAATTTCTAAGAGAAAAAGCACAGAACACGCCAACAACAATAAAGCAATCAATTGCAATAGAATGCAATAACTTGCAATAAATTGCTTTGTAGACAAGGATTAAATTGTTTCAGCACCAGCCACCCAATCCAACTTAACTAGCAAAGAGAAAAAAGAAATGAGAAACATTTGCCTAAAAAGCTCATAACTGTCAGTGTGTTCAGAACACCAGTATGTCCTGCTACACCTAATACCTTTGTCAAGGTGGCCTATCTGGAACTACTCTTTCCAATCCCTGAAGACTTCAATTGCAGATTTCCCCCACAGACTCTCACTGTATTTGCCAGCACTGGATCTCTGCTTGGGGTCTGAGTTTGAGACAATCCAGATCCACACACGTAGCCTCCTCTCCCTGCCCCCACTTCAATATCACTCATCGCAGCTTAAGCTTGTCTGGTTTGCACTGGCAGTGACCTGGATGCTGCACATGCTACAGTGCAATAAGCGAATAACAGCAATGAGACTGTGCAATATTGTTTTTTCATAAAGATGTACTTAACCTTCTTCTAACATTATTGTTATAACTTTTTTCCCCACACTGATTCTACAGATAGGCATTACATTATACTGAAAAAGGAAGGCACTTGGCACTTGGTCTCAAAACCTTGTGTTAAGCATTATCTTTGAATAAAGGTTTTAAGATCTTTGGTTTGGTATTCCACAAGATCTTTTAATAAATCAAGATCTCAAATCTTAATACTTTCTTCTATCAACACATAAGATTGTAACTTCATCTTCTTCATAGTTACATGTTGTTTTAAGTAACATCAAGACTGATCCTTCAAATGACACAGAGTTAGAAATTCAAAAACAGGCTGATAGTCCATTTGTGCCATAGCCTATTCCTTGCAGCACATGAGCTATGCAAGCCTGGAAAATAACTAGCAATACATTTAGTGATAAACTAAAGAGTTACCATTCATACTCATTTTAGTGTGTCAGGTCAGTTAAAGTATTGGCTGTCCTGTATCCTAACACAAAAAGCATCCCAAAAATGCTTTTTCTTGTTAAGTAACAACATGGCATTGCAGTGGAAAGTGGTGACTGAATCAGCCTTTAAGGGTAGTCAAAGGAAAGAAGGCTACACTACAAAACAGGATTGTATACATTTTAATGGTTGATTGATCTTCTGCAATTTCGTACAATCATTGAATCATTTGAGTTTGAAGGAACATTTAAACTCCCATGCAATCTACATCTAGATCAGGCTGCTCAGAGCCCCATCCAGCCTGAATCTGCATGTATTCAGGGATGGGGAATCTACCACCTCTCTGGACAGCTTGTTCCAGTGCTTCACCACCCTTATTACAAAAAAAAAGCTTTTTCCTTTCAACCCATCTAAATCTCCCCCCTCTTAGTTTGAAACCATTTCCTCTTGTCCTATAAGAACAGACCCTGCTAAAGAGTATGTCCCCTTCCTTCTTATAGTCCCCCTTTAGATACTGAAAGGCCACTATCAGGTCTCCTTGGAGCCTTCTCTTCTCTAGGATGAACAGCCTCAGCTCCCCCAGCCTCTCTTTGTAGAGAAGGAAGGCATTTCATCCCTTGGATAATTTTTGTGTCTCTCCTCTGTACACATTCCAGCAGGTCCATGTCTCTCCTGTACTGAAAACTCCAAACCTGAATGCAGTATCCCAGGTGAAGTTCACCAGAGCAGAGTAGAGCGGCAGGATCACCTCCCTTGCCTTGCTGGCTCTGCTCCTTTTGATGCAGCTCAGGATACAGTTGGCTTTCTGGACTGTAAGGGCCCTTGCCTTGCTGGCTCATGTCCACCTTTCCCTCCAATAGTACCCCAAGTCCTTTTTGGCAGGGGTGTGCTCTATCCTTTCATCCCTCAGCTTATACTGATAGTGGGGGTAAGACCAGGTGTAAGACCTTGCACTTGGCTTTGTTGAATCTCATGAGTTTCGCCTCGGCCTGCTGATTGAGCCTGTCTAGGTCTCTCTGAATGGCATCCTGTCCCTCAGGCATGTCAACTGTACCACACAACTAGAAGTCATCCTCAAATTTGCTGAGAGTGCATTGATGAAGACATCAAAAGAATCCATCCCAGTACTGATCCCCAAGGGGCACCATGTGTCATTGACCTCCATCTGGATATTGAGCCACTGACTGTCACTCTTTGGGTATAATATTTCAACCAGTTCCTTGTCCATCAAACAGTCAGCCCATCAAATCCATATCTTTCTAATTTAGAGAGAAGGATGTTGTGGGGCACCATGTCTAAGGCCTCACTGAAGTCTTGATAGTCTACATCAGTGACGAAAATTGTAAGTTAATTTGATGTGATTTTCAAATTAATTTAATGTATTTTAGAATTAAATTTGCAGATGTCACTAAACATCGTTCTTAACTAATTTAAATACTTGAGAAAAATTCATGTGTGGGCCTAAACCCACAAAAAATATTAAACTGGTAACAAAGAGAACCATTATGTTTTCTGAGTTTATAGCTAGCACCTCAGCTGATCTACAATGTTTTTGTAAGAAAAAGCACATTTCCTAAGGCTAAACTCATGTTCAGCAAAATACTGCAAAGCTGGTTCCTACATGCATCTCTGTACTGGGAATAAACAAGGCTCTGGTCGATTTCCTGGACTATCTGGGTAAGAAGCTGCTGCACAGGCACTGATGAGTCGAATTGAGCCCAGTGGTGCTCCATAGGGAATACAGTCTCCAAGTGAGATGATGCTTGGGAACACTTGCCAAAACTGGGTCAACAGGGCATACCACTGAGCACTGTGAGACACAGCATAAGAGAGAGCTAATAAGGAGATTTCTCCTTAAAGGTCACCTGGTGAGAGAGCTAAAAATAAAATGTCAGACGGCATTGGAGAGGTAGAGAAAAACCCTGTTCCTCTCTCGGGCTTCTACAGTACCCTCCAACCCTCATTAGCATGTTGTTATTCTTCTGCCTGGTGTTTTGGAGTGAATGTACCTGTGACTGCTGTGCCCTGTGCTGGAGCGCATGCTGCCCAAGTGATTTAGGATTTGCAAATCACTAAGCTGGGAAAGGACTGAGCCATCAAAGCCACAGCATGGCCACAGCATGGCCATGATGGCAGCCTCTCCTAACATGCAGCCACAGAGCATTGCATGCTTAGGCAGTTTTACTAATGAAAACACATACAGCTAGAGACTTTCTGACTCATGGACCTGATCAGCATTTTGTGCATTTCTTGCTCTTAAAAGTTTGAACCACATTGATCTTCTCAGAGACTAGCTCTTAGCCACTTTAAACTCCTGGGCCAGGTGTTTTAAGATGTCTATTAATAAAAATAAAGCCAGTACACTCAGCTGCTTCTACATTTTAAGGGGAGAGCTGGTGTTGAGCACTGGAAAATGAGCCCAATTCATTAGTTGCTTAAGTTGGGATTTACAACTGGAGTTTTCAAAAGAACTTAGTCCTACAACTGGATATTCAGAAGAGCTTAACTCCCATTAGGCAATGAAAAGAAGCAGTCAGCATCTCAAAACGCTCTGTGTCCAGCAGCTTACGTTGACCCTCATTGACTAAAGAAACCAGAAAACTGGATCCAATAAAATTGCCAAATTTACTTTAATTAGTATGTTTCCTTAATGCTCCATTACTCAAATTCCAAATCATTGAAGTTTATTGCCTGTTCACGGCACCCTGAAGAGGGGTTTTATTTGCTGAGCATTCAGCAGCTTGCAGTGTTCTCAGTAAGAGTAACTGTATTAATTACATTTGAAAATACAATTCATTTTGTGCTCACATTTTGAAAATCTTAAATTTCAAGTATGAAGCAGGTCAGAAACAAAATATGCGGCGGGAACACTTTACTCTGAAAGAATATATTACAACTTAAAGTGAAATCAGACTCCTGCACTCCTTCTGCAGGTAGAGGGGGAACTGACTGCCTGAGATCTGGACAGACACATTCTTAGACAGCATTTTGCACACTTGAAGAATATCTATAAAATAGCCAAGCTGCAATACAGATTCACAAATTACTAAGCGGTGGTATGATGTATTGTGCCCTTTGAAAGTAGATCTAGAATGCTACTGCTTATATTTCATGGATTTTTGCTTTTACTATCCTTTTGAAAAGTACCTGAAGAGCTTCAATATCTTTTTTTTCCTGACTGAAACACCTCTTCCCCTTCCCCCCCCCCAATTAAAATAAATCTAATCTCTAATGTAATACAGCGTCTTTAAAAATTTATTTTCAAAACAGAAACAAACCAAGACAAACCCTACTCCACATTATAATTATTTCCTGTATTCCCAAAGGATGAAGAAGTTTTGTTTGAAGTATCAAACAAAATGGAATTTGGTAAAATAAATTTCTTCTTTGGCATAAGAATTTCAATTGCAATGCAGCATTTGAAACAGAAGAAATATTTTTCCCTAAACAACTATACAAAAGACAAAGAATTTAAACAATACAAAAATAGTTGAGAATTGGAGTCAGCACCTTACATTACTGAATTAACTGCTTAACTATATCCTCTTTAGTAATGTAAAAAATTACATTAAAACCTAGTGGCACTCCAGCAACTTGTAAATAGGAATATGCAACATTGATACTGTTTCTGTCAGAAATGGATTCAGTTTTGCATACACATCAACAGTCGATGGTACAACTCTCACTACTAGGAAGAAATTACTGGACATGGAGTCTTGCCCACAGAAGCTGTCCTTGACATCAATGTTGGCATTTGGAGCTGTTTACACTGTCTGTAATTTTGTGGTACCTCTCTAGGATTAAAACTCAAGGCAGTTGTATCTGGCTTTTTATATTAATACCACAGTCTCACAGAAAAGTTACATGATAGAGGTATCAAAAAACTTTTAAACATCTCTGTAATATTGAAAAAAGTCCTACCAGGAAGCTTTTTCTTTCTAAAGAGTCCTGTCCAAAGTACATGTGAAAAATGGTTGCTAGTTGTGTCCAAATATTACATTTCTCACACAGGATGAGTTATCTACATTGTACACCACACATTTGTATCTAAGGCTTAGAGCAGAAAAACCCACATTGCTTGTCAATTTCCTTATGTTTCTTTGCTGATAGGTACTCTATAAAATTCTTAAATCACAAAATATGACTGCCTATGTAGCACAACTTTGGGGCCCATTGATTTGTTTAAGGCTCAAAAACTGTCTTTTCTTTTTTTCCTGTCTTTTCTCTCTTTAAAAAAAAAAAAAAAAAAAATTTTTTTTTTTTTTTCTTTTAAGCTACAAAAAACAGTCTTAACTTAGGCTGAGCATTGAACTGTAAATTCTAGGAGTTTGACAAACTGTACACCCAGCTAAAGAATAAAAGGCGAAATAGAATTCTGCTTCCATGAAAATTATTTTTCATTTTTAAACGGTATATAAAGGGGAAGACAGAACTCTTCTTTTCTACTCCTTTACTTACGTACGAATGTCAGCTGAGATTGAACACATTTCTTATCTTAAGCAAAGACATATAACTGGTGTCATGTAGGATAAACAAGACTTTTCTTAGGACACATGCTAAGATTATCATTATTCATAAGAATTTAAATTGCAAGTGTCATTCAATATTTATGTATTTACTTGAAGAAACAAATTAATTTGGATAACTTTCCCAGAAAATATTTTGTGTGTGTGTGTCTATCTGAATTTCAAGGTTCAGAATCAACTTCGCAATCAAAAGCAATTAGAAGAGGAAATACCAGAATTCTTGCAGGGGAGTTTATTCCAGTCCAGCTTTCAGAAAAGCTGCAGAAGGATATCTAGTTTGGCTGTGTTCTAAAATATCCTTACCATACCCTCCTACTCTTATCCTAACACAATCTATTGAGTATTTCAGAAACTTAAAATCAGATGTTTAGACAACACAGGCTGAAAATCTTTCAAAGGCATGAAAAAGCGAGACAAAGAAAAGCAATACAGCTTTTAAAGTATCAGAAATGCATCTTAAAAACTGAGCGTTCCTGTGGTATCTCTGACGCAGAGAAAGCAAGGGGGGAAGAGAGTGGTCAAGTCAAGGGGAAAAGCTGGTCTTTGAATCTACATTCTTAACTAATTTGTTTCAAATTCTGCCACAGTCTTACATGTGAGAAATGACATTAAGGGAAAAGGGTGATGGTAAAGAGATAAAGCTACAAGAAGGTATTTAAGATACTTGCCAAGAAAAAAGCACTCATCTGATAAAAATTTAGACAGGAAGGATGCCAAAAACCAGGAGAGACACAACGGAGAGATTTGATGAGGTGATTGCTGCTGCACTTGTCAGGCTTGTCAGTAGAAAGGGGATGCCAGATTTTAACTCAAAAATAGTGTCAGCTTAAAAGTTGCCTCTTTTTCACCACATGTTTCTAATTAAGATGACATTAGAACTTACTTCTGGCAACTATAAATAAACTGTTTCGGATTAAGTGTAAAAGATTAGGTACCAGGGCTTTCTAATATGTTAAAATTGGGAAAAAACAAACCTGTTACAAAAAGCAAACCCTCCAACAAGTTGTGAAACTGATACAGTTCACAATGATCCCAAGGTGGGTTTGAATTTGAATTACAAAACATTAAAGAGAAAAAGACTCATTAATTGGAGTCTGAAATCTTAAGTGAAGCCATTTTTCTGTTTTACCTTGAATCGCTTTTATGAGATGCTCTTCAGATTAACTGCAGTACTTTAGAAAACTTTAAAAATTAAATCTTCTTACCACTCAAAAAATTAAACAAACAAACAAAACTCCAAAAAAAAAAAAAAAAAAAAAAAACAACTGAAACGTAAGCTCATTTGGCATTCACAGTTTTTATAAAACCTGGCCTTCACTACTTCTTATTATTATTCGCAAACACCTTTCTTATAATTCCTTTGATGAAGAAATTTACTGCATTACATCTTGTAACCAGGAGAAGCCACAAAAAACAAGTAAATGAAATGCCTTATTGTGTTAGTATGGGAATGTTTCTAACACCAGGGTCAGAATTTGGAATTTGAAGAGGCAACTGGAAAGGACAGTCTTTCAATTTACAGCCTGGATCTTCAGTGAGGTTTAGTCAGAAGACTTGGCTAATTTACACTAGACAAGGATCTGGAGCCATGCTTTGGCTTTAATGAGATCGTAATTTAAATAAATAAATACATAAATAAAAATCTATCAGGGATTTCCAGGGTGAACAAGAATTAAGACTCTGGGGTCTAAAGTCAATGAGGTTTACAAATTTCAGATTTACAATACATACATAGTAAATCTCATCTACATAAGAACTGAAAAGATACTATCGTATTATCTAAGCCTCTTCAAATTCAGCAGCCAGTCAGTATTGTGTTTAATTACAGCATCCAATGAAGGTATACACATACTCTACCCACCTCAAATCTGTTAAAATTCTATTCAAAATTCTGTAAGCCAAATAAAACCTTTCACCACTGCAATAAAGAGATGTCTGTTGTCACATGCATTCTCATTTTTCATTCAGTAGAGATCCACGTATTCACTGAGCTAAGTGATCTTGCTCTGGTCAAAACCATGGGTGGGCTGAAACCACACTGTAGGTGGCTAAGGACTCACACAAGAATTTATGTGAAGTGTAGGGGCTTACAAAGAATATGGGCACAATTTTACTTGGATTCCTCTTGGGATGATATAAAAGCAATAGAAACTATTTTATTAACACAGGCAGGGGATGGCTGGTACACAGCCAAGCCTTCCCTTTATCACTTGCTAGGGTGGGCAGACACCATGCCCTTCTGCCTTTCAGTTTGCACATTACTGCTCTACTGGAAATAACAGGCAGGGAAGGAAGAAAAGACTTTGCCCATAGTCTACACACCTACATGCAATGCACCACAGGAATGCACCACAAAATATGTTTCTTTCATTATGTCTGGAAATAAGTTGTGAAGTCAGTTTGAGAAAGTCAGGAATCACCTGCAATCACCAAGCTGCAGTACATCCCTAAATGTACTGAGAGTTAGAAAGAAATATATTGTGATGAATGATGCAAATGCAGACTCAAAAAAAAAAGAGACCAAATTGTTTCGCATTTCCTTTACTCCTTTGGAGTAGCTATAAGCACCATTTAAGAGGAAATCAAGCAAACAGACAAGCAAAAAACAAGAAGTTATCTGATGGAATAAGTGAAAAAAAAAACATCACCTGTTATCTCCATCTTGCAACAGACTGCAAGGGAAGATCCAGGTCTTTAAGCTATTGCAGATAGAGCAGCGGTTCTAACATGAACGTAAACTAGTCAGCCTGTCAGTGAAAAAAACTACTTTCGGTGTTGTTTCATACAAACACAATTAAACTACTGTCAAAACTTGAGAAGATACTGACATACTTAGAATAGCATTGTGTATAAACAAAGGTAATGGGCTGGAGAAATCCAGGTTTGAGATTGGTATTAGTGAAAACTGGAGAGTGGTTCAACTGATACACCCCCTCTAAAAGCTCCTTCTTCCAATATTTCACATTTTTCAAATTTTTAAAAGCAAATGCTCATAGCCATCCTTGCACACATGGCAAGGATAAAAAAAAAGAACACAGAAGCAGACCATTTGATGATACTCCACATTCAGAACAAGCTTGAATTTTACAATGTAGCATTGATCCTTCAAAGCCGTGACAAATGGCCATAACAGAAATGCTTGTGCCTATTTAGGATGCTAATCTTCATTTCAGGTTCTAACTGCTTTTGATATCTTTTGCTGAGGGTCACTATCATTACATCTGAGCTAGTGGAATAGCCTGTGCAAGCCCCATAACTTGCTCCACTGCAAAGGCAGCAGACGGAGTTCACAATACCTTCAATGGTGAGCTAGGCTAACATCTTCCAGCTTAGCTATGACCCAATTTAACCTTATGACTTTGCCCATTATTTTTAACATTGCAAACAAGTGCAGATGCTTCTGTAGTGACCATCAGACCACAGGATTGGCTTGTATTTTTCTAGGAGATTTTGTGTCTAGATTTAGAAAAAAACATCTGTTGTCATAGACTGCCTCTTCACTAGAGGGATAACCTGACATATCCATGTTTGCATAGCCATATTACTATAAAAGATAACATAGAGAAGGCTTCCATTACAGCCTTGCCACAAAAAGGTCAAGAACTCAAATAGAACATAACTCAGTGTGACAGGAAATAACCCTCATCTGAAAGTAAGAAAGCATCTCAGCATAGTAGAATACTTTCTCAGCTGTGAGGTGGAAAAATAGCCTACTTGCAGTAAAGATTCAGTTATTGCTATTTGCTAAAATACGTGTAGTATATGACATTATGCAATGCAAAATGTACTCTTAGAGTATTTGATTTTAGTTCCGTTCATTCAGTTCAACTACATAATTTATTGCCTTAGCATAGTGCAATTGATTTTTCTTCTTTCCCACCCCTAAACTGAATAAATCCCATTTCTTTATTGCGTGATGTTCACTTAGAGCAAACCAAGGGGAAATGCACTTATATGATCACCCCAGCATGGACTTAACACATGTTATTTTATGAAAAGCCCAGTTTTCTATAAAATGGAAAGAAATGCTTGTTTTTTGGTGTTCTCCACATCCTCCTCCACCTCCAAACATTCCTTGACATGTAGCTCTAAATACCGAGTAGCCCTTGTGCCTACTATACTTTAAATACTATAAACCTGTGTTCACTCCTTATCCCTTGTGAAACCTATGACAATCTTTAAAGGCACTAACAACGAAAAATTAGGGGCCCTATACAATGAAGAGAGCTGACCTTTGCTAGTGTGAACTGCCCATGCTTGAATGGAGTTCTGTGCACATTCAGCAAAACTTTTCAAGCTTGTGCAGCTTTGATAGATGGCCAATATTATCTGAGCATTGCTTTTCAGAATAAAATTGACAATCTTTAATCCTAATTTGAGTTCACTGCACAGCAAAGACATTTGAGATAGTGTCATTGTGCAGTAAATTTTACTCCTGCTAACTGAAAAGGAGAGCAAAAGAAATACTTGCACTTGGATTCTTTAGGACAAAACAGAACACTTTTTCTCCTTTATATATTTAATCTAGCTTGTATGAGGATGAACAGAGAAACAACTCAAAGGAAAGATTAGAAAGGAACAGAAGAGAGATGACTAATGTAATAACAATTACTTAATGGTCAGTGTAAAAACTATTCTTAGAAAAGATGCCACATAACTCAATCCAGAATATTTCTAGGTTAGAAATATGCCCTTAAATCTTACCAAAATGATTTTTAACTGGATGTAACTCTGAATAAACCCAGATAAGATTAGAATTTGAAAGAAAACATTTAGCATTGCCCAAATTAGTATGATTATTTACAACCATGAAAGCACAGTAAACATTATCTAACAAATCAAAACGTACCAGCAAGACCAGAAATATATTTTGGAAAAATTGTTTTTTGAGTATGTTTTAGAACACACAAAGAATATACTATCATTAACTGTCTGCAGAATGTTGCTATACTTTAGTGCTGAAGAGTAAATTTGAACCAGAACTTTAAACTGATGTTTCATCTCCAAACTTTGTTTTTGTAGCTTTTCTAGGTTCCCACTCCAGCACAGACTTCTGTAGTTTCATAAATTGCAAAGATTTCAGTTTTTCCACACTTATACTGTTCAATTTCCATTCAGTGGAAGCTATGCAAAATAAGTCATTTAAAAAAAAAAAAAAAAAAAAAAAAAAAAACCATAAAACAAAAAACAAAACAGAAACAAGCATTCTCCAAGAGAACAATATTCCCAAGCAATATTCCCAAGAAGGAATTAAAACAATCAAACAAATCCAAAAAAACCAAGGCATTCAGAGAGGGAGAAATCTCTTTTTCAGAAAGATGATTGTTATCACACTTGTTTTTATATAAAGGATGGGGAAGTAGGACTTGAGAGCAAGTAGTGACTGACTAAAGAGAGAGCCCACCTTTCTACTTCATGTAGTACCAGTGGCGACTGCATGTGTTCTGCTTTGCTTAATGATTAACGCTCAGAAATCTGGCCTCACTACGTTTAGGATTAGAATTACTAAAATCCTACAGAATTGTACATGTCTTGGAAGAGATTAGGATGAATAAAGTTTCAATTGTCTTTTCCAGTTCAAGATCTTGGGCTCATCAAAAGAAAGCCACAGAAATCAGGTTCAAAATAAACAGAAAAATGTGGCTCTTTACACATCAAAAATTAAACTTGAAACTGACATTCTGCTCCAAAGGCTTTTGGGCCTGGAAGACACTTATGTTAACTCCAGGGGAGACTGGAGATCCACTGCAGGTCAGTAAACTAAAAAGTACAGTGGAAAAGTATCATATAACCTTGCTCATTTCTTCTCCAGTCACCTATTTCTGGCCACACTCAAGAAAGAACTGTGGGCCAGAACACTGTGTGTTATTCTGTCATGCTTTGGGAAGGATGTGATCATCAGGGTTGTTTAGTCATAACCAGCTTACTCCATTTTCTTGGTGCTTTTCTCTGTCATGCATGGGATTGATTACCAATATGAACACATCTAATAGTCCCTACACTGCTTTCTTTATATGATTGAATTTGTCCATCATATTTGGTTTCCTACTTTTATCTCAAGAAGTCACTATTCTATTTTTTTCTTGAGATCATTCATATTTTCATTTTTACTTATTTTGGCTAGTATGTATCACATCTCCCTTGTGAAAGAATTTAAAGCTCAACTCCTCAAAATAAAATAAAATAATTCCATAACATAATTCTGTTTGCAAAGCAACCTTCCATTTATCCTACCCAACTGGTATGTTGTCTTTTTCAGAAATGACAAGGTAGCAAGGGTAGCCATATACCTGCATCGGTTCTAATGATTTTCCTTTCTCTGAGGTCACATTTCATCCATGTTCGAGATAAATACCGCAATACAGATACAGTGCCTCAATTTATAAGCACCTCAAACAAAAGTGGAGCTGACAGCTCTGCTAAACACAAAAGCAATGTTTTCCTATACACAGATCCCCTTTCCAGTCAGAAGAGTGACAGGCTCTTCTGACTTTCCACCCACGGCAGTAATCTAGTAGCTTTCTACTCCAATACAAATCTGTAGGATGCCACAAAGAAATGCCTGATTACAATTGCTACAGCTGTTCAAAGTTGATAGAACATTTAATAGATTATTAATGTGTATGCTCTGTTTAATTTTCTGCCCTGTTGGCACTAATATTCAATCAGATTTTAGATATATTCTTCTCTACTAATTGAGTTTACAAAACCTTGATAATCATGTGCAGCTGGCAGAAGTAATTACTCCTTTCTTTCTAGTCACCCCTGTTCTTCATGCTAAAGATTCTTAAAGAGGAACATATTTCCAAACAGGAAATCATAGGCACTTAATATATTTTACTATTCCAGCCAAAATACTCCCTCTTGATTTCAATATTTTCAAATAGATTTTATTTACAAGCATTGAGGATCTTTTACTTTTTTTTCTTTCTGATTTTACTATATACTCTTAGTTTTGCCTAAAACTAGCTGAATGATAATTTTAGAAAAAGCCTGTCACTTTGGGTTTATCTTTCAAATCCTTCCTTTTCCAGTTACCCCCTTCTTTCAATTTATGGGTTTTGTTTGTTTGTTTTTAAGATAAATATTGCATTGTAACTTTACAAAAAGTTTTGAACTGAGGCCATCAAAACCATAAGAAAGGATAATATAATAGAAAGCAGTTTGCCAATAGTTGCATATTTAATGATTTTTAAATTCTCATTTCAATTGAACTATTTTTATGGACACCAGCAATTCAGCTCGAAATTGCTGTCACTATACTGTACAACATTGCCAACTGTCAATGCCTGGTTTTCAAGGCAACATTTCTTCCCTCTAAACTATTCCTTACAATAAGTATATTTTTCTTCACTTGTATGTGTCCTTAAAATGATTAAAAACTAATAAACGCAACTAAATGAAATCAGCTAATTACAACATTCCCTTGAATCATCCATCACATGGGAAATCTTGTATTCACATGATTAAGCACTACGTTTCCTTACAAGAAGGATTTTCCCCCTTTTGAGCTTTTATTGCTGTTGTGAACTAGGCAGAACCAGTCTAATTTTAAGTATACAGTGACTTAAAACACTGTCCTACAGGGTCAGCAATTATTAATAATGGGCAAATTTCAAAATTAACCACAGAATGATTTAGAAGGCATTTGTTCCTGAAGCTTCACCCTCCTTTTTCTCAAAGAAAATAGATTAAGATGGAAATTAAATTCTTCAAGAAATAAATTTTGACTGAAGAGAGAAATCACACTAAGAAGCTAATTTAAGAAAGATGAAATTAATTTTGGTGACATTTATTCTATTTAGCAAAAATGGTGACAAAACATATAGTAGCTCTGTTACCATGAGATAAGAGGCTAGTAATTTAAGGCTGGGCATAGCTAGAGTCTACAACGATTTAATCCTTCTGGTACAACATCCCTTGTGACCTATCATTAAAGGTTTAGAGTAAAACTGACAATTATTATTAGCTGATAATTGGATTTTGGAGATTCAGTATAAAGTTAGGATAATTTAAATGACTGTTGACATTGGAAAGATTATGTAAACTCTCTGAATCAGCTGTACTTTTCAATTTGTTTAGTTGGATAAAAAATCTATCACTATCATCTGAAACAGAATGCAAAATACGCAAGGCTACTGTAGTATTATTTTTCAAATTAATAATTAAAAGCAAAGAAACAGTGAGAAACAGCCTGAGAAGAAATGTAGACCATCTCAAAATCTATCCAGATTTTTAACTACTAACCTGAATTAGAGGGAAAACAATCTTTATAAGCATGTTATTCCTGAAACACAAATTGCTGAATGTGTGTCAAAACACTTGATATGCACCAATACACCAAAGTAAGGTGTATTGTTTTATTACATGGATTTTTAACTAATAATGGAGAAGAAAACAAAGCAGTCTTTACCAATTTATAGGGCATTAAGAACGGTTTTCCATGTGGCCTCAACATTCTGATTACAATAACAGTGACATTTATGTGCATGTACCATTTTTGCCTATTACTGTACCTCAGAGAGGGCTGGGTTTCTTTGTGGGGAAACATACATTTTCTGTGCTTGGTTCAAAAATGTAGCATCTAATGTTTGCTTTCATCAATATGCCGTGCCTCAGCCAAAAGCATAAAGCAACACCAACGTGTAATTATGCATAATTCTTTAATGATTACTTTTCTAAATAGGCAGGCTTTGTTTTGAAAACATACCTTTCTTTTCTTCTGTTACCATTACCAATGTTCTTTACTTCCTACATGGCTGTTAGAATAGACTAAAGTTTTTGGGTGCCGTAAGTTGTATTTGTCCTCAATGATGTACAGCAAGTACATCATTAAGAAATACACTCAGTGTAAAACTTCAGAAACTTCAGGATCCAGGATCCATTTCATAACACTGAAGAACCCACGTCAAATGTATTAATTCACTGTGCAAAAGCCAGAATTTATGCCATTTACTCGGCATAAAAAAGCAATATTGATGTTGCAATGAGTTTGATGGGGTAGATTACAGTGATCTCTATTAAAGAGTCAACATTCACCCATAGTTAGGAAATAAAGGTGTATAACGCATCACATAATCACCTCTTATTTCAACTACAGCAGAAACGATGATTTTGCAGATGCTGCTTTGAGTGCTGTTAAACACTGAAAGCCATATTCATTTTGGTGAAGTGTCCAGCTACGTTATTCTTGATGTACCCCAAGTCTGCTTGCTTTTTGACCAGCTATTCTTTTCCAACTATTTTGTTTACTCTTTTTAGTAGAAGAGTAAATGTTGACCTATGTCAACATTACAAAGCTGAGTGCTTAATACTAACCTATTTAATCCCAGGTGTTGTTCAGCTTTTAATGACTCAGCTAAACTACTGAGTACTGCTGAGTATCTCATGTTTGAGACAGGTGTCTAGAAGGAAAATAAACAAACAAACAAATAGATTCACAGGTTGTTAACAGCAGATGTTAATTGTTGCTGAATTAAAGTACTTGGAGTACGGAAGCCTTTATTCACCCTACAACACCCAGAAATAATTTCTCTGGTCTTGAACACCATGTAATGGCACTTATTGAATTCTTAATACACACAGGACAAAAAAATTAGCTTCAGAAAGGATCTAAATATTCTAAGCTCAGTCCATCTGAGAACTTAATCTATAAAGAATGATGTCTTTCATGACAGAAAATTCCAAAATAAATCTATTTGCAATCAGTTACATCATCTTCTCTAAATTTTGTCTTTCTTAATTTTGTATTGTAATATTCAGTTAAGGAAGTCAAAACCAAAGCTTCACTTAAGAAAATATCTCAAAAGTTAACTTCTAAAGTACAAAAAAATAGAAGATTTAAACATCTCATTCTGCAATTAAATTTACATGAAACAATTTCACAAAGCACTGAAATCTTGGAAATATTAATTCACTGGAATAAAGTCACATATCAGGATTTCTTTAACTAATACGCAAAGCTCCTACAACCTACTTCATTTACAAATGCTGTTGCTTCACCTTTTAGGTCCTGATTTAGTGAAGATACAAGGAAAACTATGGACTTGTTTTTAATGAGCTGTCTCAACCTATAGCACATATGGATTTGCTTATGTAGCTTGAAGACAATCACATCAGTACGCATACGATCCAACCTAATTTGTCAGATTCCATCATGCAGAATGGCAAAAAGCTCAGCAGATCAGTGAGGTTGTGCTATTCAGTTCAATGTGGAAGGAAGGCATTTCTCCCTGACTGAACTATATGTGGAATGACAAGCATAAAGTGTAGGGCAGTAACAAATGCTTCATGGAAAGGGGGGACTAACTGCCTTCTAAATGAAACTGAGCAGAATCCTGTTGAGTTTCTTTTTCTCTACCACCTAGGAAGTCACTAATAGAAGAGTTTTGAGATAGACCAGACAGATACAATGATGTCTGAATATCAAACTACCTGGTTTTGAAAAAACTCCTTTTATACCACATCAACAGAAAAAAAATATAATTGCTTTCTTTACCTCATCTTTTCCATGTCTTGACAGATTAGGTTTCAGTTTACCTGGAAAAATGGTAATATTTCAAAATGGTCACAAAGCACCTAGTACTCAAAAAGAAAAAAGGCATCATGCTGATTTAAACTGTCTTCTGGTTATGATAAAACACCCGAGTCTTGATTGGAAAGTGTAGGCTAGAAGAAGACTCATTTTGAGGACAAAGCCACAGGAGGAAGACACATGAGGTAAGTCCTGAAATGATAGAACATATCCATGCTGCAGCTAAAACTCTGATGTATATTTACACACCTTTGGTATGTTAATTGAAGCTTGTTGCCAGGAGAAAAAAAAAGAAAAAAAAAAAAACAACATCATATTCCTATAAAACATAACACTGGGTGAGAACCTTTATATTTGAGGTGACTCAAAACTCAAAAGCAACGATAAGTTACTACCCAGAAAGTGATGGTCGGGGAAGAAACAGATTTTGAGAAAAATTTAGACTAGCTAAAAGGCATCACTTGTACAGACCACAGTAGCCCTTCTTCCTTACTTATATAAAACAAATGATTGGACAAGCAGCACATCAGAGGATCTGGCTCTGATGGAAAGAAGAGGGAGCACACCAATTGTTCTAGTGTAAAAAAAAATCTAATTTACATATGGCTATGGACAAGCAGCACTGGATTCCTTCAGCTCTTATTTTTAATTCTACTGGATATCCAATATGCTTTTTATGCCTTTATATTTGGCTAAAGGATTATTCCCTCAGACCTTACCACAGTCATAGCTAACTTTCAAACTTCAGGAGCTACTTAAGAGGACCTACTAGAAACTTCAGACAGCATGGAAGTATGCTGTCTCTGTAATTAATGAGGTTTCACACATGAAACGGTTGCAGAGCGTGGTGTGTATAGGCACAATGTATTTCATACAGGCAAGTACAGATGCTGACTTCATCTTCACAGTTCAACACTATTTTAATAAAACGTAGTAAAATTTATGCCAGGTAGGTCCCACGAATGCTCAAACAGGAAAGGAAAAAACACTGTGTACAAGTTCATCAGGACTTACTGAACCAATACAAGGCTGAAGGTGACAGTTTCCTGGGTCACATCATTACAGGTGAGGACATGTAGTGTCACCACTACGAGCCAGATCCAAAATGGAAGTCCATGGAGTGGCAACATGTGAATTCCTCTTAAAAAAAAAAGTTCAAGATGCAGCTCTCTGCAGGTAAAGTGATGTGCAATGCCTTTTGGGGATAGGAAAGGGGTGATCCTTCCAGATTTCTTGGAACCTAAATAAACCATCAACTCTGACCGCTACATCATGAAACAGACTAAACTGAAGGCTCCAACTTCCAGAGTCAGGTCAGAGAAGAGGACAACCTTTCTCTTGCAGCTCAATAATGCCAGGCCCCATAGCAGTTTGAAGACCAGGAAGCACATTGCCAATCTTAGCTAGACAGTCCCACCACACCCACCATGTAGCCCAGACTTGGATTCCTTCTGAGTTCCATCTGTTCAGGCTGAATAAAGATGGACTGCCTGGGTAATATGTTCCTAGCAATGATGCTGTCATATCAGCTGTGAAACAGTGGGTCTGCTAGTATAGATTTTTACAAGCATGGCATGCAGGCTCTTGTTCATCACTGGTAAAAATGCAAATTTAACAGTTTTCACTATATTGAAAGATAGTGTTTTGCAGCTGAGAATTTGCTCTATCAAGTAGCGTTATTGTGCTCTTTGTATCTGTTGCAGTTTCCATGGATAAACAGGAGACATTACTTTCAGAGTGATCTATAGACAAACACTTGAATATCAGTACTACTAAAAAGTTTTGTCTTTACTCATTTCATAATTTCCAATTAGCAAACATCAAAACATTGTATCACTAAGTCTTGATCAAATGTCTACATTATCTTAAGGGAAAACAAAGCTCTGTGGTTGATTCACAGCTTTGTCACCAGTGTTATCTACATCAGTTCACATTGCCATGAACCTACATAAAGAACACATTGACAAAATGTTAGATGAGAATAATGTATAACATTTCACATAAAACTATTAAAAACTATTAAAAAAAAAATCCAAAACCTCAAATCACTTAAAAAACATCTGAAAGTACTGTTCTAAAACCAAAGACAAGCCTAGCAAACCAAAAAATAAAAAGAGACCATGTCAACAAGCAGACAATAGATCAGCTAGACACAGTGAGGTATTCCTTAATGAATTCCTTAGAAAATTTTATAGTGTCATGTGCAAGAAGGCAAAACTGGGCAGAATTCAAGAAGCTGTTCTACCCTTCTCTAAGGTGATATTTTTCTTTTTTTGAACTCCAGCATATCTAGCCTAGAAGGTCTGTACTTCATACACTTCAGGCCTGAAAAGGCCAGCTAGAGGATGAAATAAGAAACAAAACATCACCATTATGGCTGTGTAGATCTGACAGTAATGGCAACCCTTAGGAAGAAATCTCACATTTTAATGAGAACTCACAAGAATGGAAAGGCTCAGGCTACAATGTCACAAAGTAAACTCTTTCTTCTTAGTTACTAGTTAAAGATCAGCACCGAAAAAGAATTACTGGATCCCAGGTCATCACAGACTGATATATGTTGATGCTAAAAGCTGTCCCCCATGATTTGAAGTGAGTAGTAAATATATGCATTAAGAATCTATTTCAACACAATTATGCAATAACACCAAAACAAATAGAGCATAAAAATGAGAGGAAAGATGTGATGAGCAAAAAAGTTACTGAGTCTTCCTGAGGCAGATACAATGTAAAACTGCACCTTAATTGTGAAAGAGGCAGTAGAAACATGCACTATGAACATTCACTCTAATGTTCTTCAATAGACAAGAACACATAGGGCCTTTATTAAACAGCATGAAATCTATTTAATGCTTCTTTGGTTGCAGTAATTAGGTTTTATACTGCGGGACAAAGTGATACAGTACTAAGGGCAAAATGCTCCACTTAGTTAAATTCTGCACTACTGCTCACATGATGCAAAATAAGAGAAATCAGTACAACTGCAAGAGACTGCAATGAGGTTTTCACTACTATTTTGTTCCTATTATTAAAATATATACCCTTTTTAATATTAAAAACAAAATTGCAGGAACTTAGCCATTGGAACCTCTATTCTTCAGTGTTTTACCTTTAAAGGACCAACACAATTTCAATCTTAATTATGAAAAGTGAGAAGTACACACTCAGCTTTGCATCTCCTTGAACTCACTGCATCCTGTGAATGCTGGCAAGCTAGCTCATGCACCACGGGTTAAAAAAATTTATAATCTTTTGAAGCTTGCAGCTTTTCTAAGTGTCTCTTCCATTCTTTTAAGATTGCAAAACAGGGGAATTCAAAGTCTGCTTAAATGTTTTTATTATTTTGTCTACAAAGTAAATACAAAAAGGGAAGTTTAGAAACACTGAATTTAACACCATGTTAATATGTAAGTGTTAAATATGTAAGTAAAGCATCCTTACATGCTGTAATGGACTGCTTTTCTGCTGATTCAGGTAACAAGCCAATCATTTCCTTATTGCAGAATGAAAATGTTTTAAAATGGGATATTCAGGTAAGGATGAAATAAAGTTAGGAAGCTTAAACTTTCACATACTTCATGAGGTTGAGGCAGCCAGCTTGAAATTGGGGAATATTTAATGCAAGATGCTGCAAGCTGTTACAGAAAGGGAATGGCAGAAGTTGCCCCAAATGCCATAGATACTAAAAAAGCTCTGCACAGACATGTGAGCCTGCCTACAGGAAAAATAAATAAATAAATAAATAAATAAATAAATAAATCTAGATTATTCTGCTTTAAAGCTTTCAGTCCCTAAGGAGATTAATGTTCCTTCACATATGAACAATTAAATTGCAAAACCACCATTGCAGTCTATCATAATGCTACAAATTGTACATCACAGATTCCTGGGAGGAATGCACTTAGTAGAGATTGTGGTTTCATATTCAGAATCAACTACATTGGCTTACAATTGCTATATGTTCCTGTTATCTTTACATACATGTTTCTACACATGGCTATACTACACACACAAAAAAAAAGTCTTCAGTTTCCTCAGGTTTTGGTGTTGGTGTTTTTGGCTTGGGGGCTTCTTTGCTGAAACAGATCAATGGAGCAATTAGAAATTAATATTATGAAATCTGAGAAAAGTACCAACAAATCATGCTGTGCGTAGACAATCAATAAGCACTTTAAAGTTCATCTAAATGTTTAAGTAAGTAAAATCTCGAGACTGATAGTATTGGAAATATGGAGAGTACTGAATATTAGATAAAATGGCTTTGACTCTTGAGATTTATTTTAGCCATCAGAACCTTAACCTGGAACTCAGTAAAATCCATATTATCTTATTCCAACTTTTCCTGGCATTCAGGTTTCAAATAGATTCTGAATGCGGTGTCGGTGTTCAACATAAACAATAATCGTATCTGGAAGCAACACAATAAGCTAAATAAAAGAGAAGCAGTACTGATTATATAAAATTCTCCCTCATTCTGATAACTTTTTTCTTAATTGGAGTTATTTGTTTTCCTCCTCCTTTTTGCAAGGGACTGCCTTGGGCTTTAATAACTTCACTCACCTTGTTTCATCTGCATTACAGTAGGTTGTCACTAGGAAAGGGAGAAAAGCCTGAAAGGATACATTACATGCTAAAATCAGCCAAAGCTTGGTTTTGAGATGTGTAGCTGTCCATAATGAGACAAGAATATTGTGTTAGGAATAAGATACATAAATCTAGCTTAGAAAGCAAATGAAATTGTAGTGAAGATGTCTCACAAGACTCATCTTGTCACCAGCGGCAGTACAGATAACATGTTGGAGCAATGACAGTTTTTAGTTCTTGGCCAGGCACATACGAGATGTGATAAGTACCAGTATCTTACTGTTTACCACTCAAAACAGGATCCCAGCACATCTCTGTTCTGCTGGAACATCCCCAGTAGTTAATATCCTCACCTCTCCAGTCCTTCAGTTGCACCAAAATCATGCCACTCCTACATTTCTGCATCCCTTACCTTCTAGGTGCCATGAAAACTGTATTGTGCACATGCACATTGTTTTCCACCACCCCTTCCTACAATACATCACCAAAATGGGACGTTGATTCTCCCTGTTGCCTACGGCATGCAGCTTTCAGCAGCTCCCTGTGCTCTGCCCTGAGCCAGAACCCTCTGGTCTTGCACTGAAGATGCTCTGAAGGGCAGCGCCATAGATTGGAGAGGCGGAAGAAACAAGTAGGCTGCATATCCTCTCTAAGGACAGAGCTCTCACCAGAGCATGCCTCATGGTACAGATTAATGCCACCAAAGAGGATATTACTAATCCAACCATTACAATTTCCGTATGGCCTAAGCATCTCCACACTTGCAAGTCTATGATTAATATGGTGCTAACTATTTTTTATGGGTAAGGGCTTCTACACATACAATTAAGTCACTACAGACATATGAGCTGTCAGACTCCCAGTCCAGCATGTGAATAAACACTTTCAAGCACTCAAAAACCATAGTCTGGTTTTCTGCCTGGACTACTCTACTCCAGCACATTTGCCAGAGAGTCCTAAAGGGAAGAATTAGAAATCAGGTGTAGCAGCACTGTTATAACACACTATTCCTTGTCACCACTCCATTATATCTCACATACGTACCAGGTAGGAAAGCTAGGCTTACACAAGACAGGTAAGTGAACTTTTCCCATCACAGAACTACTGTAGTAGTGGGAAGAATGAAGGCAGATAGACTCTGAAAAGGGACAAAAAAGCACCTTTCACAGCGTCAAAATTCTACCATCCCATAGAGCACTGAGCAAACATCTACAGGTGAACATCTCAAGCTCAAGAACAGATCCAGAGAGAGATAAAACTGTCATCAGTCACAATAACAACAGAAGATCTTGATGGGAAAACACACCCCAATATTACTGACAAGAAGTATTAAAGGAAAGACTCAATTGTCTCTGTGTGTGCTTCTTTTACTAAATCTCAGTCATTTCTCACCATTCATCTGCAACTGTAACATAAACCTCATTAAAAAACTCATTCTGTTAATAAAAGTCCTTTCTTGAATTGAGGTTATCTTCCTCAATATTTCTATTTTCATAAATAGAAATCATACAAAAAACACAGAGCTAAAACTTAAATATTGATCACCATTTTAAAAACTTTCATTATTACATTGTGATTGAAATTTTCTTACTCTTATCGATTTATCCAAATAGGCCTCATCAAGAGTGGATCTTTCTCATCATGTTAACATTGCTCTATAATTGTTTAAGCAGTTTTACTTAAAGAGTTTAAGGTATCACCTCTGCTATTTCAAAGCACTGTGACTCAAAAAATTAATGAGTTGACTAAAAACTTCGATTTTTATGAAAATATTTCAAAGAGCATTTGTATGTATTGGGAAGTTTTCTGTCCCAGAACTTGATTTCTTGCCAAATAATAGTACTGAAAATGTAATTACTCCATACATTTCTATTATTTATAAGGATTTTAAAAATAAATACATTAAGGATTGAAAAAAAAATGTATTAGAATATCAGTGAAAAAACATGGCAAGGAAGAGAGATGTGACCTTTCAAGCAAAGACAGGCTTGCTTATAGTTGGTCAATCCCAGTTAGTTTTCAACAGTGGTCAATAATCCATGGTAATACAGCCTCTGTTCTTCATCCTCCGGCATATATTTGTCAATATTTGTTCAGTCTAGCTGCTGCCCATGAGATATGCAGTTTTAGAACCACGTGGCAAGGAATTTTTTGCTTCCACAAAGAAATGTTTTAGGACAAAAGTTTTTTTGGATGGTGAATGCTGTCACGGTTTTGTGATTTTGGTTTTCAGTATTCCACATCATAACATCATGTAGTGCATTGGGAGTTAAAGTGTTAACACTCTAATCCAGCTACCTGTCCCTACACGTCACGGAGGGACGGGCTGGGGGTGGTCCTCTTGCCGATCCCCAGGGAAAGAGGCAAGTGCTCTGATAACTCTCTCTCTCCACTTTGTTTGATTTATCCATCTTAATTAGATTGTGTTATATTATATTATAGTTAGTAAAATAAGTTTACCTCCCTAGAGGTCTGTTCATTTTCTTTCCTTTCCTTTCCCCTTCCCCTCTCCTTTTTTTTGGGGGGGAGGTGGGAAGGGGGGCCCTTGGGCCCACTGTCCCTGTCACGGGCATAGACTGGTCCAGGTAACCCCGTGACAAATGCAGAAGTTCAAAACCCCTTAACAAATAAAAGAAACTCAAAATGAACTGATTTTAACTGTCTCAGGATTTTAAAGTCACTATTTTCAAGAGCCTGACTAAAATATTTTGAAACTTACTGCTGAACTCCTTTGTCAACCGTGATGTAATCTACAACGCTCCCTTCATTATATAGTCCCTAGTTGTCTTAGCTAAAAAGAGACAGTACAGTCAAAGTAGTAAGTACAAAACAGTAATAAAATCATATTATATATATATATTTCTAAAATATATGATGTATGCAATTAAACGAAATAGTCCAGAACTGTTCCTTAGATTATTTTTTAGAATCTGTTCTATTTTATTCACTCTTACTCCTATTTCCAAGCAATAAATATGCAGGAACATTTTAAAAAAGAACATAGTATAAAGCACAGATATTTGGTATTTTTATAAACATCCACACTTTACAGAAATTACTGCGTATTATCTAGACTGATATAATTTAAGCACCAATTTATACCCAATCAGCAGCTTTTAAGAAACAATCTCCCAATAGTTGGCTCAATTCTTTGTGCAAATGAGCTGGGATGCTCCACAGGAAAGATGCAGCATGGAGCACTTTTATTCTGCTCCTGTAGAAGCTGTCAGAACATAAGTATTTTCTACAGTGTTTCTCTAACACACGTTCCTCTAGGAACCTTAAATCAATTGTGAACTTATAGAGAACAGTAAAATTCTACCTTACTTCCCTTCCTTCTGCTATTAGAAAGCCATAGTGGAGCAAGGAAAGATTCTGCCACCCTTAACACTGAGCCCAGACACTTTACATCAACAAGTGCCACCATCAGGGCTCTTCACTGACCCCTGCTAGCAAGGATTCAGCTGCTTTTAACAGCTGGAGGCGTGGGGGAAAAATGACTCCATTTGTTTTATTCCTGATTAAAGAAATCAACAGAGAGCACAATATAGTTATCTCCCCTTATCATTTTTCCATTCAGAAATATTTTTTCCATCTCTTATACATGCATAAAAGGTATTTCATTTGGCTTTTCCTTTTTAGCTGTCCTGGAACAGATTACAAAAATCGACATATTTTTAGGGCACTGAAACAATGGATGAAGAAATTTGCATCCTACTTACAATGGTAGAGGAATATTGCCCTAGATTTTTTCTCAGTCTGTTTTGCAGATGAATTTACTGTGGAGATAAACTTTGAGAAATTGAGAGAATAAAAAAGACCCCAAAGCCACAACCATAACATGAAAGATACCTAAAATATCCCCCAAACAAGGCGAAAGATGAAAGATTCTACTTACCAGAAAGAATGACTCCTGCAGGACAGAGAAACTCAATTAACTAAAACATAATATAGAGACACTTGCCTAATTGAAATATATGTTCCATCTCCAGTTCTAGCCAAGAAGCTGAACAGATAAATCACTGGCTGAGATGAGGAATGTGCATGCACGGCTAAGAAATCTCACTCAATCCCGAACTCATTCCAGCACTCATGATAACAAACCAAACTTGTGCTAACATTTTAGAACTTAATACATGCCATATCACCCATACAAAGTCATATGCAGCATATCACAAGTGAGAGAGAGAGGACCCTGATTGCTGAGAGCGAGCGAGTGAGCTAGATCACCTCAGTAGTCAGGCAATGAACTTGACGCCCACTTTTCACAAAGCCTGTGGATCATATTAGGCAAAGTACTATATCTAGAGTCCTAATCTGCTTGCTCCAACAGAATCTTTTTGCATCCTGACTTCAGCAAACAAATCCACTGAAAGGTTTACATACTCTTACAAGGTATTTTAAGGCTTCACTAGGTTGCCTTCATTAGTTTAGTTATCTTCAACTCACTGAGCCCAGCAATACTGGCTCCAAGGAATATAAAGAAGTGATAAAGCAATGGCAGTCCCAGAGCAACCATATAACACTAGCAAGCTTCTAAGTATAAAATCAGCCCATAAACTGTCCAGCAGAATACATCTTTGTGTTGCAGAACCAAAAGACCATGTTAGATTCATACATTCAGCTATAACCAAATGCAGACCAATTTTTAAAAATATGATAGTCCAGACAGTATCGAACAAACGGACACAACTCAAATGCCTGCAGAAACTGTCTTGTTCAAACCTGAGCTCTCCCCATTGTCTTCAACATGAAGAAAGTGTTTCTACATCCACACATTCCCTTGAATACAAAACATTTTGGTGTCTATACAAATGATTTATGGCAATAAGTACCACAGACAGTCATGAATGCTTGCAAGATGTGTTTTTCAGGCTACCCATGCAAAGTTAACTCTATCCATGTTATGCCACAGTACAGTTACGTGACACAACATTACTTGTCAAATAAACATATATTGTTTATCCTGAGCTTAGGCTAATTTTTAAATTTTCTTAGTAACTATTATCCTATATTCTTATACAGTGGGTATGGCTTGTCTTAAAAGAATGTATGGTATCCATGAGCTTAGTAGGCCTAGAAATGCAACAGGCTGCTTCTTTATTTAGAACATAAATTTTTAATTGTCTACAGGAAAAATCACAAATACATAAATTTATGCTTTAAACGAAGTATAAAACATACTATGGTGGTTACCAGTGCTATCTATCCTGCATGATTTATTCATAAACGATGTAAGACCAGATAATCCATAACACTGCAAACAAACGTGGTCTGGTTCCATTCACATTTTCCGTGCAAACAGATGCTTATCATATTTTTCTCAAAATAAAACAGATGTTCTACTATTGAAATGCCTTAGATACAGGTTAAAAAACTTCAATTTACAGTAGGTAATAGTTTGAATATTTACCAGCATTATGTGAAACACTGCAGTTTTAATAAAAAAGACAATAGAGCTAAACATTGTGATCACACATTGGTTATCTTTTATTCTTTGGCTGCATCTCCACAAGTGTAATCATTATTTTAACGACAAGAGAGGNGAACAATTCCCTGCTTTTGGAGGGTTTGTTTTCCTTCTTTTAGAAAAGAAGGACTCTTTCACTAGTACTCATTGAACACCCTGACCTTGAAAGTCTAGGTGGACTGCCAGTATTCTGGGATATTTGTAAACTTTCTTATCTTGTTTTTAAAAAGAGAGTCAGAGGCTGCAGAAGCATTGCTAGTTTAACCTTAAGGTAGTCTGCCACACTCTGGACATTGTGCAGAGTGTCTGTCGCAGCCACCAACTATGAATCCACTCTCGATTGTAGGGACGCTGTTTAAGGCATTGAACGCAATCATATTCTTTACAAATTATTGGCCCATTATTAACATCGTGACTTCTTGTTGTGGAATCTGGTTTATATATAACCAAATAAGGGCCCTGATGGAGACACCTGTCTGGTACTTATAAACGATGTGGTATAATTTGAATTTTGACACTTGTATCCCAGATGGGATAGCTAATTTCACAAGCAATTATATCCCAGATGGAATAGCTAATTTCACAAACACCACAATATTCAAACCGGTTTCCAGGCTTCCTTTTCAGTTCTTCTCACGTTTTTCAAATGCCGACCTAGTCAGTGCAGTTGTGTGCATGATATCAATTCCCTTGAATGTATACTTAATCATTTGTGTTATGCGAAAGGAATCTCTTCCAAAACCAGAGAATACTGACTGGCAGGGAAGATGGAGAGGTTTAGGAAAAATCTTAGAAGTGTGGGGACCCGCAATGTCATGGGATTTTACTCTTGAACACCTGTGGGATCCTGAGAAACTAAGTATTTGAGTCAGGGACGGTGCAGCTTGCGCAAATCTAAGGAGGTACAACTTATTTGGGGCTTGGCTTGTGCTTACCGCGCCCTATACAATACTATCCTGGAGAGAGAGAGTTTTTGAGCTGAGGTTTTAGCCGAAGGGGGAAATCTCCAACTCAAATCGGATCAATCACAGGAAACACCAGTAACAATGTCAGTTGCCCCTGTGGAAGGCAAGAAATGGAAACGAGTGTCCTCGCGTCTAGAACGAAAAAAAGAAGCAGAAGAGGAGGTAGAGGAAGATCCAGGCGAGGGGCCCTCCTCAGAACCAGTATCGAGAAAGGCAAAAGAAAAAACTAAGAGACATGAAGAAGAGAGTGATGAAGAGGAGGTCTCTATTACTGTTCGTCAACCTCTGAAGTTGACTGAAATCCAAGGCTCAAGAAAGGAGTTTACACAGCAATCGAACGAAACTCTTGTTTCCTGGGGATATATGCTCTGATAACTCTCTCTCTCCACTTTGTTTGATTTATCCATCTTAATTAGATTGTGTTATATTATATTATAGTTAGTAAAATAAGTTTACCTCCCTAGAGGTCTGTTCATTTTCTTTCCTTTCCTTTCCCCTTCCCCTCTCCTTTTTTTTGGGGGGGAGGTGGGAAGGGGGGCCCTTGGGCCCACTGTCCCTGTCACGGGCATAGACTGGTCCAGGTAACCCCGTGACAAATGCAGAAGTTCAAAACCCCTTAACAAATAAAAGAAACTCAAAATGAACTGATTTTAACTGTCTCAGGATTTTAAAGTCACTATTTTCAAGAGCCTGACTAAAATATTTTGAAACTTACTGCTGAACTCCTTTGTCAACCGTGATGTAATCTACAACGCTCCCTTCATTATATAGTCCCTAGTTGTCTTAGCTAAAAAGAGACAGTACAGTCAAAGTAGTAAGTACAAAACAGTAATAAAATCATATTATATATATATATTTCTAAAATATATGATGTATGCAATTAAACGAAATAGTCCAGAACTGTTCCTTAGATTATTTTTTAGAATCTGTTCTATTTTATTCACTCTTACTCCTATTTCCAAGCAATAAATATGCAGGAACATTTTAAAAAAGAACATAGTATAAAGCACAGATATTTGGTATTTTTATAAACATCCACACTTTACAGAAATTACTGCGTATTATCTAGACTGATATAATTTAAGCACCAATTTATACCCAATCAGCAGCTTTTAAGAAACAATCTCCCAATAGTTGGCTCAATTCTTTGTGCAAATGAGCTGGGATGCTCCACAGGAAAGATGCAGCATGGAGCACTTTTATTCTGCTCCTGTAGAAGCTGTCAGAACATAAGTATTTTCTACAGTGTTTCTCTAACACACGTTCCTCTAGGAACCTTAAATCAATTGTGAACTTATAGAGAACAGTAAAATTCTACCTTACTTCCCTTCCTTCTGCTATTAGAAAGCCATAGTGGAGCAAGGAAAGATTCTGCCACCCTTAACACTGAGCCCAGACACTTTACATCAACAAGTGCCACCATCAGGGCTCTTCACTGACCCCTGCTAGCAAGGATTCAGCTGCTTTTAACAGCTGGAGGCGTGGGGGAAAAATGACTCCATTTGTTTTATTCCTGATTAAAGAAATCAACAGAGAGCACAATATAGTTATCTCCCCTTATCATTTTTCCATTCAGAAATATTTTTTCCATCTCTTATACATGCATAAAAGGTATTTCATTTGGCTTTTCCTTTTTAGCTGTCCTGGAACAGATTACAAAAATCGACATATTTTTAGGGCACTGAAACAATGGATGAAGAAATTTGCATCCTACTTACAATGGTAGAGGAATATTGCCCTAGATTTTTTCTCAGTCTGTTTTGCAGATGAATTTACTGTGGAGATAAACTTTGAGAAATTGAGAGAATAAAAAAGACCCCAAAGCCACAACCATAACATGAAAGATACCTAAAATATCCCCCAAACAAGGCGAAAGATGAAAGATTCTACTTACCAGAAAGAATGACTCCTGCAGGACAGAGAAACTCAATTAACTAAAACATAATATAGAGACACTTGCCTAATTGAAATATATGTTCCATCTCCAGTTCTAGCCAAGAAGCTGAACAGATAAATCACTGGCTGAGATGAGGAATGTGCATGCACGGCTAAGAAATCTCACTCAATCCCGAACTCATTCCAGCACTCATGATAACAAACCAAACTTGTGCTAACATTTTAGAACTTAATACATGCCATATCACCCATACAAAGTCATATGCAGCATATCACAAGTGAGAGAGAGAGGACCCTGATTGCTGAGAGCGAGCGAGTGAGCTAGATCACCTCAGTAGTCAGGCAATGAACTTGACGCCCACTTTTCACAAAGCCTGTGGATCATATTAGGCAAAGTACTATATCTAGAGTCCTAATCTGCTTGCTCCAACAGAATCTTTTTGCATCCTGACTTCAGCAAACAAATCCACTGAAAGGTTTACATACTCTTACAAGGTATTTTAAGGCTTCACTAGGTTGCCTTCATTAGTTTAGTTATCTTCAACTCACTGAGCCCAGCAATACTGGCTCCAAGGAATATAAAGAAGTGATAAAGCAATGGCAGTCCCAGAGCAACCATATAACACTAGCAAGCTTCTAAGTATAAAATCAGCCCATAAACTGTCCAGCAGAATACATCTTTGTGTTGCAGAACCAAAAGACCATGTTAGATTCATACATTCAGCTATAACCAAATGCAGACCAATTTTTAAAAATATGATAGTCCAGACAGTATCGAACAAACGGACACAACTCAAATGCCTGCAGAAACTGTCTTGTTCAAACCTGAGCTCTCCCCATTGTCTTCAACATGAAGAAAGTGTTTCTACATCCACACATTCCCTTGAATACAAAACATTTTGGTGTCTATACAAATGATTTATGGCAATAAGTACCACAGACAGTCATGAATGCTTGCAAGATGTGTTTTTCAGGCTACCCATGCAAAGTTAACTCTATCCATGTTATGCCACAGTACAGTTACGTGACACAACATTACTTGTCAAATAAACATATATTGTTTATCCTGAGCTTAGGCTAATTTTTAAATTTTCTTAGTAACTATTATCCTATATTCTTATACAGTGGGTATGGCTTGTCTTAAAAGAATGTATGGTATCCATGAGCTTAGTAGGCCTAGAAATGCAACAGGCTGCTTCTTTATTTAGAACATAAATTTTTAATTGTCTACAGGAAAAATCACAAATACATAAATTTATGCTTTAAACGAAGTATAAAACATACTATGGTGGTTACCAGTGCTATCTATCCTGCATGATTTATTCATAAACGATGTAAGACCAGATAATCCATAACACTGCAAACAAACGTGGTCTGGTTCCATTCACATTTTCCGTGCAAACAGATGCTTATCATATTTTTCTCAAAATAAAACAGATGTTCTACTATTGAAATGCCTTAGATACAGGTTAAAAAACTTCAATTTACAGTAGGTAATAGTTTGAATATTTACCAGCATTATGTGAAACACTGCAGTTTTAATAAAAAAGACAATAGAGCTAAACATTGTGATCACACATTGGTTATCTTTTATTCTTTGGCTGCATCTCCACAAGTGTAATCATTATTTTAACGACAAGAGAGGATTGCTGTGAAAATATTAGGAAATATCAAAACACTATCAAAAATAATGACTTGAGGTTTATGATTAACTGTTAAACGCAGAGGTTTTAGAGCAATGACTCAAAGCAGTAAAGAAAAACTTAGTTTAGCATTATTATTATTTTTTTTTTATAAAGGTGGCCAAATCATTAAACAAACAATTAGTGCTTGAAGATCTTTTAAGCTCTCTCAGGGACATGAACTTGAACACGGTTCAGAAGAAGTGACTGAAAATCATTCCTCACTTTTACGGTAGCCTTTGCAAACCTCATTTAATAAAATCACATCATTCCAGTTTTGTTCTGAGAAAGCACTTAGTACTAATTTACTAGTCTGACTGAATAAAGGACTTGAAATAAAGAGAAAAGTAGTAATTGTCCTTTGAGACAGCAAAGGTTTTCTAACATGACCACAGTAGATGAAGATGACCTGACAGAGAAAGGGGAAAAAAGCACTTCCCTGATACAGTTTTCTGAAACTCCTGGCAGTGAGAAAGGGGAAAAAAAAAACAAAACACCATGAGCTTTTCTAACAGTAAGACTGTGGGTAAGCTTCAAGAAACAGGCATGAAAGATTCATATATAACTAAATCATCTATTTTTTCATCATGAATGCTAGATATGAGACTAATTACACAGAATTATTTCTGTTGCTTCTAACATAGCTATAAAACACATGAGATGTTGTATTTTCAAAATCAGAGGGACTAGTGTATTTACCAATAAATAACCACAGAATCACTGAAATTCCAGGTTTTCTTTAGGCATTGAAGAGAAAAAAAGTCTGGAGCTGAAATACAGATGGGCACAAACTGGCTCTCTTGTCATTCCAGTCCAGTGGGAAAAACTACTGTGGCAGTTGTGCAGAGTAAAAGAAGGTACAGGATTCTAATGACTGTAGTCATTCTAATGACTGACAGATGATGCTGAGGTGACAATGCATGGGTTTGATTTTCACTCCTTCAATACAAAACCCACCTCCATCAGCCAAAAGCATGCTACCTAATTGAAAGAAGGAATGGAAATATCTACAGCACCATAAAAGATAGTATCAGAAATAAGGTATAAACACTACAATTAGAATATGTAGCAGATTAATCATCAAAGTCCACATTAACCCTCAGCTGCATGAGTGCAGCACTCAGTTTTTAGTGAGCATGTTGAAATGAACCTCGTTAGTACTTTCATCTGTGCTTCCTTAGAAGTATGAGTTGTGCTATACTACTCACACAATTATAGTCAACTATGTAAGTTATTGTTACTTTTCAAGATCCAAGCCTACACATACATTTTAAACACAAAGTCAATGCTTCAAATGCTTCAAATGAACAGAGATAGATACACATAAAAATATCAAAATAGAAATACACGTAAAAATATCAAAAGAGAAATGTCCAACAGAGATTTTCAAAATCACCTTCTTGGTGCACTGAATCTGACCAGTTTCAGATACCCAGGAGAGAACAAGATAAAAACACAGTAGAACTGGCAGGGAGAGAGGAAGCACCAACTCAGCTAAACAAGAAAATGCAAAGGACTTACTGGAATAAGCAGAAGTAGTAACACTTCTGACTCAGTTCTACAATGAAGAGACAAGCAGAGAACTGAAATAAAGATGATATACAGTGTGTAGTATTCTTAGCTTCTTTGAATAGCTGAGACAGCAAGATCCTGAATGCAACAGTCCAAGACAAAAGTATCTCTGGTGGATACTAGAAAACAGAGCATTAAAATAGCTTTGGAAGTAATTGAAACTGCATATAATGAGTACTATAGAAAGTTACGTCACAGTCCTGGCAACATTATGTAAGGAAAAGAAACGTCATATAAAACAAAACAAGATTTAAAAGAAGAAAAGATAAAAGGAGGAGGATTGATATAAAGAGGGTAAATAAAACTATCTGTGATGAGAATTTACTGTGAACATGAAATATAAGCAGAAAACTTATAGTTAAGCTATATGAAAAGCTTGCTTAAACAGGCAAAGCGTTAATTTGATCCACATTATTTTATGCCCTAGCTATTATTGGCATGGAAAAACAAGGGTACAGCTTGAGACAGAAGTACTTATATTTAATATAAACAATAGTAAATTAGACAATATGCTCTAAAAACTTAACTTTTAGATGTTTAAAATCACTTTTAGATGTAAAAACTTACTTTCAGAAATTTAAAATAGCTTTGTACATCAAAATCTGTGGCCCCTTTTTTCGTATTAATACCAATTTACTCCAAGTTACATAATCATAATTAGTAAATGCACACCTAAAAATCTTTAAAATACCAAGAAACTACATAATATTAAGAGTTTCTCATGCAAATACTGTAATTTTCTCAGCTCTTGGTTTAAAATTACAAAGCTGTTGAAATTTAAAGAAAATTGAGATCAATTCCAAACAAGGGTTTCTGGAGTTTTACACTTCACACAAGATGGATAGTTACACAAGGTATGGATAGTTCGCATAAATGGTGAACGCACGGAAAATATTCAAAACAGGAGAAGTACAAGCTAAAGGTATATAACTAAATCAGTGCTGCCAAATGAAATCTTAGCAATAATCTGTATTTTCAGTTAAAATGATTCCATACATCTTGCTAAAATTATTCCATACTACCTCTCTGAGGATACTGTACATCATTAAGTTACTTTCCAGCTATTTCACATAAATTGTTTACTTTAATTAACATATTAAATAATATTTAATATTAGTAAATATTTTAATCAGCAAATGATGGTATTTACATAAATATTATATAATAATTTGCCTAAACTACATCAATATGTTAATATTTGCAAATTTAGATTTCATAGAATCATAGCATCATAGAATCATCTGGAAAACAACACCAAATCCAACCATAAACCTACTGATTTTCATCATTAAAACATGTCCCTAAATGCCACATCCAGAAGTCTGGTAAATAGCACCAAGACTGGGTACTCCACTATTTCCACGGGCAGCCATTCCAACACATGAGTTACTTAGCATTTAATGTTTTAGTACTTATTATTTAATATGTTTGCTACTAACTATTTCATATATTTTTTTCTTACTGAAAGGTAACAGTGGCTTCTTTAAACACTATACAGAGAAAGTAGTGAGTTAACACTGTCTCACCATTACTGTCCATGTAGATCATGATCTTAAGAATTAACCAAAAGTTATTCATTTAGAGCAGGAAATATCATTATGATAAAATTTCAGTACTACTCAGCTACTCTAATTGAGTTATAGACTATCAAATAAATAAATAAATATTTTTTTAGCCCATTTCAGGAAAGGATCTCTGCGCAGAAGATCACAGAAATCTGCACTTAGAGTTGAGAATTTTTCATAGATTCAGCTACACAGTTGCACAAAAATATGAGCATGGTACCATAACTATAAAACATGAAATTTAAGTATATTTTGTTAATTACATTACAGTGTTTTTTGTTTTTTTTTTTAATTTATTTAAGATAAAGTAACACCTAAGCTTTCAGCGAACAGGTTCATTCCACATTTCAAAATGTTGTAAAGATTGAATTGTTTAATTTGTCAATTATGGCTCTTACAGTTTGAAGTCCGCAAATAACACACACTTGTCTATTGATGGAGATTTAATGTTTGACATCTTATGCATACACAATTAAAAAAAGGCACTAAAGGGCATACATAGGTAAGAAAAAAGTCTCCATACAATATTTACAATATAATTACAATAGCAATATCACTATCTAGTAGAATTTAAAAGTCTCTCCTGTTAATTATGCTTTTATGAGCAGTTATCTGTCGAATCATTTCTTGTAGCACCTTTCAAAGAACAAATGCAATAAATCACACTTAAGCTACAGCACAAGCCAGCAAGTTCAGGCTCATTTTCAAGCTACAAATGTCAAATATTAGTTCAGACCTCCAGTAACAGCGTACACAGCATTATCCAGGAACAATCAATCACTTACCACCAGCTTAATACCAAAATCAAACAGAGAATACATACATATACATGGGTGAATCATGATCGCTATTGCAGGACTACACCAGGCAGGCCGAGGGAAGGAAGTTGTTTCTATAAAGTTTCTCTCCCATGTTGGACAAAGGGAATTTTTGATTGAATGGCAGTGCAAGGAAAACAAAGGATAGAAGAGAGGTTCTAACATGCACTAAATTGGTCAACCAGATCCTCCCCACCTGACATCACCTACACACCATACGTCTTATCTTTCTAACAGTGTGATATGGCCATTCCTCCAAATGATTTTCTAAAAAACTGTTTAAACTGTATATAGGAAATATATAATATAATTTTCACTCTTAGTCAAATGGCACTGAAAATATGCATAAATAACTCTGCAGTTACCCAGTTGGTATGTTTAAACTCCAGTTTAGCAGGTTTATAGTGTTTTTTAATAGATTGACATATAACAAAAGATTTCCTTAATTTGTTTATTTTCCTTATGTTCTGGAGAAGAGCAGATTTTTCAAAATTTTGGCCAGTCTGAATCAAATGGAATGCCACTGAAATTATAAAAATTCTTTTCCTTCACTCTGACTTATCCAACATATTCTCAGTTTACTTGAAATTCCAAACATAATTTTAAAAATTATAAAAGCACTCAATTTTAATGGATTCAGATAGATGATAATATGTCTAAGGAAAACAAAGCAAAACAAACAAACAAACAAAAAAGCCATGACATTAGTATCTGAATATATGCTTTCCAAAGTTCAGGAATTTATATGATCACATCCAGCTCAACATAAAGATCAGCAGTATTTGTAAAACTGAGTTCTCCATTCTGAGTGATTTCAAACACTGGAAAAATCAAGACAGAGAGAGTCTTCACTATGAACATTTGAAATGCTTTTGGTCACTTCAGTTCCTAGGCAGCAACTTCATCTATGTTCTTTACAATATTAGCATCTACAAGAACAAACCATGTGAAAGAACCAAATGTGTTTTGTGTTATGTACTGAGAATATACTGACACAGCATTTCACTAAGTGGTTAATCAGCCCCATTTAATCACACAGCATCATACAATTTTTATATACAATGTCCCAGAGAAAAAACTTTATGTAATTCAGTTGCTTAATTCATAATAACATATATTCCTGTACACTGTCAATTTCAAATGAATATTTTCTAATGAATAAATAGGAACAGTTTCTGATATTTTGTTTAATAGCTTTTAATACTGAGGTGGATAAAGAGTTGGTAATGTGGAAATGAGGTGACAATTCTTTGACAGCACACGTGTATCATACACTTAGCTTTTGTCATAAAATTGATCTTCAAACAAATGTTTAACCCAAATTCTAACTGAGGTACAGCCTTGCCAGAAAATGTTCAAAGCACTTGTGCCTACTCTATTCTGGACGTGAGTCTTCGAAAAATATGACAGGCAAAAGGAATCTTAAGGAATCTGATTTCATACTAACATTTATGCTCGGTTTAAGATTTGTGTAATAGCCTGAGGAATCGCTTTCTTAAGTCTGCAGTAATAAAGAATCAAGAAACTGGTATTTTTTTCAATTTCTTTCCATTACATTTTACGTCCATATTTAGATGTGTCTGGCAAAATCTGAAAACTGACACCAATGTGAGAGTCCCTAGGGATTCACAAGTATAATTTCCATGCCTCTCTGAAAACAGAAAAAATGGAAAATGTGAGCTGTTATAAATTTGAGCTAATCTCCTCCTGCCATAACCTAAAATGATCGTCAGCTGCCAGGTAATCTTCTGGTATTCGACAGCATAAGGGCTTGTCTATCTGAGCCTCAGTGGCTGGTAGGGATGTCAGTATCTCCTAAAATACTTGCACAAGTAAATTTCTTTGCAACATTTCAATTCTGTAGCTGTTTGCTCACACAGGAGAAAAAAAAAAGTAGCAGTATCATGAAATTCCTGATCTTGGCACGCTTATTTTTGAGGTTAAAAATAAAGCAGATCTAATGTTATATCCAGTAGAATTGCATTACTGTTCTGTTAATGCATCCTAAAGTATCACTGACCATACATACACAAATTAAATGAAAATTCAGTCAATAATTATGAGAGCATGAGAAAAAAATATTTCAAAATATCAAGGCATTTTTTTCATTGGTCACATTTGTCAGTGCACTGTATATCCTAAGACTTATTGGATGTTGATGAGATTTTAGTTTCCCATGAAAACAAGCTTAAGAAAGTTCATCTGAGGATAAAAGGCAAAGATTACTGTTTAAGGATATAATTAATTACTGTGACACCCTCTGGATTTCAGAGTCCCAAATTTATTACTACAATTGCCAGAGACTTAATTTTGTCTGTGTGTGCACTAATTTAAGCTCACACTACTGCAGCAAATACAAACAAAGCCCTTTCTTTTTTACACAAACAAGGCATTCATAGAATCTTAGAATAACCCAAGTTGGAAAAGACTCACAAGGATCATCGAAGTCCAACCCCTGGTTCCACACAGCACCAACCAAAATCCAAACCCTATGTCTGAGAGTGTTGTCTGAGTGCTGCTTGAACTCCAGCATGTGGGGTTGTTACTGCCACCGTGGGCAGCCTGTTCCATTCACACCACCCTCTGGGGCGGGACGTTTTCCTGCTATCCAGTACAAGAATTGGAAAGATTCATATAACCAAAGAAAAATATCAATAATTATGATAACCACCATATTATTTCTATATGAACGACAGTACTACTAATCTTGGCTGCAACTGTCCTGAAAGCATGTATGAGAAGAGAATCTCTGAATCAACATTTTTCTTAAGCAAAGAAACACTGAAAGAGTGAAAATAATCACAGACAATTGAACATAGGGAAGTCCTGGATCAGACAAATCTATCCCAAAATTGCTGAAGTAATCAGTGTTCTGAAATAAATAAAATACCAGCAGGAACTCTTGACTCCACTAGTATAAAATGCATTTTATAGAACATCATTTTCTTTGGCTAAGGATACTATTGTTCCAATCAGTCAAGATCAATTATGAATGAATAGTCAAGATTCATTAGGAACAAACAGGCTGAGATGCACCCAGACAGACCTCCTGAGGAGTGACAGAGCTGCCCAGAACTTCGTTTGTGGGGAACTCCAGAATGTGAAAGTCCTCCAAGGGCCTGAGGGAAGAGGGGGTTATCATGGGTGCAAGCGTGACTAATTTGGAAAACTTTCTGAGCAGGTAGTCAGGCTGGGGATAAAATCACTGGGCTGAGAAGTATCCAGCAATGAAAGAGAGAGACAGATGCGTGGTACTGTGCAGTGATACAGGCAGCAGTGGCAAGAGAGCTTGCAGCCTGGAAGGTCAAAAGTATAATATATATTTTCCTATGAAGAAAGACTGAAGGAGCTGGGCTTATTTGGCTTTCAGAGGAGGCTCTGGGCAGACCTCATCACGACCTTCCAGTACCTCGAGGGGAGCTTACAAGCAGTAGGAGGACCAACTTTTTACACAGTCTGACAGTGATAGGATAAGGGGGCTTTAAAGAAAAAGAGGGGAGAGTCAGGTTGGATGTTAGGCAGAAATTCATTAATCAGAGGGACACTGGCACAGAATACCCAGAACATCTGTGTTAATGGAAGCATTCAAGGTCAGGTTGAATGGGGCCCCAGGCACCTGTCTGGTGGATGGATACCTGCTCAAGGCTCAAGGATCTTTAATGTCCCTTCCAACTCAAGCCATTCTATGGTTCTATGGAATAATAAAATGTATGTCCAAATTTTTAATGGATGACAGAATTATGTTTACATAAAAATTAATAAAAGTTTATTTTAGCATGCATATTAGGACAATATTTTTAATGAAACCCAGTTAGATAACGGGTATCTCTAAATACCATTTAGCTTTCCTCAACATCTAAAACAATAGAATGCTTTAATGATCTATCATTCTCCAGAACTCCCTCTCACATATTTCATAGATTTTTACTAACCGAATGTACAATTCAAATCTCTCATGTGAAGCTTCTAACCCTGCTTTAAAAAGTAAAAATAGATCAGAGAGATTGTTGTACGTCAGGATGGCAAAACCAGGGCCAGAACTCATTAAAAGTCACATAATGTAAATCACAGATAACACTACTTGCACTCTCAAAAATAAAAATAAAAATAAAATTCTAACATCAAAGAGTGTAGCACACAAGAGTGGACTTTATAATCCTTTTAATGCACTTTATTATTCTCTAGTGTTATCCTGGCTTTACAAGTTTGTTATCACAGCATCTAACTAAAAAAAAAATAAATAAATAAATAAAAAAAAGAAGAAGAAAAAAAAAGAGCTGATTCTCTATAGCACAATCCTGTCACTATAACAGAGTCCTATCACTAGTTATTGAGACAACAGTCTTCAAGTTGTCACCAAGATCATGCAGCCTTTTCTTTCCAGTAAACAACCCTGTTGAAAAATTGAGCTTTCTAGCCTTAGGCAGCCGAAAATAGGTCCCAAAAAAACTGTGTTCGACTGCTAGTGAAACAAACCCTTATAAAAAGTATTGTACTTTAAAATCCTGAATGACAGCAGTCTACAATGATGTGCATCTGAATGCAGACTGACTTATCTGAAACACAAGAATAGCAGTAGTCCATGAGGCATCAGACCCATTAGCCACCTAAAGGTAAGGAACATTTGTCATGCTCTGATTGGTGCTGTGAACAGACCTGTCTGTATCTCTGGCAGGTGGGGCAAAGACGTGTGTGGCACCGAGGTTGCAGCAACAGCCCTTGAGTGATACAGCTCCTCTTCAAGAGGTATGTCAGGTCATTTTACTTCTCTCTTTCCTTTTCTGAATTCTGGATGATAACCCTGGTTCATATCCCTCCTTACTCCAGTCCCTCTCAGTGTGCTGTTTCCAGCTGAATTTCCTTGTTGAAAACATTAATATAATTCTTTGTTAGGGTAGCATCCTGTCAGTGGCTACAGAACAGTAAACAATACCAGGTTTCCTTCTGTCTTGTGAGAATCCTTTGCCTCTTAACTTTTATTACTTTTTTAAACACCAGAGATTAATAACAATAATAACAGTAGTAAGAAGAAGAATGCAACACTATTTTCAATTTATGACAGCAAGAAAGGACGATAAAGTTAAGCCTTCTCATCCAAGACAGTTTTTTAAAGTGAAAACATCTAAGAAGTTTCATAGCAGTCATCTTTGAGGTGGATTGTTTTGACAGTATAGAGTACTTTATTTTTCACCACTTCTGCTTAAAAAAATATATATATATTTGTGTTTTTTCTGTTTGTATTATACAAATATATGAAAACAATCGTGGAATATACCATGACATTTATTTGAAAACTAAAATTTCAAAATATAGTTCCCAAATATTCTCCTTGCTCAGAATTACGATTTCAACAGATTTCCAATTGCAAAAAAAGCCATAACATCAAAAAATACTGCATTCATTCAGAGATGAATTAGAAGACCTGATAGATGAGTTGCCATATTTCATTCTGTTTATACAACAACAGATAGATTTACGATAGAGCATAATGTGCTATAATATGGACAATCAAACACAGTGTACACCACATATCACAGTCAATAGTATAGGATTGAATACAGTCTGAGAAGACTGCCTATTCCACTCTGGCTGGAAATCATTCCCAGTAATGACTTTTCAAGTGAAATATTACAGGGAAAAAGAAATTGGGCAAGAAGTTAGAATAAAAGACTACAGAATGTTATAATTTTGGAAATCCAAGAAAATAATAATTAAAAAAATCAATTAGCCTAATTAGAAAGAGAGAAAAATGTCACCTCCTGATGCAAGCCACATAGCTGACTTTAAAGTACAGTAAAGAACAAGTATTTCCTCTCATTTAATTTTAGCATCAGAAGGTTAGCTAAAAGTTTTTGCTGCACCATCTCCATGCACGTCAATGCAACTGAAACTATATTTGAATTTCTTGGTCAAATTCTGCTCCCTTCTGGATCCTGACTCCTTTCTAACTTTGTGGACAGTCATCAGTAAAAGATGTAATCTGTCTCTGAATCCTTGTTTTCTGGTGCTAGCATATAAAAGCAGAAAGGCTCAGAATCTGAGATCTCAGATTTTTTGCAGGATTATTGTCACGAGTTATCTCTGGATACAAGTCCGTGACAGGGGGGCACAAGCCCCGGAAAAAAAAAAAAAAAACGGAAGAGCGAGGAGAAAAAAAAGGAAGGGGTACGAACGGTTTGCCGCGCGATCCGGCCGGCCCCGGGCCACGCGCTCCGGGAGAGGGGGAAGGGCAGGGAGCTAGTGGATGGTTTTAACAAAAAGGAATGCACCAGCACTAGATCTGAGAAGGAACGGAAATTTACTAAATTTAACTAAATCAAACAAAATGAGAGAGAAAAGAGTATCCAAAACGCGAGATCAAACCACAATACCGCGAGGGAACCACGTGCTGTTCTCCGCGGCGAGCTGAGAAGGCTGAGCCGGGCAGCGGGGGAAGCCAGGCGCTCAGTCCGGTCCGGAGCTCCACCCCACTTCCTCTTCGCGCCAAGTCCTCCCCAGGAAAGCCGCACCTCTCCTCCCATCAGGATACTCCACATGCCCATAAGGGGCAGTAAACGGAACCAGAACATTAACTCTTTAACTCCTACTGGTTCACATGATGTTCTGATGTGGAATACTGATCACAAAAGAAAAATCACCAAACCACAACAATTATTCACCTAGATCGCAAATATAAAAAAAAACCCTCATCCAAAGCATTCTAGTTCCGAACAGGAAAAAGAAACAAACAAGACCAACATAGAGAAATATGCAGTTGCCGAAGCAGAGAAGAAACCTAACAATAATTCTTCTGAAGAGTCAGAGCACTTAGACATGGCACCATGTCCTAAATATCTGCCAGCTTTAAGCTGTGCCCATGCTGACTTCACCATGATGGCCACATCTGCCCTTCACATTCAGTCTGTTCTTGAGAGACTTGCAGTGTAGTGATATTTCAGAGCACATTTTCAGCAAAGTACACAAGCAAAGACACTGCTGATACTGCAACCATCCTACCACAGCTAATGGGACATTAGTGTGTTACATACATGTATCAAGGATTAACTAACTACAAACTGCTGAACTGGGGCTTTAATTCTCTCTGATTTTACTGAGCGTAACAAAGCCATTCTTCTCCATTTCCCCCTATAAGCTAATACCCTACAATTTTCCTAACAGAGTATATTTATTCACATTTTCCTTCAAGTCCTTGTCTGTTTCCAAAATAGCTTTTAAACAATTAATAAAATATTATGCATTTTAAAAATATTTGCTTTAAGCTTTTGGTCATATTCAGAATTTCAGCTGCTTTTAGGAATTGGTAGCATTGAGTTTTTATTCTTGTGTAAACCAGAACTGAATTTAGCACATCTTAGATTGTTTTTTATTTTTACATATACAATTAAATGAAAATGTACTAGTATTTTCTTGAATATTTTCGTACATTTGTTGTTGTAAAGAACAATAAAAATATCATAAATTCAATGAGAAAACAGTGATGGCTGACACATAGTTCTGAATTACCATTCCAAAACCTTGTGTTTTATTGTTCTTGACTGCATTTTAAGATATTACCACACAAAATATTTTTTTTATTTCTTCTTCTCACTTGCAGTTAATTTGCCTAAAACATGCTATTTAATGTCATATTAATCCTCTTGCTGTGCTTACTTGCACTATCCTTTAGTACTGACAAATGAAACAAAACCCACGGTCTTCATAAACTGATGTAAATCTGACGTGACACTGTATTTGATTAGTAGCAATTTTGTTCAAATCTCTAGGCTTAAGGAGGAAACAAGCTATTCTTGTAAATAAAATTAGCTGTGGGAAGAGACTCTCCCTCTGTCCTCCCAACCTTTCCGCACTTGCTTTGGCTTGAGCAATCACTTTTGATTTGGTGTAGGAGATACGTGTACTTGGACTTCAAAACGTTTCTGTACTTGTGTTTTGTTGAGATGTACTGGAAGATGGTTCAGAAAACCTAAGACTTCTAGCTGGAGCAAGATTTTAATCTCTGTGTGTCTCAGTATAGAATCACTTTTCTCTCTGAGGCAGTTGCTGCTAAACAGAAAATAATTCTGATGGAGTGGTTTAGAAGGTCCTCACTGCATATAATGGGGCACATGCTGATGAACCAACAACTGAAAGAGTTTTAACTCAAGTGGTGAAGTTTAAGCACAGCACTTTAAGTCACTTTTGAAAAATTCTTACTGATAGTCATAGTTACAACAGAACTCCACTGAGAATAGATAAGAGCTCTACCCCATAAACTGCAGGGATTTTCTACTTCACTGCATGCATATTACAGCACGATGATTCACTGGTTAGTTCTATTCCATAAATAACAAGATCTGTTATTCCTATAACCTTACCAACCTTCTGCTGTAGATCCATGGTATTCATGCTTAGGTTACATAAACCCAGACATGATACACTATATACTTTGAAGTAAAATTACCAGAAGCAATACCAATTAACATCAAATCTAGATGCATTATCTGTAGATTGTACAAGTATGATGAGAACCCCCACAAAAGAGCCTTAAAAATGCAAAAAAATTATTTGCAAATAATAACACAAGAGCTAACACATGTCCTTTAAAAAAAAAAACAGTGAAAGAAATTGTGACTAGTCTATTCTGAATTAGTAATATTCATGCAAGTTATGTTAAATTATATAATAATAAGAAGCCACCCAGATTTGTCAGACGTGTACTCTAGGAAAAATGTGCTACCTTAAAAGACTTCAATAGTTTCTGATTATTTATTTGTAAATGTCAGCAGGACTGATCCGGTGAAACATACAGAACAACTATTTCATTATGCATATTTGCATAAGTTTCCAGCTCACCTCTAAGAACAGCGGCTCTTAAAGGCTGGAGTTGCAATGAACAGCTATTTTTCTCTCACTGTGATACAGATAGACAGAATGGCCTTTTTGTATGAGTCCTCAGAGGACATCTACCTCACCAGCACTTTCCTAAACAACATGCAAAGCGAGAAAACTTGGAGTGTATATTTTAGGCCAGTCGCAGGATAAGCACATTTCAGGTTTTATAATATTCATCAGCACTAGAAATTTTCATCAGCCCCAATTTTAGTTTCAGCTGACTACCACCTAAAGCAGTTTTGGGTGCTCTTCATATCTTTATGAGTGAAGGAACACTACTGTCAAAGAATTTGAAAATGTAAACATATAGTAAGATCTCAATAATGTAACAGCTGACACGTACATCAGCTAACATTTATAACATATGTTTTTATTAAATTGCATATTCATAAAATTCACTCTCTAGAGAGGGAATGTATTCTACCCAGGCAGGTACCAAAAGACCACCTGAGAAACCTGCGAAAAACAGGTTAAGAACAAAGATCTAAAAGGAAGTAATAGAGTTGGAATACCTGTGTTTTATTTTTGTCTGAGGCACAGCAGTACTTGAGAGTAAGGTACGAAGAATACATGGAGTGACATAAAACAACAATAAAAATAACTTCTTAAATAAAACAGATTATATCATCTCCACTGTTAAGCTGTTAAAAACACCATTTAGTACCTACTAGAACTGTGTTAAATACTTGAAATGTACCAGTTAGGTTGGTAAAGAAAATGCTAAATTTCAGTCAGCAGCTGTTACTACACAAGGGTACCTTGACTGCCAAAATAATTCAGAGACACTGAAGAATGCTCCTGGTCAAAAGCTGACTTCTAATGCCAAGTCACACAAAGACTGCAAACGGCCATATGTGAAGTTGATACACCTGAAGAACTCCACAAGTCTTCTTTGATAAAAACTACAGTTTTTCTGTGTATTCTGCCATGACGATCAGTCTGTCATGACCATTATAAACAGCTATTGGTTGTTTTTTTTGTTTGTTTGTTTGTTTTGCATGTATTAAGAAGTGGTTGGATATTTAAATAAAAGACGTGCAAATAAAAATCTAGAAAAACACTTGGTAGTTAATGTCGTCTTGCTGAAGAAAGAATTGTTCCGTGTCTAGTCTTTCCCCGGGAAGGTCTTTCTGATGCTCAGACTGATTAACTACTGCATGATTAGTAAGATCACTAATTCTAACATGTCAGGAAAACGTCCTTTTGGTAATCTCTGTGACAGTCATAAAGAGACTTCAAAATAAAAATGTTGATACAACTAGCAAAACTTTTTGGGAAAGAAATATGTACAGAAATGTAAATACCTTCCCCAAAATGTCTTTTTACATTCTAGATCATCACTACATATAAATTCTTCAGTGTGGCAAGGTCTCTGTTGTCTGCTAGCAAGGACGCTTAAGAGACATCTCTAAGTAAAACACTTCTAGACCATAGACTTCATGTAATCATAGAATCATAGAATTGCTCAGGTTGGAAAAAGACCTTAAAGATTATCAAGACCAACCGCACCCTAACCATACTACCCTAACTCTACCAACCCTCCACTAAATCATGTCCCTGAGCACCACATCCAAACGATTTTTAAACACATCCAGGGATGGTGACTCAACCACCTCCCTGGGGAGCCTATTCCAGTGCTTAACAACCCTTTCTGTAAAGAATTGTTTCCTAATATCCAACCTAAGCTTACCCTGGAGCAATTTAAGGCCATTTCCCCTCGCCCTGTCACCTATCACCAGTGAAAGGAGACCAGCCCTGCTCTCGCTGTAAGCACCTTTCAGATATTGGAAGAGAGCAATAAGGTCTCCCCTCAGCCTCCTTCTCCCCAGACTAAACAGCCCCAGTTCCTTCAGTAATAATAAGTAACTGAAAAGTGAAGTTCCAGATATCATCAAAACTACAGATATTTTTATATAATAATAACTGTTGAAATGTGAAAGACAGTGGCACTAAGATTTGTTTTACAAAACAAAGACATTTGGGGGGTAAACTGATTGCATCTCAAAAAAGTAAACAAAAAAGATATTTTGTTCCTAGACTTGTCTGTGACAACACCAAGAATATCTGAGTAATTTTTATGCAGATACTTTCTCAAAATGCAAATTAAAAGTGACCTTTGAGTTGTGCTACTTTTAATGAAAGTGTGGATTCTTTTCACAGTACTAAAAGGTAGGAAAGAAAACATGGTTGTGAAGAAAACATAAAAGTGATTGGTGGCTTACCAATATGTGTTACAAACTAATTACATTAAAAGACTAAACCCAAGGCAGGCTGCAAGATCACAGGAAAAGCAGCAGAAAGGATTGGAAGACATCACTATTTCATTAAGGGAAGCCAGACAAATAGGAGTGCTGCTCCAAAAGTTATGCCTTCTACTTTACGATGTTGGCCCATGATATCAGAGGTGGATGTTGGTGGTACGGCAGTGGAGGATGAACCTTCCCACCAATATCCCATTACGTTTTGTTGCTATGACAGATGGCAGCAGAAGGGCAGTCTGACACAATGGTGTCTGACATGGGAGTGCATATGAAGCAAAGGTGTGTCGTTTAATTCCTCCATTAGGAAAAAATGGCACCAATTAACATTCATTGACCTTTGCTAAAAGTTTATGGAGGTCAAACAGTGGACGTGAACACAGTGAGTTGGTGGGTGATGCATTTCAGCAGTAGTGATAGTGACAGTGGTCGCCTCTGCTGGTGTAGATTTTGACAAAGATGACATGCAGGCTCTTGTTCATAGCTGGTGAAAATGTATAGCTAGTGGTGGTATCTGTTGGAAAACAGTATTTTGTAGCAGAGAATTTGCTCTTATCAACTAGTGCTATTGTGCTCTTCATATCTGTTGTAGTTTGCATCAAACTAAATAGGAGGCATTACTTTCAGAGTGACCTACGTATATTCATAATTTATTTAAGCAAAAATGCTACAGTGTATACTTAAATGGAGATATACATCTGCTAGAAACAAAACAATGCAGATTCTCAGAACAAAGAGGAGATAAGAACTACAAACTTCTTTAAGGCCAGTGTTTCTTTCTGCCCAGTTACAGACTATTGAACCTTCCGGCAGAAACTTTGGTCACTTCTGGAAGGTGAGTTAATGTGCAGTATAATTGCACTATGCCAGCATCTCAACTTTTCCTACTTTTGTCTGGACAGAGAAAACATCCCAAGTTTTGGTGGTGGTGGAAACATCTAGTAGAGACTGACACAAGCAGGAGTGAGTCTTATCCAGACACTATAATAACAAATGGTATAGGTTCTGATGAAAAGACAAAAAGGAGATACAAATTCACTATGTAACAAATACCTAATAATGAATTAGTACCATGAGGTGCCAAGAAAATCAAAGTTTATAATAGAAATGCCAGTTAGCAGTGTGTCATCAGCATCTAAGGGTATTTGTCAGGAATTCAGGAATGGTTGGCCATATTCATAAAGACTACATAACACTAACAGAGCCTCTGAAAATTAAAAGTTAAGGAACACCATGGACAAGTACTTCAACAAAATCTGCTAATGTAATGTTAAATGCAAGATGACTTTAAGAAATCACTTTATGTGAACACAGAATAGCATTGGTAAATGATTTTACTTATAAAGCACATTGAAAAAACTGGAAGGAGTGATGAAAAGAGCTACAGGCTCTGAGATACTTCCACCAATACTTAAATATTGGAGGAAGTACCTTGGAGGGAGTCCATTTCATTACATAACATAACTACTCAATGCAAGAACTAAATACTAAATAAGAAGGGGCTAATATTGTGTATTAATATTAAAAAATAGTTTGTAAGACTGAAAGTGGAAGCCAGAAAGAATTAGTTTTTTTTTTTTAACCTTATATTGATTCACAGTTTGAACAGATCATTGGGTAGATCAGTTAGCATTAGATAACACAATATACTGACCACAGTTAAGAGATAATTATATGAAGTATAAGATCTGTGAGGTATAGAACAGCCAGTCTGAATGGCTTTGGACTGCATGAATGAACATATAAGCATATGAAAAGCAATGAGATTACCTAAGAAAATACTAGAAAAACAAAACAAACAAAACAAAAAAACAGCCACTGAATCTTTTCCTCTGGACAGAAATAAGGTACTAAGAGCTAAAAATTTCAGGTAATTATAGACAAATGGAAACAGTTAAGCTACATCAATCCTTGTTCTTGCTATTGCTGTAAATAGAATTATTGTCATTCAAGCTTGTATATATACAAAAACATATACAAAGATAGGCTATAGCTGGAATATTATTCAAACTCCTTATCTCAGATAGAATGGGACAAATATCCAAAGTTCCAGTTACAAGTTTACAAAATCAGAAAGATCTGAAAGATCTACTCTCCAAACAGCCATATATAAAAAAGCAACATTAATTAGTCCGAAAACTGTGTCTCAACTAACTGCCTGAACAGAGTGAGAAGAGAGCACACATGATGCACGTATGTTGAATATATATGTAGAGATCTAGACAGTTCTAGAACACGAAGTAAGCCTAGGCAAAGCAATAGAGGGAAGGCATCCACTCTCTTCAAAGAGAATATGGAAAGATGGGCTAGCATGATATACATAGAAAAACAGAAAAATATAGCACTTTATTTTTAAAAACACTGCTCTTCATATTGGGATTGATCACCAGAGAATCACTGACTACTCTGTTTTCTCAAATAAGCATCTTGATGAGTACAAAATGACAGACATCAGCGCTGATCTTCTCAGTGTGCCAGTAACTGGGCCCTGATACAAGCCATTCTACACCTGCAAGTCCACAGGATTCACCTCTGGTTCTCCTTCCCCAGCATCCACTAACAACACTTATTATTGCCTCCTTCCCTGAGAAGAGGTTCTGTGTGGCTTTCTGGTTCTCATTATTATATTCATTTCAATGCTGTTCCTGAAGCCTGATATCTCAGTACTTGAGAGGTTCCGCATGTGCCACCAAACAATGATTTAACATGACATTGTGGCAGAAAACAGGGGGAAGGGATAGAAATAAAAGAACGAGGGATCCAAACAACTGCATTTGGCTCTCTGTGTGGGGTGTGCCTATCAACACCAATAACTGTTAACAGCAAGTCAGATGTCACATTGATAGAGGATGCAGATCACTCGCATCATTCATTTGACTGGAAGGTTTCAATCTTCTTCCCTTATCTAAAAGGACATATAAAAATATAATGGGCTATTAGCTTTTCTTTTTGCATTGCTATTTAAGTTAGTTTTGTAAGTTTTTCCTTCCCCTCCAGCTCCTTAGTGACCCTGTGTATTCTGAACTCTCCAGGACTTTCAGGGCCTAAAAGACTTTCTTCTACAGCTGCAGAAAATAAAGCAATCAGTGCTCTTGTTAACACTGTGGCTGACTTAACATCTGTGATTTGACTCAAGAAAACTTATGTCAAGAGACACTAACTTTAAGTAGAAGCAAGAATTTCCTTGATCTACCAACTGTTGTATTCCTAACATTGTGTATGGGCAGAAAGAAGTAGTAGCGATCAGACTATTTAACAAAGAACTCAACAGTCCTGTGCTCCTGGCTGTCACATGGTAATATGGAGATTAAATACCTGTAATTTGGAAGCACTCTATTCTCTTACTCAGTTACCCATTTTACCTTGGAACAGAGAATATAACTTCCTATTCTTACAGCAAATAGAACAAAAGGGCCTTAATCACATGGAACATTACTGTTGAAAAATCATTAATAATAGCGAAGATGAATTTGCAAACAACCATGAGTCCGCGCCTTTACGATTTACATGCTAGGTTAAAAATGTGTTCAGAAAGAAGTGTAAAAGAGCTTATCATTTTCACTTTTCACACAAAGATTTCATTCTTGTTTTCTATTGCTTGTGCTTACAAAATTGTCCTTATGGGATTCAATCCTGAAAAGATGCATTATTGGTTTACTGTATATAGCCAAAAATCATCTGATAAGCTCTTCCTCCATCAGAGCTGCTATACCTCAGTCAATTTCCTAACCATGAAGATTTAAAGACTTCTTAAACCAGTTCTTCAGAATAGATGTGCTTTCATTAGGATTTTCTACCACTAAAAGCACTGTCAAGCTTCTTTGCTTATCAGCCTTCCAAAACCTACCTCCACAGTTCATTATATAACACTACCCAATAAATACTACTTGAGGCCTGTTTTGGTCTTTTTTATGTATATAAGAAAGGTCTACTATATACAAATCATTAGGAACTATTAAGTAAGTGATTACATACGCTATCTGTTTTAAAATGTATTGCAGATACTTCCAAGATAATGCACAACAAAGTTTCACAGAAAGAAATATACTATGTTTCAAGTATAATTTCAAAGCTGTTTAGATATGAAACAAAACCTTGTCAAGCTACAAGTTTCCAGCTGTTATGATATCATAAGATAAATTTACAACTACAAAATGACTTAGTGAGAAAAAAAATATTTGCTTTTACAAAGTATGAAAACAAATGTTTCAAGCACTGCAACTGTCCAAACAAATTATTACAAGCAAAAATAGTTGAATTGAGTATGGTTTAATTTTGTACTAGCTTCATAGCACTTGTTATAATTACTTAAAGCTGTAGGCAAAATGTGCTTTAACGCTTAACATGATGCATTTAATGTTAATTTAAAATGATGCGATAAAAGTATACAGGTGGTCTCTGTGTCTATCATTGTGTTGTATTTTATTAACTGAAATAATAATTTATTTCCCTAATTAAGCAATAATGAAGCTGGATTACTGTCTCTGAAAGACTGCTACGTGTTCACATTTAAATTCTTAACCAGAGCTAAAATGAAAAAGGAGTTTCTTTCCTCTATGACTTTGAAAAGAATAGAGTGGTGATTAACAGCAATATTTTTTTTAATGAAACACAACCTTTCATCCCTGTCATCTTCTGACCATCCTCGCTCGTACGCAGCTCTCTGACAAGTAGAATAATAATGGTCATACATCACTGCCCTGAAAGTCCAATCATCTAAATCTTCACTCGCTGCAGCCTCTGAGACTCAATTACTTTATTGACATGCAATCTTCATAAGGGGAGAAATATTGTGCATGTAAGGTCACTTGGTTATGAAGACATATTATCATATTATCTGCATGAGGGTTGCAGGGCTAAGACCTGACATAGCTAATTATAATGGTACATGATAGAGAGCTCAGTACACATTATTTGCTTGGCTGAAACTAAAGGTGAGGTAAGACCATGACATCATGGTTTCAAAAGAAAATAATTCTCTTTCCCATAGAGCCTATTACTTTTATTGTTTGATGTTTTATACATATTATATTCATGCACTCCTCATAAGCAAGTAAGCAACGAGAATTTCTAAATTCAACTTTGTTTCCATGTGGAAGTACTTAGCCGTTGAAGAAACCAAAAACTAACCCATAAAAATACAGCCTTTTTTTTTTTTTTTTTTTTTTTTAAGTCTGAGGCTTAAATCACAAGTCCCTTTCCCTTGCAGCACCCCTAAAAAGTGTACACCAAAGAATCATAGAAAGGTTTGGGTTGGAAGAGACCTTAAAGTTCTTCTAGTTCCAAAAACCCCCTGCCATAGGCAGATATATACTCACAAACATGCAAAATGAAATACAGCCCAAAGTGTGAACACAGCTAATATGTATTGACACAGTATTTTCTCTGCATCCAAAAACATGGGAATCTCTAGTGAAATGCTGTGCAAAGCATGTTAGAGTAGTATCCTAAGCATCTCATTTTGCAAAAGAAGCACATTTTCATCTGGCTTTTCTCTGTGGCAATTTCCTTTCCCCAGTATACTTTCCTACTCTACAAAAAGACTACCAATCCTCCATCACCAAACACTTAGACACAATCCATTTCTTGTCCTGGGGTGGCTGGTATAAATACAAAATGAAATAAAATAGCATCCGTGATTCCTCAGATAATTCATCAGTATAAATTACTATATAACTGTACTCAACTAGTAGTAGGTTTGTTTTTTTATAAATTTATCCTTGATGTTTGGAAATGTTGGTTGGTTTAAATGTTGGTTTAAAATTTGATTTTAACATTTTGTTAAGTTTAATTATGCCTATCTTTCAAATGGGAAACACAAACTGCTCTCTTTCAATAGTTTCAGAATTGCAGTATATGATGCTAAAGCCTAGAGTAAATTCTACAATATATTTGTAACGGAGGAAGGGAGTATCTCTGATTTTAAACAAACACCTAGTTAGATTCCAGCAGCATAAAGGAGGCAGTGAAATAATGAAGATCCAGAGAAGAAAGAAAAAAAAGAATAAGAAAAGAAAAAGAAAAAATCACTCTGGAATAGTATATCAATAACTAACAGACAGCTATTCAGCTGATGAGATACCAGTCTGGTAGTGAGCTGTTAAACTAGGAAAGAGAAGCAAAATGCCTTGTGTGACAGCTGTAAAATCTACGTCCTAAAGTGAGCCAATTTAAAACTTCCCACTGTCCTGCAAGCTTCCGGTAACTGAGACATAACTGACATAGAGACACCCTAACATGCATACACAGAAAACAGGGCCACCAGAAGGAAGCATAAGCACAGAGATCAAAATGCAGATTGTGAACAGGAGGGCTACACATGTAGTAACTTAAAAAAACTAAGTGAATACTCAATTTACGGAAATATGAAAGAAAAGGTCACTCCCTTGGGCATCAAAGACTTTTTATCAAGGAAATGGAAAAAGAACTAAGAGAAAACAAATGTTAATGTCATGCCCAAAACCACAAAACGTTTTTATTGCCAAAACTGCTTTGAAACTAACAGGGCTAGGCACATGAAATCAGCTCACTCGATTTCAGAGCTATGGGTTACAAGACACCTCATTCAAGTAAGAGAAATGTGAGGTACACATGGCTAGGTGTTTTCCACCTACCAGTAATTAATGTGGACAACATGACATCGATAATATCAACCACAGAAGAGATGGAACTGGGACATTCTCCAGAAAACACAATAGAAAAATGAATGACAGTGAAGAATAGCAGCCAAAAGGGGAAATGAAATCCACCTATTGCGTATCCAATGTTTAAGACAAAGAACAAATACAAAGGGGGTGACCTGAAAAACAAGTAAATTAACAAGAGAACTGCTACACTAAAATAAAGGAAGGAAAAAAAAAAAGCAATTGCTCCCATGCGATTCCCATTTAGCACATGAATTTTTAGCACATAATATAAAATACTATTTGTGAATAAAATATTCAGCATTGAATACTGAATGAAATATGCAGCAGTAGCTCTTCATCATGTTCCAGTAACACAAATACCCTTTAGAAGGAAGTTTTGGAAGATGGCAAGAACATGCCAGCAAGAAACAAACTGGGAGTGCTGGTTAGGTACAGAATGTATTAGCCTATGTCAGTTACAAAAATAAAAACGCTTTGATTTATGTTGCAAAAAAGAACTAAGTTAATAACTTCTTGATTATCTGAACATGCAAAGATATTGTGCAAAATAAAGTATTTTTTTCAATATATCGTTAGAGAATACAAGACACACTATAAACTTCTCTTTAAGCAAAAGGTCAGGGGGAAAAAAAAACCTTTCTACTTTTTCATCCAAATAAATTATCAGCTACTCCTCTGAGGCATGTGAAATTTGGTGATAGTATTCAGCATTTGACATGAGACTCCCCTGTGATATCAACAATGAACTGAAGGTCAACACACCATGGGTGGTGAAAAAACAACGTAATTGTACTTAAAAAAAATAAAGTTGGTATTTTGATCTTCTTTTCGACATGGAAAACAAACGAAGAAATGAGAAATATGCCATGAGCTATTCAATATGTTTCCAGGTGTATCTTTACTATAAAGATAACTTCTGTAGGAGTTACTAGGATATACTGCTTACAACCAAACATAACTTTTGACATGAAACTCCATTGGCAACAAAATGGAGACTTGGTGACAATAAAGTGTTTTGAGAATTTGTTTGTTTTTAATTTGCTGAGAAGAAAAAAACACTACATAAGAAATCTTAGGGAAAAAAATAAAAGAAAACAATATTTTATGTCATTTTTTTTAAACTATTCTCACTGCTCGTTTAAAGCAGTTTTGAAATTTCCCAGGTTTTTCAATCATTCTTAGCTGCCAATGAATTGAAAAGGTACTATGTTACTTTATTGACACATTACCGGCCTCTGAAGGAGAAAAATGTGTCTATAAAATAGATTTCTAGTCCAGCTGAGACTCATAGACCATCAAAGAGAATGAGAACCTGAGGGAATCAAATTACAATTTACATGTGGCACTTTTCCAGCACACATTAATTCATATATTTTGGTCTACCCCATCACATACACAGACACACATATGCATGCGCATCCGAAAATTAAAACCATAATTGTAGAAAGCACAGAATTTTCATTAAGAGTTATCAATAGTTAAAGACAATTTTCAGCCTATTTTTTTTCTCAGCCAAATCTCACCTGAAGTTTGCCTGCCAGCTGGACATACCACAGGAAATGTAGAATTCTATGGACAAAAATGACATGGCAGGGGAGAGAAAAGGAACAAAAGCCTCTGTTGAAGGCCTGACAATGGCATGAAGTTGTTGCCTGAACAAGGGAGAAGAAAAATCACTATGTTAATCAGTGATTCTAACTGTAGCTTGGCAGGAAACTGTTGCAAATAAATCAAACTGAAAATTGTATTGAACTTAGTAATACTATAATTAGAAACAATAGTGTTTTTTCTATTCCTGCTTCATGGAAACTTAGACCAATTGATTGATCAATAAGGCCAATAGCAAAACCATTCACTGACTTCAAAGACAGCAGATTCCAGCTCAAAAGCACTACAGAAGGAAAATCAAAGCTTTGAGCTTAGATGATTTCTGCAAAAAGCCCCACCAGTTTGCAGTTTTGGAATCCTTCTAGTAGTAGCTCCTTCCTTCAAACCATTTCCCGGGTCAGAGCTAGATAGAGAGAATGTCAAATGAGAATGTAACTTTTTGGGAAAATAGCAGCGAAACCAAAAGCCAGTGGAAATAAATAATAAATAGAATCATGGTTTAGATGACTTGTTGTCTATTAAAAAATTGTCCAGCAAATATAGTCAACCTTTCAGGCTTTGGACTCTAATGATTCCTTTTGTCATAGCTTCAGGGGGCCATGTGCATATTGCATGAATTAGATATACACAAACTAGTTACAACTGCAATAGAATTCAAATATAAATGTGGCAGAAAACGAAATTGATCTTAAAAACGAATATTCAAACAGTATAAAATAACACATTGGGAATGAAACCGATAATACATTTTGTTGCCAAAATCTTGAAATGTTGATTGCCTACAAGGAAGAAAAGGACAGCATGGATAGCTCCTCAGAATGCTATGAAATGCTCCTTCTTACCCTGTCATAGACTGAGCACAGCAGATCCAAAGCTCAATCTAAACATGACTAGGGACGAGACCTAGAGAACCATTTATCAAAGTCATCCACAAATTTCAAGCTTGAATGAACAGATACCACACAAAAGTATGCATGCAGTCACATTGGCAAATCTGAAGACTGATAGAGAAATACTGTGGCACTTAAAAGTGTGCTAGGGATTATGTTTATGCTTTCACACCTATCCAGCCTAGAGCTGCAAACACAAAGCACAACTTTCTCCTTTTCAATATAACATCAATAGAAAGAATTATATGATTTTGCAACTCTATCTTTTCTGAAACATCCACCAATATTTCCTTAACCTGTAGAGCCAGACATTTTCTAGTGCTACCCAATTTTAAAATAAGTAACACATTATACTTTAAACTAAATCTACTAGCTCAATTTTTTATTTTCCAATTTATTGAGTTTCATCATTAATCAGAGGGTTTTTTTTTTATAAGGATGAAGAAGGAAAATCTGAGGCTTTTGGTTGTTCTGACCACCTTCTTAAATTACAAGCTCTGCAAATACAGAAAAAAACCTAAGTGCTAGGGTTAACAACTTGATTACACACAGTTCTTTTTTTTTTTCCTAGTTCAAATCAGACCATTACAGGACAAAGTTACAGTATTTGGGAGTCAGATGTTAGGTCTGACCTCTGGAATTCATTCATTTGAATCTTCTTGAAGTGACATTGCTTGTCAAAACTCATCAGCCAATCAAATTCTTAAATTGAACTGCGTTGTCCTCTCAAATTAAAATGATATTTTACCCACACTTTTCTATACAAATGTTGCATTGCGCTTTTCCGTCAGGACCAACTTCATAATTTTATCACAGTCAAACTATTTATCCCTTCATCTACTAAAAGACAGGAGGGAAGGGGGCATATAAGTAACATCTACTTTGATGAATAGACACAATTTGAAAGGATGACAAAGTAGGTGAGAATATTTCAATTCTGTTTTAAGATATCTTCATTTTTAACCAGATGGGAAACAAAGAGGAACTCATGCCAATTTCTGAAACCTCAGGCATCACTCTTCTTGCAGCTCCTCCTTTTCTCCCCTTGTTCCCAGTCATACTCAGATATTCAACTTAAGAGTAATAAATTCTGTCATTAAGGAAAAATGCTACAAACTCTCGCTTCGATGGAGATTTTACGGTAAGAAGAATGACACTGATCCCTTCCCAAAATCTCTCCAGGACAGTAAGCCTATTCCAAGCAAAACTTTTTGGAAAAGTGAGATCCCAACTCTCCATCAGTCTGTCAGTAAACTGTACTTATGTCTCACTTAAGTAGAATGAAAGCATACACTCATGTATCACATCTGAAAAAAGGTTTTCCTATACAGAGAGGTTACACATATGAAGCTTATTTGGAGCTAAGTTAGAGGAGTGTACAATTCATTTGGAGCAAAAGCTTTGTCTTCAAAAGAAGTAGCTTAGTAATGGCTGTCCATTTGATTTGTTTCTCCACTTCTTCATTGGTAGGAGAATGCTATGAATCTAAGACCCATAAGACAGTCTGCATTCCTAAAAAACAATCCCAGACTACACATTTCTACATAAATGCCATGACAAAGAAAACTGTGGATAAGGGCTTCCTAAGCTTTCACTCTACATGGGGCCAATAACTTTGCAGATCAGAAAAGACAACTTTAAAAGATGCATGGAAATGTGAAGGTAAAAGACAGTCTTCAAGGCAAGGCAAAAAACTGCCTGCCTAAATTACACATTCCAATCGCCTAGAGAATCCTGAAATACTTAAAGCTGTAAAGATAATGCCAATCATTAAAGCTGAGTAGTGAGATGAAGCATCTGTAAATAGGCATCAAAGATACCAGACTATAAAATTATACAGGTATATGTACATTAATGCTTGCTAAATGTTTATTTCAGGAAACGTTAGGCAGTAATAAAAAAGAGTGTCTTTGGGCTTCTGCAGCACTGGATAAATCAAAAGGGTGTTTTACCAACATTCAGGAAGTTCATGCCTCCAGGTGATACTGCTGGGATTTAGAAATAGAATTATCTGATACTATGTGATGTCTTGAATTAGTAGTTTTTTTAATCTCTTCTAACTTATTTTCTGCCTTTTCTTTTTTGAATTTATATAAATTATGTATATTATGTATATTATGTAATTATGTATATACGCATATATTGCAACAAGCAGCCACACAGTTACAATGAAATGGCCCTGAAGATATTACTTGATGCTTTCATAAATGTATGAGTGTTGCTCCAAAAGTAATGCCAATTTTTATTATGCTGGCCCACAAAGTCAGAGGTCAGTGTTGGTGTAATGGTGGTAGACGGTGAACCTTCCCACCAATATCCCACTACATTTTGTTTCGATGCAGCATATGGCAGCAGAGGGACAGTCTGATGGACTGGCATCTGACATGGAAGAGTGTATGAAGCAAAGGTGTGTCACTGAATTCCTCCACACAGAAAAAAAATGGCACCCATTGACATTCACCGATGCTTGTTGCACATTTAAGGAGATCAAACAGTGGATGTGAGCACAGTGAGGCAGTGAGTGGTGTTTACAGCTCATCTTAGAAATCAGTTGGGACTTCTTTCCTTTCCTTAATTTATACTCTGGAATCTATTCTGTAGTACTGTGATTGCAGGTCTGACTGTTTGAGGATACAGGGTGGCAAGTGATATCTTGCCTATGTAGTAATTTTATTAGGGCAACTAATGTAGAAAAATGAGATGAGCTTTTGGACACATACACTCTTCTTAGTCTTATATCTTATATCTTGTATATTCTATCCATACTTGTCTGTTGATCAAAAAAAAAATAAGCTTTTGTGCTGACAATAGATCTAAGGAAGAGTGTGCACGTCTCCAGAATTTAAACATTTTTTCCTTCTCCATTAGTTGCTGTAATGAAAAGTATTACCTGACAATCTTCCTTCTGCCATCCTGCACAGCTCTGAAAATTCCTTTAAATAGTTCCATTGAAATAGAAGAAATATCTCCTTCTCCCTTTGTCTCTGCTTTATTTAGTTATGCAAAGATCAGAATGCAAAGTACCATTCTTTGTGGCCTAATACAATAAGCTTGGCAAAATAAATGTCTTTGGTATGAGTAAATATTATGAACTTGAATCTTAAAATTGCCCCTCTAAAGGATCATTTTTTGTGCATGTTGCTTATCAGCATGTTTCAGTACAAAGCTAAACAAGATCACATTATAATTATGTGATCAGTAGAACTGGTCATGACTTGGTTTCCTTTCTAAAATGGCAATTCATGTTACATCTGCTATTATATTAGTGCATTCTACATTACTAAAAAGAAATAAAATATTTTCCAGTGAGCAGCTGATATAGTTGTCTTGAACTAAAAGATCACAAGCCAATCAAGACTCAACAATTCACCTTTTAAATACCAAACCATCTGGCTGGCTGTTCCATAATAAATCTCAATGATAAATGTCTTCATTCTGACGTTACAAAGGAACCACAGACTTGCTTGGTTTTGGCACAGCTGAAAACACACTGGCAACAGTAGAATAGAACCCAAATGTCCAAAATATAGAAGTAAATCATTTTGACCTACAGGACATAATATACTTAGAGGAAACCTGATTGCAATTAAAAAAACAAAACAACAACAGCAAAAAAACCACATTTGCACTTATCAGAATTTCTCTCTAGAGATGAGGCATATTTTACCAGACACAAAGCTTCAGACTGTTTCTTGAAGTACATTTAGAGGTCTTCGGTTTTCTAAAGAAATCTCTGGACATCGGATTTTTTGTTTGTTTGTTTTGTATTGTTTCTTCTTGTTGTTGTTGTTTTGTATTTTTCTCTCCATAATTTCATCTTCATCCAAAGCAGAAAACCTGAATCAACTTCATTGAAATTAGAGATCATTTGAAAATTCAAGTCATATTTTCTCTATTTTAAAGAGATTCAATTAGACCAGAAAAACTGAGGGGTTATGGCAAAATAATATTAAAAATAGCTATAATTTCACGCAGATCAAAAATTCACATAAACTTCGTATCTGAGCATAAAACTTCCACACTTACCCAAAGCTAAGAAAACAGGTGTTGATACAAAATCTATATTTACTTTGTCACGTCAGTGCTTTTAATAAAGAAAAAGAAAAATACTGAACCCTTCATTTGTCCAATTAATGATACCGAAAAATGTCAAAAAGATGATACAAGTTGAGGGTGACTTTATTGACACTAAGAAATAAAAAGAAAACCACAAATCTTCTGTGTTCATGATCCAAAGCTTACTAAACTGCAGCAAAGGTGAATAAATCTTTATCTTTCAACATTTCAACCAACATTCACTATAGTCTTATAGCTTGCATAGGGTATATTTGTGCTTTCTCATTTTTTTAGCCAAACAAAGATATAAGAACTATTTCTCAAAACTTCACTGTCATGTTTCAGACATTTATGTGGTCAACTTTAAGTTCCCCCTCCCTTACATACTGATCTTTGATGGCTAAATTCCATTTTCAAAATAGGGGTCTAGTTACCAATTTTAAAAGTCCATTCTGCAGCTTTTCCCAGTACCAAGTTTCTATTATTTCAGTAAATTTCATTCTCTTTCCTCATTATATGTACCATGGACAACAATCCATAACAGTTCTGTCTCCTTTCACTGGACAGTTTTCAACAGACAGTGAAAACTTCCACAGTTTTTCACCAGACAGAGCATTAGATTTTTTTTTTTTTAATTTTTTTTTCCAGTTATACAAGTTATATCCAGCTTTCTTCAAGAGTTCCTTCTGGTAGATTTTGTATTCTTTTCTTTTTCCCCTCCTTGTTCCCCATCTGTTTCTGTAAATTAATTACATTTTCCGTGCTCTATTCTACTGTTCAGCTATTCATTAGCTCTGAAGGATATTAATAATTCTTCTGTGCCCTGACATATATGCGGTACTCACAAATGTACTGCTCCCTACTCAACCAGTGTTCCTCCTTTTGCTTAGTCAAATAACTTGTATTTAACCTTTTGTGTGCGTGTACAAAGGCAAGTTTTCTAGACATCTGACCACTTTCACTGACATATTTGTAGATTGTTAGGAGTTCACTATATCTTTCAAACAAGTTACTCGAGTTACTCAACATTAGGATCTCTCATCAGACACTCTTAAGGAGGGTAACATGCCCAATCTCCAGCTTTTCTTTTCCAGTTCTATTATATTGCAAAGTCTCTTATTCACTGTCCATATATCAATGAGTGTCATGACACACACACATACATACTTTCTAGCCCAGACTCTGTGAATCTACTTAATCCACTAACTTCCCCCTAAAAGATTAGCTTTCATTGCCTTCAATAGTGATTATATTCTCAGCCTATTTCATTCTCCTATGTTTTTTCCCTGTCCTCACAAACATTTTTCCACATTATCAACAGAAAAATTGTAAGAGACTGCTAGCAACAGCCAAATCTTTAGTTAGGGATTATGATGCTAAAGGAGAGAAGTAAAGCAGGATCTGCGATGGACAAAAAGGGAGAGCTAAGCAAATGTCATCATGATAACAGAATACAGGGCAAACTCTAAGGCTCCTTTACTAAAAGAGTGTAGCCTGCACTACTTCGGCAGACATAATTGCTGAAATAGTTATATGGGAAAGTAAAAGTGAGATTTAGTCATCACTTGAGAATTAAGAACATGATCCATTAACATTCCCATCATTTCTGTTTTTCTTTTGGATCCAAGTGAAGAGGTTAACACAATTCATATTCTATTCATGTTCAGAACCATGTATAAGCATTGCAGCAGGAAGCATATAACCTCAGTCAAACTAATATTATCTTACTTTTTTCTTTGCATGTACTGGAGTTCTGGGAATTGTGTCCAGCAGAAGTTAGAAAAGAATTAAATCACACCGCTTTCATTACTTAATTTGAAATTCATGCTGCATGCCGTGAGGGTAAATATCTAACATCTCTCAGAAAACTACAATGGGATAAACTCTTCAGGGAGATGAAGTCATTACCTTGTTCCAGTGATTACAGCATGCTTGTGAAAGCTGTAATCCAAATGAGAAGACACTTTTTCCTCAGCAATTACTAGACCACAAAGAGACAGAAGATCAATGTCTGTATTGATGCTCTTGTAAAATTTACATTTTTATCTTATTGTAAAGACCTGTGCTTTTTCATCTGCTTCAGAATCCAGTCCAACTTTTAGTATCCCAACTATGATACACTGTATAAATAGACATCTGAGTATCTTATGAAATACTCAATATATTTCATCTTTCATAGGCATCTTTACTTGAAAGTTGGAAAAAATATTAGTGATATATAAAGTTACTGCACCTAGCAAGTTCCACTGACAAATAACTACTATAAGACTTTCACTACCATTGGATCACTTCATGTTCAATTAACACTTCTAGCAATTCTCCAAAAATCCAGAAGAATGACAGAATTAATTACACAACAAAACCATGATAATAGAGTACAATAACATCAAAAACAAAACAAATAATCAAAAAACCCACTAGATTTGGTAAGTCCCTAAGGGGAAAAAAAAAAAAGAAAAAAATCCTCAGCATTGAGAGCTGAAGGTTACTTACCTTTTTGTTTTACCAAGAACTGTAGGTTCTTTACTCAAGTCTTTGCTAGACTACAACTAAGCACAGTGGCTGAAGCAGCTATGCTAGGTTAAAACCAACACTTCTCTGAGTACAAAGCACACTAACGTAGTACTTAATTCTTTCTTGGCTGTTCTAAACGTATTTATGATTATCATCTATTTAAAATATCCAATATGAATATCCATTCTCTTCATACATTACTGGCTACTAAAAAGGTGTATAGACAGTTAGGCATGATACTGAGAAACATTTTAAGATATTATTTATTTATTATTTAAGATATATTTGCAAGTATTTATAATCTTGAAGATTTCTTCTACAGAAATCTATAATTCACTCAGACTAACATGTTTCTTGAAATAAATTATATCAAGGTACAGTGAGTGATAGATTACTGACTATCTAAAAGCTGTGTTCTACAGGTTATGGTGAGCAGTTGAGAAAAAGAAACATGCAGATGCTACTGAAGAATGAGTCACCCTTTCTGGTATGTTAGAAGTAAGAATTACGTCATTAAAAAGTGAGAAAAGGTTTGAACCCCGAGAATATAATACGGAAGAATTTCTTCTGAATATTGGTAGACAGAGATTGAACTTGTCACTGAAACAAAGGAGTGAAGCCCACTACTCGACTTTTTACCTGATGAACTTCCTTCATCATTAGTACTAGGTATCTCATATAACCACACAAATATATGATGCAAATATCAATTAGCAAAAACTAAGATGGCTAAATAGGTTTTGGTGAATAACTTGGTTTTTGTTTAAACCTCTTATACTATGGTTAAATAAATAAATAGATAAATAAATAAAAAAAATCAGGATGAACAGCTTGAGATTATTTGAAAGTCCTTAGTTTCACAGAGCCTTAATGGAGCTAAAAGCCAAAGAAAAGTCCACCATTTCCCCAAAAACATAAAACCAAGTGAATCACACACAGGCTACTCTGAAAGTAATGCCTCCTATTCTATGATGTTGGCCCATGACATCAGAGGTGGATGTTGGTGGTATGGCAGTGAAGGTTGAACCTTCCTGCCAATATCCCATTACATTTTGTTGCTGTGTGACAGATGGCAACAGAGGGGCAGTCTGACACAATGATGTCTGACATGAAAATGCATATGTAGCAAAGGTCTGTGGCTGAATTCCTCCATGAGGAAAAATGGCACCCACTGATACTCATTAATGCTTACTGAACATTTATGGAGACCAAACAGTGGATGCGAGCACAGTGAAGCCATGAATGGTGCCTATCAGCAGCAGTTACAGTGACATGAAAGACATTCCAGGTTCCAGACAGTGCAGCATGCAGGCTCTTGTTCATCACTGACAAAAATGCATAGCTAATTATAGTAAATATGTTGAAAAATTGTGTTTTGTAGCTGGGAATTTGTTCTATCAGCTAGTGTCATTGTTCTCTTTGTATCTGTTGTAGTTTCCATGGAAATAAATAGGAGGCATTATTTTCAGAGTGACCTACATATATGTACATGTGATAATCATGTAAAAGTAACAGGAAAATGTTTCCACTTGATTCAAATTATGCCTGGGCATAATATATCTCTTACACACTCAGGATATATTCGAGATTGAGAAAGATCCTTTCAGAAACTTGAAAGGTAACCCTGACACTTTTTCAAGAAAATATTAGCAAGTAAACATCTCAAAATGTTCCTTATCAATTTTTTAAATGTTTTATTGTAAATACAATTCCCACCACTTACTAATTTCATTGTTTTGCACCTTCAGTAAACATCTCAAAATGTTCCTTATCAATTTTTAAATGTTTTATTGTAAATACAATTCCCACCACTTACTAATTTCATTGTTTTGCACCTTCAATATTTACCTTTTTAAAATGTTACTAGATTTTATTGTAAATACATTTAATGTTTTAAAAACTTGCAGTAACTAAATCTTAAATAATTTTTAAATTTCAAACAATAGGTCAGAATTTTAATAGTAAGATGCGGTAAATGAGGACAACCAACGTTTTCCTGGAAAGTTCAGCTTTAATTCACTCTTATCTAGCTTTTCTCTGGGAGAAGTAAACCCCAGTTTGATCAAATTCTCTGTCAGATGACCAGACCTACAGCACTTACACAGTACAGTAAGGTGATCTGTACATAAGCAGCAGGTTCAGACTTTAAGTGTTAACTTTATAGAACATTTACACAGCTAAGTCTTTGCCTATTCCTGATGGACTCATGGGAAAAAGACTAGTCAGGAACAGGCTATCAGTGACTGAACAATTCATCAGGGCTACTGCATACTCCATGCCAGCACTGAAGGGGCTCCTGAGAGAGGGAACAGTCAATAAAAGAACACAGGCTAGACAAATTGGTCTAGCAGGCCACATATGGCCAGAGGCATCGTTTGGGTGCTCCTGATTGAAATCATAAACCTCCATCTGCTTTCATGGCATAAGGACTATTTTTTTCCACAGAGGAATATCCTATCTTTACCCTATAAGTTATTATCTATTCCAGATGAATCAGAGAAAGGTACATAGTTTCTTTGGTGTGTTATATACAGATAAAAAACATAAACTAATAATCATCATCATCCTTAACCACACTGTTTTTCGCTTTGTTTCTTATAAGTTCTAGAAAAAGTACAGTCCCCTCCTGCAGGTATCTCTGTTCTACTACCTGTGAATTTTTTCTTTTCATTTTCTAGTGCTGGTGGCCATATTATGATTTGAAACTAGAAATTCCTTGTTTGTTCATTTTCTCTTCAAAAAGTGCAAGCCATAGCTCATGCTTAGCTAGTAGAAGGTGATAATCCCTCTTGGAATACAGCACTTATTGTCTATTTCGGGTGTGATATTCACTAAATTCCAAGGAGATTAACACTATAGAATCCAATAAAAGTAAACTTCTCAAGCAAGAGAGAAGCTGAACTATAAAATTAATAAAATATAAGAATAATTTGCAGAATGATTTATTTTTACTCCCATGTATTTCCTATCATGAAACTTCTAGTGAACAGACACAGATGATAAAGGAATTTGTACCAAATGTTTTCTAACTCAATGGAAATCTGTTATTGGGGCAGGCATACAGAATAGAGCTAAAACATTATATAGTCTCCTATAAGAGATTAGCAGTTATAGAATACATAATGACTAGGCAGCTATATAAGAACTTGCAGTCTAAAAAGACTGTAACACACTAATGCTTTCACGTTCTTCTCAAAACTTTGGCTATTTGCTTCATATTGATGCACTGATAGTTAACTTATCTTGAAGACAATTACTAAGTTCTTCAGAAGTTATTCCAGATGAATCAGCTCAGGCAAAATATTCAGAGAGGAACTAAGGACCTGGGACTGCAAGTCTCAGAGGGATGGTCAAATAGATACACTTCCAAAGGGACAGCTTCTGACCACTGTCAAATCATATTGCATAGCACAGTAGTTTCATTTCCAAAATCTTCCTAGACAAAAAACAATGTCAGTTCACATCAGGAAGAACTGGTATTAAACAGCAAGAGAAATAAGTTAGGAAAGTCCAAGACACAGTGTAAGAACACAAATGGAGCATTAAACTCCAACAAAAAAGGTGAAAAAAAAGCGGATCTGGAGGAATAAACTAATTCACCTGATTAAGTGGAACAATGGAAGGAAAGCTTTATGACAATTCATATAACATGCGAACAGTTGTTTATATGACAATGTGGTGAAAGCTCATGGAAATTTCATGATACAGGAGAAGCTAAGAAATTTCCATTAAATGGTATGGTGAGATTACACACAGGAGTAAATTTTGGGGAAAACAACTAATGGAATTTTGAAATCAAATCAAAACCATTTTTTAACTTCAAATTTCCTTGTGTTCACTTAGCCACAAATCTCAAATATCAGCCACATGAGATCCTTCATCACATCCAAATTTATCAGCCCATAAAGGAAGTCCTCTTGGCAAGCCACAAGGAATCAAGTAGATCTGCCACGGACAGTGAACATTCTGAGATCATAGATGTCCACTAACACTTGTAGTTGACCTATATTTCTATTCTGCTTCTCAGAATATTGTTGAAAATGCTTAACTTTCAATTGGATAATTCCTTGTACCAGAGAACAATTATAGTAGCACAGAGGCAAGAAGAAAAACTGACAAAAATGTGTACATCTACATGATCATTATCAGTTGTTGCAGTAAAACTTATTGTTATATTATAATTCAAAGGTTTTCAGTCAGGAGTGAAGAGATGTGGGAGATTGAATCAGAAATGGGAGGAAAACAAGTATCACATATGAAAACTAGTGAGACTTTGCTACTAATTAGTAATGAGAAAACTTCCCTCTGAAGTCCACAGAAACAATATATGATTCCTTTTATAATGCAGGGGATTAAAATTTAATGCCTATAACTTCTTCCTGAAGAGAAATCACATCTCTGAATTTTAGTTTCTTCCTTGCAGATTAATAACCCCGTTTAGTATTTCCTGCATTTATTGATGGAAACTCATATTAGAAATATTGGCCAACATAAAGCCAAGATTTCCTATAATGTCCCAAATTAGTTGGCTACCGCAGGTTTATAGATTATTAATGTATCTCCTGTTGGCATTCTGCCTTACAACATTTTTCACTGAAATATTAAGCCAAATTCAATCTTTCCTAGATTTTTAGCAACATAAAGCTTGCAAATACCATTAACCTCTGTTCCAATAAATAGCCTTTCATTCAATAAGTCATTTAGTTACATGCTTAAAACCATCCATATACAGGAAAAGGCAAAAGCATATGATGGAATTAAAATGACTGCTCAAATGCTTGTTGTTTTTTTCAAGTGTAGGGCAGATAATTTAATTAATGCTATTAAATAATAATTATTACAACTAACTAATAATAAATAATGACTTGACAATAGGGAAGATCAGCTATTAGATAATTACACTTGCATTAGTAAGCTGAACTGAAAGCTTTTTATTTGAATAAATAATTTTGATAATTAAGCATAAGCATTTGCAACTTTTTTATTTCAACAAGGAATTGGGATTCTCTTGTCATTTACGTAATGCTGCAGAACTGAATGGAAGGTGAGAACTCATTGTAGTATCGAAATTCACCGTTGAAAACCCCTTCAATTTACAATGAAATTATTTTTATGTATGAAGTGTTATTAAGCTGCTATTAAAAAGAACCATATTCAGTAGAACTAAGAATCTAAGAATGTTTAATTTAACCAGGCATTTGATGAGGTTAAATAACACAATATGGTTAACACATAGTACATTAAATAAATAATCCCATATAATTTATCCCCTCACTCCTCACGAAAGGTCTAGTAAAGTACCCATATTGCTAATGAAATCTTTAATTTAATGGTAGCACTTAATAAAATTTCCCACTATTGTTTCTTCCGCATTCATTGCTATTCTTACATAACAATGATTATTTTATAGTTTGCAAACAGAAACTTCAATACAAAGATATTTATAAATAGTAGCATTTTTCCTCTTCCATCTACAAAATTTTGAAGATACACACAGCTCAGAGAGGTGAAATCACAATCCAAGAGTAAAGCAACGTCATTCCTTCCAGATGTGCATTAAGAAGAGAGTCACTGTTCCCAGAGGATGAAGAAACTCTCAGAATTTCAAAGGCTGAAGCCAAGACGACCTGCCAGATACACTTCATGAAAAATGCTTGATGAATTACCACAGTGAACATCAACTTTTCAAATAAATGATGGAAAATAAACTAGCATATGTCTCAATGGAAACGATAAATTTCCTTCTTGCTTTGGGAACTTAAATATGGAGAAAGTTGTTGACTGTTCCACCTTTCGCTGAACTAATGAAGTTTTACTAAAAAAATCCATTGCTTTCCAAATTTCCTTTTAGTATGATTCAACAAATTTAGTTAGAGAGAAAGAGTACATCCACAAAAATTCTTACACAACAGTATGACAACAAAATGATTTGTAAACTGCCTGAATCTGCACAGAAGATGGAAATCACTGATCAATTATCTAACAAATTCAATGAAAGCTCAAGAATGAAAAGAAGAGAAGCTGTGGGATGTTGATTAGCACACGTCGATACTACTATATTACACACATATCAGATTACAACATAGGCTGTGAAAAAATACTGACATAGATGAATGTTATTTAGAAATCAGCAGATGTGGCAATTTTTATCAACCAGATTCTTCTGTAATAAAGCAGATGAACTAACCAAGGCCACACACTGGGCAGGCACATTTATTTCCTTGACCATGGAAACTGATCCGTCACTTTATCCTACAATGAGGAGTATAGGAAAAGCTAACTTTCACTCTGTAGCCCAAAGTACCTACAGGCAATAGCTTCTAAGCTAAGAAAGACACAAAGCATTTTTCTTTTTGACTGGCACACTGAAGGACAAGCTGAGAGAGAAATTTCAAGATTGCTGTAAGAATTGGCCAGCAATCACACTGATTCATTCTGCATGTCTAGAGTGATCAAAAATCAATTCTTATTGAATAGAACTGAAATAATTACAAGTGCTCAAAATGGATTTCAGAATGGCATTATCAGCTATGAAAGATTCAGAGACAATAAAAAAAAAAGTAGGATCAAGGACAATCTGGAAGTAAAGTACTTCTTCAAAGTAGAACAATCCTTCTGAGACTTTTGTCTTCATCTTCCTCATCTACTCCCCTTCACATTTGTAAATATTTCTAGGACTATTCAAATGACTTAAATAAAATTTGCGCACAAGAAACTCTTTTGGCTAAAAACATGAGGGCTTATTACCACATTTCTTTACTGGCATGAAATCTGAGAAAATCCTCAAGGTGCAAATGATCTGCAGTCTATTTAACATCATGGTTATTTATTTTTATGAGCACTCATTTTTCTTTACCCTAAATTATAGGTACATTCCTGGAGCCATTTCCCTCTGTTCTCTAGGCTTTATTATAATATGATTTTTTAGTTTCCCAAATCCTCCTCAATACCTCATCAATCAAAAATGCATGCAACATCCACAAGTTGTTTTACTAGGCAGAGACAGCAAACCATGGAACCACAGCTTAGACCCTAGATAAAGACTTTACTCATATCCCAGGTATACGTGCCATAGTTTGGGTAGCATTTGCTATAAAAACCTGTTTTGAAATATCTTAAATACAGTCTTTGCATACAAACTGATATACACTGAATTACTGTTTAAATACCTCCGTTCCTATTATGGATTATGTGCTGAACTAGTTCTGTCAAGTTCAGAACAGTGTGCCATAATTTTGACTAAATCTAAGCACATGCATCTTTTTTCCCTGGAAACAGTATTACAAGTATGCCCATTTCTCTTGTCAGAAAATTTTCATGAATATTTTGATAAACAGCTGTTATGCTATAGTAGTTTATAGCCATAATAACATCAGCTTCAGCAATGAAATGACACAGCATCAGAAGTAATCACATAACGCTTAATTATTTTTGTGAACAACTCAGTAAAGTATAGTGTGGATCATTTTGATATTTGGGTTTACTGGGCAGGAAAAAAACTTGTGCTTTGATGAAAAAGCCCTTGGCTTGCTCATCACCTGCGCATTAAAGCTGAGCTGGGATGCTGTCACTCTCTTCACAATACCCTTTAGAGAACAGTGGGTTTGAATAGACTAAATGATACAGTACTACTCTTTCCCTTAAATCATGTTTTGCAATTACTTCTACAAAAACTACAAAAAAATAAAATCTAAGGGCACCATATCACATTTGCAAATGAAAACCATTTATCAAAATTGTATCTATTTATCAAATTGTACAACACCAAAGGGGAAAAAAATCACTACAAATGAGATAAAATCATAGAATCTTTTAGGCTGGAAAAGACCCTGGATTTCATTTTCAACCATCTTCTAACTATCAAGTCCACACTAAACCATATCTCTAAGTGCCACATTAAACATGTCTCTTAAATACCTCCAGGGATGGTGACTCCACCATTTCCCTGGGCAGCCCATTCTCAAATACCTAACCACCCTTCCCGTGAGGAAATTCTTCCTAATATCTAATTTAAACTTTCCCTGGCACGACTTGAGTCAATTTCTTTGAGTCCTATCATTTGTGACTAAAAAAAAGAGTCAATTGACCTGGCTAAAATTTCCTTTCAGGTAGGTGTAGAGAGTGATGATGTCTCCCCTCAGCCTCCTTTCCTCCAAATTAAATTCTCTCACCTCTCATGTGTACTGCTTTCTAGTCCCTTCAGCAGCTTCACCACTCTTCCCTGAATTCATTCCAGCAATTCAACGACCTTCTTTTAGTGAGGTGCGTGAAAACTGAAAAACACTCAAGATGTGGTCTCACCAGTGCCATGTACAAAGGGACAATCCCTTCTCCAGTCCTGTTGGCTACATTACAAGGGATTTTGTTGCTGTGCAGCACATGGTAGCAGAGGGGCAATCTGATACAATGACATCTGAGGTAGAAGTTCTTACGAATTAAAGGTGTATAATTGAATTCCTTCATAAGGAAAAAATGGCACCCACTGACATTCATCAATGCTTGCTGAGCATATATGGAGACCAAATACTGGATGTGAGCACACTGAGACAGTGGGTGGTGCATTTCAGCAGTGGTCACTTCCACTAGTGCAGAGTTTTAAAAGCACAGCATGCAGGCTCTTACTCATTGGTGGTGAAATGCACAGCTAATGGTGATGGCTATGTTGAAAAACTGTTTTGTAGCTGGTAATTTGCTCTATCAAATAGTGTTACTGTGCTCTTTGTTGTAGTTTCCACAGAAATAAATATCAGGCATTACTTTCAGAGCAACCACTGTACTTCCAATGCTGCTCAGATGCCATTAGTCTTCCTGACCATTCAGACACAGTGCTGGCTCATGTTCAGCCACCTCTTCACCAGCACTCCCAGGTCTTTTCCTGATGGGCAAATTTTCAGTCACTCTTCCTCAGGCCTGTACCACTGCACAGTGTGACTATGATCCAAGTGCAGGACCTGGCATGTAGCCTTCTTGAATGCCATATATTTGGATGTGGCCCATCCATTTAGCTTATCAAAATTCATCTCGAAAGATTGATATGATTTAGAGGAAACTAATTTCTACAGGCTATTTTGAATACTCCTTGACATATTCAAGAAGATAATGGCATCAGATAATCAGCAGACACCTGGCATTATTAATTCTCATCTGTCTGTCTACATTGCCTCTCACCTGTTTCATTTATTTATTTTTATACTTTGTGAGATTCATTCATCAGAATTAACAACTATGTGTTGAACTACATTGGGTGCAATGAGTACACAGAAGTTTTGACCATGCTAATATGCACATTTTACCTGTGGAAAGTTTAAAAATACTTATAAATACATAGCCAGACTGCAAAAATGGAAGATGAGTGACATGAGAAAGCCAGAATGATCCAGACAGATCTAACTCTTGACAACATGAAGACAGTCTGTTGATATCATTAAAATACCTAAATGTACATGCTTCTGAATCAATCATTTGTATTGCAATAGAGGGTTCTAGTTTTAAATATTTGGGCCACGAATTAGGGTATTTCTTTCAGCGCTACCGACATTTTGCTTAACCAATGAATGCTGTGTTCCCTGCCTCAGCTTCTAAATTATAAAAGTAAGGAAAAGAGTACTACTTCTACTTACTGCCTGTCTTGTCCAGTGTAAATGCACTGAGCTATGGATAACTTCTTGCTACATGTGATCTTGCTGACAGTGATCTCAACAAAAAATTTATCATAGTCAAATAAAGTGACAATATAGCTATGAAGTAAAACCACTTTTGTTTATATATTCAAAAGGAGAAAAGTGTGACATCCTCACGAACAGTAACTGAAACATATTAGGACCTAGACCCCCCCAACTTGATATACAAGTGTAGCTTGTATAGTCCAGCATTAACTTTCCAGTAGTCATGACTTTTATAAAAGATTTTTTTAAGAGAAAAACAAAAAAGAAGGTAAAATTCTTCTGAACTTCAATAAGTAACCTTTCTCTATTACTCTTGCATGAGTCAAGGATGCATATGACATGTTATTGCCACACAGGTGTTCAGATAAATGCTAAGCCAGAGCAGGTTGAAGTCAAGACAAGAACTACATTCCACAAGCAGATATCTATACCTTTCTACAAACTAACATAGAAACTGAAGACAGCAGGTGCCAGACTCTTTATGAATTGTGCCCCAAAGCTCCCTGCCTTAAGACATTAGATCAAGTTCCCTTCTTTCCTCACTTTCAAAATTCCCTTTTGAGTCTTCCACTTTGCTTAGCCAAGCTCTACAGATTATTGCACTGTAAGTGTCCACAGACACTACATAAAAGATACTTCATAAAAGCAGAATGCCTTGTTAATCAGAATCTCTTCACACTCTCTGGCTTGTTAGCCAAAGCAGCTCTTCAAGGCTGTCTCAGGTGCTCTTATTTGCTGTAATTTTTCTTTCATTTTTTATTAAACATCAAGGTAACTGCATACAAATTAAAAAAAGAATTTAAACTTCATTCAGCTATGCAATAGGCACAGGTAAATGTAGGAGAAGGCTTTAAATCATTTAGAGAAGGTTGTGTATTTGCTCAAAAGCACATTCAAAAATCAAATGCAGTCCTATTATTCCTTAGGTCATTCAAGCAATCTATGGGGTTGTTTCTAAAGTTCCTCTGACTTTACATACTCGCATGAAATTTCTTTTATGTTTATGTGAGATAACACTCAATTCTATTTGTCTTGGCTTCTCACAGGATATTAGGAGTTACATGAGGGAAAAGGTAAAAAGCATGAGTTGACTAATGGAATCTGTGAGAGAGCAATTTTTTGTCTAAACATTGGAGTGACTGTCAAAGAGACAGAAGCTCTGACCGTATATTTCATCTTCAAATTATGATTGTCATTGTTCACAGATAAAAAGAAATCTGACAGTCATCCTAAGATTTAAGATGCATAAGTATCTTTTTGATTATATATTTCAGTGCATTTGATTACTGAAATTACAATATGACCTATTTTACTGTCCCCCTCCCCCCTTCTGATTTAAACGTTATCTATAAAGCTCTCATTACAGAGGTTAAATCTCATCAAGCCATTCTTAGTCATCTCCAAGTCTAATTCCAAATCAAGAGTCACCAAAAAACATATACTGATGATGACGAATAAATCAAAATGTTTAAGATACATTTAAAAAGGAGCAGGAAGTTTGCATGCATCTTGGATAGAATTCTGTTGCCATATTGAGTTTGGCAAAAAACATGAAAAAATTCATGACATCAAGATGCTTCCTTGCATCTGCCTAAGCGCTACAGGAAATGTTGACACTTAAAAGAATTCTCCATTCTGAGTTACTCCCATAACAGCCAACAAATTTTAGGCTACTTGAGGTGACACTTTAGGATGTCACACAAAACTGACAATCTGTGGCTAACTCTGAAGACTACATTTCACCCATAGGGAAAGGAATATTTAGAAGCTTCCATGCTGACAAATTTATTCCCAAGATACCTTAATTTAGTAGTAAGGAATATAGCTACATCTAATGTGGAAAAGGGAGGAAAGCTCTATAAAGTTGAAGGTGTTTTGCTCACAAGCTCAGTAGACAATAGATGAATAATAGAGAGAATGTATTATACACACACATTATCATAACCTCAACGTATGTATCTATCTTGTTTCCCCTCTCCTTCAATATTTCTTTACCTTAAAAGTGAAGACTTGGCTGAAAATCTGAAAAGTCTTATCCTATATCCAGCCACATGTGCATGCCTAAAACACCTGCAGCTAGCTGTTTTAAGAGGTGCCCAGCACGTGTACGGATTTCCTCCCCCTAATCTGTGCAGGTCTAACTGCAGCCAGAGGGAGAGGCCAGTCTAGAGATTCCCCTCTTCTACCAACATGTTTGCTTTCAAGACAATACTTCTAACCTAATGATCAGAGAAACCATTCTATCAAATGATAGAAAAATCCTTTGTATTAAGTTTGTGAAATACAAGAACAAGCAAGAAACAAAAAACAGATGTCTATTTTATTGAGAAATAACAGAACCAAGTTTGAAAATAAAGATTTATCTCAAGATTCATAATTAGGGCAGTCCAAAATACCTGTGAACTGCTGTTAAAAAGCTTACTTTGGAACTTACAGGAAAATAGATATATCTTTAAAACCCCTAAGAGAAAAACTACAAAACAAGCAAAAACTTAAGGAATGTATTAGTTATCTTACTTTAAATAAATAAAAATTAGTTTGTACAACTATAGTCTGGTTTTGGCTTTGCATTTCAGTCTTTACTTCATAATTATAAAATACTCATAATGAAATGAGATTTTGACTTTCATATCACAAAACAATTAGAACTTGATGATACACCTTTATTTAAAAACACTTTCTGAAGAAGGAACCAATTAAAATTTTGCGCTATAAGAATGATTCTTTTTGAATTTTAAATAATTGATACAAAATAAACCAAAATATTTATACAGATTTGAGAACAGGGCTGATTACTCTCAAGGTCTCGCTTTATGAATCAGATGCCATTTGCCCTCCCAAGATGTCAGCCTGGGATCAACTTGTGCAAGTTTGTAAAGTAACATAGCAGTTGGCACCCTCCAAAGTTTCTGCACTGAAGTTCTACATTTGAGCTCAAGAAAAAAATCCAGAACCACCATAGCTCCACAGAAACAGTATTAATTCTTCCTTTTTTGCCTGTGACAATGCAAAAAAAGAGCGACCGAACAAGATTTGACTCCCTGATAATTTGGCATTACAAGCGCATTCCTACTTGGGTCTTTCCATACATGGATTTTGCCACTCTGTGTTTTCACTGATCAAGCCCTCTCTACAACTAATTCAAACTTTCTTTGTACTCTACAGAACATACTTTTCTCTTTTTTTAAAATCAAAGTGTGATTTGTATTTTAACTTCTCACGGGAACTTTTTCTGCCTGAATGATGTTTCCTGTGCCTCTCAAATTAATGTCATTTACTAATTTTTCAATGAAAAATACATCAGATAGATCCCATTTAACTTATTATTAAACTCATCTTGCTAAAGAGATTACTTTTTTACCATGACAGAGTGGAACAAAAATGAAAATCCCCATGCAACGATTAACAGTTCAGAGAGGGACTCCTTCAACCATTCTCCACACTTCCACTATCATTGTTACCTAGAATCGTGCTATAGGGAGGAGGCAAACTTTGAATGTACAATTAGAGGCTGAGTGGATGTCTACATATCTCACTTTACCTTACTCTCATTTCCATCCAGTATTTCTTTTTCTTAACATATGTACTTTACATCAATAATGGTTGTCATTAGTCAGCAGAAATTGCTTCTGAATGATCTAATAGCATATATTTAATCTACTTATTATAAAGTTGCTCTCTTTCTTTCCTCCCCTCCAATGAATTTATCATTCACTACCTTTACATAGACAGAAACAATCTTCCAACTGAATTAATTGGGTGGGTTTTGTTTGGTGGGGGGGTTTGCTAATTTTGCTCTCAGATAGATTCCAGCTCTCTCAGCAGGTCCCAAGGGATAATTTCCATTGAGTCTGCTTCATTTATTTCATGGGAACAAAAATGACTGTTAAGACAGGCTGCTCCCCCTCACAGTTCAGCAAAAACACTACCTGAGAATTGCCTCCCTCCTATGAAGAAGTAGTATAGATGAGACAGATGTAGTTTATCTAAGCACATCTCTGACTGCGTATGGTGCCTCAGCACCAGCACACAGAACAGGCATGAACACTAATTTAGTTCTCTGATAATTGTGAGAAATCACATCTCCTATCACAAATGGTTTGGAAAAAGCTAACTCAGGCTGCATTCACATTCCACTTCATTGTACGTTACCCCCCCTCCCCAACACTTTAGAAGTAAAAAGAAAAACTGAAAGATTGCAGTCTTGTTGGTCTTTATGTAGACATCACAAGGGTTGCTTGCATCACCCTCTGCACTGCACTCCTGCAAAAGGAGTATTCACCGGGCTTACAGTTCTTACAGCCTACTGTTTTAAATATCATTGCATTTGGTAGGCATTCCAACAGAACTGCAATACAAATGTTTCACTTGAGAAGTAGAGACTGCAATTCCTTAGGTTTTATAACACAATGCTTAGTACAAATTCACTGAATTTTTCCAGTGTTTCGCTATGTGATTTTAGGAGTCTATTTCCCCCAGTGGCATGCAAGTACTAAAATTGCATTGCATTTTGCTCTCAGCAGGTGGGAAAGTGCATACACAGTGGATTATTCTCCATTCTTTACTTCAGTTTTATGTAGCCACAGGTGGGGGGTCCTTCAGGCGATTGCTTAGCTTTACTAGGCACTTTAGAGTCATAGACAAGCTTTCTTAAAAGAGTCTTACAAAACACACCAATGTTGTCAATCATGCAGTAAAAGAATTTCCTCCTCTGTAAACAGAAATAACTTTCAAAATCTCTCACACCACAAAATGCAAGGCAATGGGTATCAACAAAAAAAGGATCAATCATCCTCCGTTGGGTAAGGGACATAACATTTTTTCCCTTGTTACACGTATTGTTTACCGCTTTTCTCCTCTCTTTCCCCCTTTTCTCCACAGGTGTGAGCTTTCTGCTTAAGGGTATGCAAAGCTAATGAAGGATGTCATGCCTATCACTTACTTTTCCAGTACTGAGGCAACTAAAGGACCACAAAAACATCATGAAATAGAAGAAAAAGAGGAAGTTGTCAAACTACTTAACATTTGCTTTCAGAGCTCTGAAAGGAACTTTGATCAGCAAACGTATCATTAGATCATGAATACAAATATTCATATCCTACAAAATGTTGACAGCTTTCTCTTCTTGCATGAGGACACACAGAAATAATATAAAGATATCTTTTTCTTTGCTGAAGGCAAAGCTATAGAAAAAAACCTTCATCCACAGCTTCCTAACACACCACACACACTGAACAAAGAAATGCAAAATACATTGCATCTTTTTGGCTGTTCATAGTTTGGAAGAAATGCACATGTTACAGCATGATGTGCGCACCACAAAGAACTGACGCACAAGGGAATAAACAGTTTCATTCCTGTTATGCAGATGGTTGCTCTTCTGATTATGTAGGAAATTTATTTCTCCAACCCTTCTTCCTCTTTTTTTTTTCTTTTTTTTTTTCTTTTTTTNGAATCTTAAAATAGTTATTATCTATTCCTGTTATTCCCATATGGTACTTTGGCTTACAAAATGCAAAGTCACTCAAAGCAATTCACATAAATATCTTATTATTTTTAATTAATCATATATATGAAATGAATTCAAAACCAGATTTACAAAGGCTAGTTAAAATGGAAGCATAAGATAGGGCAAAAATGTCTTTGGGAAAAAAAGCTTGTAACCAAGCTAAACTTGAGAACAACATGCAGAAATCCACAACCATGAAAATCACCAGTATTTTGTTAAAGAACTTAGAAATCTCTGTTACAGCTGTACAGAATGTAGTACATTAAAATGTGCAAGGGTGACTGAGTAGATTAGTATACTAAGATTTTGTTTTCAAAGGCCAGCTTTGAATTTCAGACAGATTTGTCCGACCATACCATTTTAGTTCTTAGCAAAAATCAGGACATAATAGGAAAACACATCATGTGTTAAAACAGACAGGTTTGCCAAAACAGCAATGATGCTGTTTTGTACCTTATGCATGAGGTATAAAGAGCGCTGTAGAAAATCCTCTGTCCACTTTCTTACCAGTGACTGCGCACCCTTCTTTTCAGAGAGGTAATACTGTAAATACAACTTTTGCTTTCAGACAAAGTGAATAATCTCTTGATTTTTGTGAACTGTAAACATACAGCCCTACCTACACTGGACTAACAAGGGATTGGAGATCTTCTCACTGATGACCAATATGATCTGAGGATACCTAATATCTCACAGGATGAGATGGATGCCTCTAACATCCAGCAATATGACATCTGAAATAAGTTCCAGGAGCAGGTATGTGTTCACAGCTATCTGTTTTTTTTAGTCTGGAAATTCTGGGTAAGACAAGAATAAAAATGTCACTACCTATTTAACATAAGACTTCATCCCTGTAACTCATTTCAAAAACTGGAGGAATAAGTGGTCACATACTGTACACCCTAGATGTTATCTGCCTATTCAAGTGTGCTTAGCTGGGACTTTGATAATAGTGAAGGTTTCTCTTTGGTACTTTTAATCTCAATTTAGACTGTTGACAGCTTGATGATAGCTTTTCCTAAAATTACTGGAAGAGACTTTGCCTTTTCAGCAATATACCACTGACTGAGCAAAATTCAAGAGCTTCTAAAAAGCATATTGGAGTGAAGGGGCAATTTAGCTTTATTTCAAATTTTAGGAAAAGCAAGAATGGAAAGGTTTGTTTATTGGTGTTTTGCTGCAATTTTATGTACAGTATATAATTCCCTGTCAAATATGGAACAGTTTCATTACCTTGGAGCTAAGTATTCAGTTAGAGCAACTTTAATTCTATGGAATATTATCCAGGGTTAGGATTGTTTTGCACAAACATTGTCTGGAACTCTGAATCCCGTTTCTGAGTAAACCTGTGAACCAGCAGAAAGATAATTTGTTTTCCCTACTGCAGAATGACATTTGGCCCCAAATATTTTCCAAAGAGATTTGTATAGATTATATTATTCTTGATATTCACAAGAATGTTTTGACAGTGATTGAATTGGCATGTGACAGTTGTGTCTCCGAGTATTGGTGACATATGCATCAGAAGTTCATGCTGCAATGCAGAAGAAGGTAATTACAAAAAGCTTGCTAAAATAAGTAGTAGCTTCAGTGTTATATGTACAGGTCACCAAATAGCTCAGTGAAGAAATTCTAATAGTATTACTAGAAGCACTTATTTCTGCAAGCATTCTAGCCAAATGTAGTATATCATAGTACAAGGCATAGAAGTTACAAGGCCAGTAAACTTACTCGCAGCCTTAGTTATGCATATAGCCAAACGTTTGCTAAATTGAAGTCTCTATCTGTCTTAACATTAGCCTGTAGATTTTGTAGGAATTAGGAAATCACACATTCTCTTGAAGAGTAAGATATAGCTTGATATTGTGCTATATTGGCTATAATGGAATATCCTCAATACTTGTTAATAGTTTATATTCTTCTATTTTTGTCACGTAACATAACTTGTATTTGGAGACAGATATTTCTCTAGTAATATTTCTCCTTGATATGTGAGAGATCAATGTTATTTCTATGACGTGACAACTCTTTACACACCTATACATAGCAGTAACAGTAGTAGTCGTCAATATATTATTGTGACAAATTTTACAATACAGGGAAAATAGCAGTATTTTAGCAGCTTCCTGAAAAGAGTTTAATAGATGTGCAAAGCACTTATGGAAAGACATGATAAGTAAAATTGTTTCAATGCACACATACAGAGGGAGATTTCCTTAGCTAAATATATTTAATTCAAATACAAAGCCACAGAGGGAAATCTTTGTTTATTATTACTAAATGCACCTGTAGTCAAGGCTTAACTATATTTGAACTTGATTATTATAGTTCTAGGAAATTATAATAAAGTTTGCATAATCTTCTGTTTAGTTTAAGGACTAATCCTGAATCACATGGCAACAGCCTTCAATAATTTCTATGTATCTTAAAACTTTACCTAAGTGTATATCTACCAATAGGACAGCAGCTTGTCAATTCACTCCCTAACACTGGCTACAGTAGCTCACATCTCCAGGCTTTCAGTATATTAGACCATCTAGATTTGTTCCCATTTGGGATAAAACATACAGATATATTGCACAGACTTGCTCAGCAATATTAATAAATAAATAAATAAATAAATAAAGTAGATATAACTAGAAACTCATCATTTACAGATGAAATATTAATTTATGTATATTAATCATGTATTCACTTCTGATGAGAAACATAGCCCGACTATTAACAGAAAAAATAAATGTATTCATTGTGGGTTGAATTTGTTACATGCTCGCAGAGAGTATCAAAACACTACTGAAGAGGGAATGATTCTTCCCATAAATTTGCACAGCACCAAGCACAATGAGGCTTTAATTTCACTATGAGGTCTTTGAGAACCTCGTGATAGCAGAAGATACTACAGGAAGCAACAGCATACCACGTCTTTGAACACTCTGTTCTAAGGATGAAGAAATTTATTTACAATGTATTTGCTTTTTCATGAACTCAGGAACCATGCAGAAGAGTTGCTAGTGAAAGAAAGAGACAAAGTTTGAAAAAAAAAAAAAGGATAAAGAATGAAACTCGAAAAATATGTAAAGGCAGCAAATGAGAATACAGCAGCCTACAAAAGCAAAAAGTCTTGCTTTTCTTCCCCTTCTTGTGAATTAGGATGCAGGTTTCCAACAAGCCAGTGCTTCTGTAACCAATCACAATATGCTGTTACGCTTAGAAGTACAAACAAGTGACATAGCACAATACACAGGAGACACAGCTTTCCCTGATGAAATGGGATTTCCCAGTTCCCCTGCTCCACAGCCAAACACAGCTAACAACAGATTAGCACTTGCATCTACTGAACTTCCAGCATAAATTAAAAGCATTTTAATAAAGGAGGGGAAGAAGAGAGGAAGGGGGCATGGTTTTGCCACAACTTGCTTGATCTCTGTATGCTTACTTGAGATGACCTCCTTGCCCTGCATAGAATCAGTGATTTATTTCAAAATCTGATTTTAGATGCCAGATCATGGTACTGAAATAAAACAGAAGAACAGCAAGCAAGTGTTGAGTGGGAGGAAAGAATACTACTTCGTTCATCTAAATATCATGTTTTGGTGAAGATCACAAAGATATGAATGACTTTCTTTTATCAGTAGCCATTAAAAAAATAAAAATAAAAGAAGTAATTTAGCCAGTTCTAATAAAGAAGACAATCTGACTACTGCAATCTAATACATCATTTTAATTTACTACTACAAATGCATCTCATTATAAAGAATTTTTTTTGTGAACTATAGAGAAAAAAGCTTTTTTCTTATCAATAATGAAGAAAATTCATAGGAAAAGAAGGGACTGTAAGGGGAGGTATAGGTAGGTTTAAAGGATTTATTGACTTTCTTCTTCTTCTGCCTACCAGTCTAATAAGCTTAATTGTAAAAAAAACAATCAGGAGTCTGAACTCTTAAGTCTGTCATGCACAAATTCTAGCATGATGTGAAAGTGAAAAATATTTTTCTAGTATGCAAACATAAAGGTAAGCAGGAAGGGAAAAAACGAATAGGGTAATACTTTCTAAATTTCAGAGGAAATTGAAATCAGCCTGACAGTGGCAACTGGCTCTCAAGAGTCTGGGAACTTAAGAAAAATACATTAGTTTAATGCCTGAATTCTACTATTCAAGGAATAAAAAGACAATATTTGGTTGGTACTACTCAGGGAACATTTTGTGTAGTATCAGGATATGCTATACATCTGCTGCATCAAAACAAATTTGTAGAGACTAATGGTTCAAAAAATACAAATGGACTGTTATTTTTGGCAACTGCACACATTCTTTCAAATACTTTCAGCTGCTGAAGGAAATAAAGGGGGGACTGAATTTCAGATAAGCCAATCCTTTTTGAGTCACGGGTTAAGAAACAGCAAAAATTAAATGAGACTCTTTCCAAATTAAATTTCTCTACTAGTCATTTCCCTTTTATATTTCTAAACGTCAGAATAAACCAGCATTTATCCAATAAATCCATACCTGTGTTAGCAAAAAATGCTGCAACTAATTTCTGACGTTTCTGAGTTTAACAAATGTTTCAGCTATAATCAAGAGTGCGACTTTGAACTAAGCAAATATTCATTAAAGACATTTTGCCTTGCTATTTTCATCTCTGATGCTGCTAATAGAATAGACCAAATTATTGTAGTACCAGGAAGACAAGGATAAGAGTGATCTTATATTTTGGTTGACCTTCCAATTCCAACGACCTTTAACGAGTAAAGGAAAGAGGATTTTGCTTATTTAATAGAAGTAGTGGAGCTGAAGAAGATGCAAAGCATTTCAGAAAATATTTCTCTCATTCTCATATAAGAGAGATTATCACTTCGCACTTGAATTAATTTTAACTTTTGGTTTGTATATCATATTAAATTGCAAGGTTGAAAGCAGGGTGCAACTGGATCAAAGATGTAAATGAACATAAGATAATTCTTATGCATTTAAGCTTAATTGAGTGTAATCGATACATCTGGTGTGCAGCCAAATTCAACTATTGTGAAAAGCACCTAATGTATGGACATTATTTTTGGACTACTGAATGCCAGAAAATAATGACTTGGCATTCAGCTTTGGTGAATCAGACCTTGAATTTTCATCTAAGAGCAGTTTTGAATTATTACTGAAGATAAGGTGTAAATGTGCAAGGGAATTTTATCCATGTTTCTCCCATGAATCATAAATGAGGGAAAAAAATTACAGACTAAATTGCACTTAAAAGGAATAAAGTCTTTTCATGTCATACATGATTTATCAAAATGATCTCATTTTAAGGGTACTGTGGTGTATCTTGATTAATAACATTAGTAAGCATGATGAATGGCCTCTTTAATGGTAACACAGAATTTATTGGCAAAAGCCCTACTTCTACCAAAAAGAGGAGGAAGTAAAACATGCAGCAGATGGTTACTTGTAGGAACAGTTTAAGTAAACTCTCTCCTGTGTATTTTGCATTTAAGAGGCCTCTGAAAATTCAAAATTTGAGTTTATTCTTAGGTTCATTTTGAAAACAAAACTCTCTTTGCAGTTCACTGCAAAACAATCTGAACTCAGAATGTACTGTAAAAGGATGTAGTGTATTACGGTCTTTCAAGTGCATTGCCTCCATCCCATCACAACTTACTTCAATATCCTTTTTATTTTGCATTAATATCTAGAATGTTTCCCTTCTCCCATTACTCCAACTTCTCCCTTCCACCCCTCCTCTTTTTTTAAGCCTGCTCCAGCCTGCCCTAACTAATTTCCTTTTGGGCTGACAGATCAGAGGCCTTCCTACCACTGTTCCTTTTAGACCTGTGAAGCCCTCCTCATAATCCTGCTGCTTGTCCACAATTAATCTTTCCAGTTGCCACATTATTAACACTACCACCCACAGACAGAGGATGCCTGAGCACGGCTGGAGTCTAGCTCCCCACTGGAGCATCAAAGTTGTCAATCAGACACTAGTCAGAAAGTTGCCTGCTGTCAACATCAGAGGTTTTCATCCTCTCCTACTCACTGATCAAACATTTTTCTTCAGAAGATTAATTCAAAGTCCCCACCCATTTCCTCTTTCCCTTTTAGGTTTACTCAATGATCCATCTTCTGTATGGAAAAGGAAGCAGTGTATAATAGAAATCCTTTCAATACAAAAGTTCAGCAAAACTAAATTTTAATCCCAGCTGTTANTCTTTTTTTTTTTAAAGTAAGCTCCTACACAATGTGGGAATTAGTACTCTTAGTACTTTGTTTCTGATGACACTCACATCCCCTTCATTCAGCTCATTAACACTAACCGCAGGAGAGCTGCCAAGGTCATGTAAGCATCCTGTCCTGCTAAGAGGCCTAAACCTTTGGAGAAATGTAGCTCCAAATGGAATGTTCAAATTATTTTCATCATAAGCAATATATAGAATTGAGAACAATATTCAACTGCAGCAGTACTTCCTGTGTGCATAACATTTTCTCAGTGCAGGGTTCAGCTATTTAGAAACTGAGATGTACAAGTTCAAAACTTGAAGTCCCCAAAGGGCTTGAGGGAAGAGATGAGTGCCATGGATGTAGATGTGCCCAGCTTGAAAAACTTTCTAAGCAGGTGGCCAGGTTGGGGGAGGAAATTATGAGACAAAGAAGTATCCAGCAATCAGAGAGAGATTGATGTGTGGTTCCATGCAGTGACACAGGCAAACCAACAGCACTGTCTTAGGCCCCTGCAAGGGGAGAAAAATAAGTAAGCTTCCAACCCTGAGGAGAGAGATGGCAAGAACACACAAGATGAAGGAGATTGAACCCTTGTCTCTGCTTAAGCAGACCCCCTTACTCCTGGAGTCCCCCTAACCAGTAGACATAAAGCTCTGGGGTTGGAAAGAGAAGAGCGTATGGATAAGAGTTCAGAACCAGAAAGGGACAACCACATTAAGACTGTCCAACCAAAGACCTGAACCAGAGCCACCGAAAAAAAGGTAGAGTGTCTTAGTTATTGGGGACTCCACGCTGAAGGGCACTGAAACACCTATTTGCTGCCCAGATAATATCTCTAGAGAGGTTTGCTGCCTGCCGGGAGCCTACATTAAAGACAGAAGAAACTAGCAGGTATGACAAAGCCAGAGGACTACTACCTGCTCTTCCTCTTCTAGCTGGGTCACAGGAGGCTGTAACTAGGAAACTGACAGGACAATGCAGAATGGCTTTAAACTAAAAGAGGAGAGATTTAGATTAGATGTCAGGCAGAAATTCTTTACTCAGAGGGTGGTGAGGCACTTGAACGGGTTGTGCAGAGAGGTGGTGGATATCCCATTCCTGGAGGTGTTCCAGGCCAGGTTAGGTGGGTCTCTGAGCAGGTTGATCTAGTGGGTGGCAACCCTGTCCATGGCATGGGGGTTGGAGCTCGATGATCTTTAAGGTCCCTTCCAACTTAAGCCATTCTGTTATTCTATGAAAAATAAGACTATGTGCTCCATGTTCGAAGGCCTATAGTGCATGCAAAATGATTAACAGTCCATTAGGCTAATTAGTTTTCATAATAATGATCCTGGGCTACAGAATATTTTATGACCATTTGGTATGTGCAGTTCAAAATAGCTCAGATCATAGCAAACAGTTTCATCTACAAAAGCATAGAGAATCTCCTGAAATATTCCTCAAAAAAAAAGCATTAAATGAATTGATGAAAAATTACTGTTTCCTTCTGCACACCAAAATACCATCTTCCTTATTTTCAACATCTGATATATGCACTGCTAGCATGAGGAAGATATTTACTGCCTTGGGAATTAAAACAAGATCACGTGACAGAATATTCAAATAGAACTTGTACTGTTAAGATTATATATACACATCTTTCAACTAAGAGTATAAAGCTTTATTCTGTCTGTGTATAAGAGAATAGTACAGGCTGTATGCAATACAGTAACACAGGTCTATACATTATTAAAAACTTAAATTCCTATTTAAACACAGGTTATGATCTGTGCACTAAACATTCATTAATGGTTATGAATCAATATAAAGGGGGGAGCTTTTAGCAGGTGTGCATATCTATGAATTTCAATACATTGTAAAACTGTCTGTAGCCAACAGCTTTATCATTTGGCCTTTTTGAGCTTGGAGACAAGCAATTTTTCATGATTTTACTATTTCTGGCCAAACAATAAGTTTTTAATTAAATATACCACATGATTCCAGATGTTTGTTTATTTGTTCCAATGAGACTGTAAAAAAGCCTGAATGATAAAACTGGAGGACTCCTGCAAAAAGCAGGCTAGGCTGGAGTACTAACCAAACATGGAGATCTCTCAGGAGACTATGTGTGCTCACAGCACTGTGTGTTTTGAGTGTTTCCTCTGGAAGGGCTGTAATTTCACAGTGCCTACAACTAGTCTTCTTTATCATAAGGGATTATTTATTATAAAGCAAAGTGGCAAACCTTAGACAATATTAAAAAAAAAAAATTACCAGTTGCACACTCTTTGCATCGTTAGTTGATCTGCATAACAACAGAAGATTTTAGATAGGTTTATGATTTTGGATCCCATTTCCAATAAGGAAGCAATATTTTCTGTTTTTCTGCCAACTTACAGCCATGGTTGCTTGAAGCTTGAGCATGCTCTTGGTTTCTTATAGCCAGCATGACAAAAAGAGCCATGTTGTGAAACAGTCTCTTTCCAATCTACCCAAAAAGCCACATGTTTTTTCCTCATTAATTATATTCAGTTAGATGCAATATTTATATTGGTGACTAAGGCCCAAGCTACTAGGTTAGTTTTGGCAAACATGGAGAATGTTTTAATGAAAATCTCAGAAATGTGGGGAAAGAGAGAGAGAGAAAAAAAAAGTAGTTAGGGTTTCAACAGTCAGTTTAGGAGATATGCACTGTGGAAAAACGAAATTGTAAACCGTATCTAGAAAAAAGGATGATAATTTTGATAGGCTCCCTGAATCCTATGCTTCTAATTCTCACTGGATGCAAAACAGGAGTTTTGTGCAGAACTAGTTAAACGTTGAATAAAATTTTAACCTAAACCTCGATAAACCGCTTAGTTTCTCTATTTTATCTTTTAAACCCTTGCTTTAAAAAGGAATATACCAGTATTTCATTCCCACAGAAAAGTAGCACTCCAGGAAGTGATCTTCCTAGCATGTACTTCTGGTCAGCTTGGTCGCACCCCCTGAGTTCACTTTCAAAACTCAGAACATAGAGAATACTCACAAATTAAAACTATACTGTCATTTAAAAACAAATCTTAACTTTTCTGACCATCAGGAAAGACTGCACAAAACTGTAAGGTACTTTACATATCATTCTCTACTCTTTCACTCCACCCTGGTTACACACGACTGGTTGTTCTCATCATTGTAATATACAAAATAATGATATGTTTTTACACTGAAGTTGTAATAATCTCCAGTATCCTGATTCGATTCCAACATTCCTTTAGTACACAGAAAATAAATTGTTTACCCTATAAGTGACAAGAACATGAATCCAGTGGTCCAGAAAATGCATCTTTTGAACCATATTAGTCAAAGTCACACTCAAATCCAACCACAATTTATTCCACATTTGGAAAAGTCATTGTGCTTTACAGAGAAGCATAAAAGCACTGGCAGAGACAATCACTACTGAGCAAGTGGGGAAAATTGATCCACAGAATACCACTGCTATTGTGGTGGTTCCGGTCCATCAAAAACCAGATTAAGGCTCGGGAGAGGTACTATATAGGATACTCCTTAATCTGCTTTTTCATTATTGCCCAGAAAGAAGGCACTCCAAGGTTGAGAGTTGAATTAATGTGCAGTGGACCTCTCAATTCCTTTGAAAGACATCTGTGACTGTGTGTTGCAAGGGAGAAAGCTGTATACTGCATTTGCAGACTCAAGGCAAATATCAATATACGTGGGCCTCCTATCAGGTGGAAGCATTTCAAGGAGACATGTCTTCTAACATTTTTCCCCACCTAGATAGTTTCACCGATCTACCTATTCTCCATCCCTGCAGAGCAACTGCATCAGAAAAAAAAAAAAACTGAGTACAAAATAAACTCCAGAGTAGCTTGGAAGGGAAAACCAGAGACATGAAATTAGCTTCACCGCTGAAGAAATAAAGAGAACCGTATCTTTCACATCAGCTCCCAAGTACATGTTTTGGCATGACTACACACTCAAGCAGGGGACATCCAGTGGTGGTGATGAGAAGGGCTTCCTTTCTCTCACTAACACCAGAAGACATCAACTCACAGCATAGTCTGTGTTATCTTCTTAGACCTCCAAATTTTGAGGACTCCAACCAACCACTGACAGATTTTCTCCTTTCAATTACTTTAACTGAGGGAAACAAAGAGACGAAAACCAAATATTTCCTTAACCAAGTTTCCCCTCACACTAGCACTCATCTTCACCGATACTTTCCTTCCATTCTTCTATAATATACCACGTGCTTCCATTAACACTGATTTTCCAAACCAAAGAACTAAAGAAGGTACTAGTAGAACACAGTTTCTCATTTCATGCAAGCAAGCCAAATGAGATTTGATTTTCTCATAGCATACTTCTTGTTTTAGTCTTCTCTCACAGTGCCAAAAGAAGAGGATTTCCAGCATAACTCACAGTTGAGACATATTTCCTGGCATTTATAGGAAATGCCACAAATTAATTTTGAGTGTTCCTGCCCCCAGGAAATATTTGTCCATTAATGCAAACTTTTTTTTTTTTAGGTCAGTCATCTCATGGTCAGAAGATCCTGTCGTAAGAGGTACAGAGTCTATCTAAAATAAGGCAGCTTAAAAACTAGAAATATGGCTACTCCTCATGTAAGCCATGAGAAGACTCCCACTATTCACAGCATCTCTTCCAGATAGAGAATTTCATATATTACATCTATCTGCAGTTCTGTTATTCATCCTATTCTGAATTATTACATAAGTTAATGCAAATATTTCCTATATACATACATATACATCTTTTGTTAAAATTTATTTTAAAATTTGTCAGATTAACTGAATGATAAAACACTACCCACAGTTATTTTATGATTATTATTCTCTTTTTGGACAGCACACAACAAGCTGCTTTATGCAGATATAAAGAAAAATCAATCGACAAGCATAAAGTGCAGTTCACATTAAAAAAAACTAACTAATTATGATAAGTTGCTACGTAAATTGCTTTGTGACTTTCCCAGCAATCAATTTCAAACTCTAAATAAGCCTCTGGCTTGAAAACACAATGAGTACCTAACAACTGTGTCAATATTAACAACAGAGAAGATTGCAATGATAATATAAACAGGATAATTATCTTTCTGGAAGTAAGTTTTCATGCTAACCAATTTCCTTTTCTTTTTATGCCTGTGATTTAAAGATAGAACAGCTTTTCAGAGTGCAAGGATATCAAGTTGAAGGTGTTCAAAAATACAGACTTATTTTATTAATATTTATTATTAAAAAGTCTACGTCATTTTTATAATTTTACTTGAAAATTTGAAGCATCATTAAAAAAAATTTAGAATTGATTCTTGAAGGACAAATATATGTGATTCGTTTAGATGAACTAGAGAATATTTATGTCTAAAATCTCATCACGCTGAGAAAACATAGGTAGAACAGTTCGGAACTTTCACACATAACATGAACAATTACTCCTTCTGTTTCTCCAAAATTTCTACCTGCCTATCTTCAACACCAATCACTGAAAGTATTAGGTCTCTTTAGATGCCTATTGGATTGTAACTTCTAGGAAATTTGGATCACATGATGCTCATTAAGCATTCAAAAAAAGTACACTTCTGCCTTGGCCCAGCACATATCTCAACTCCTACAAAGCCAGTGGCTGAATTGGGTGTATGGCATACTGTAAGAATCAGCCAGAAAGTGTTCTGTATAGCCAAACCAGGTCATCACTAAAAATTGAATAACCCAAATCCACTGAGTACAATAACAAAGCAAACAAACTGTCAAACAAAGAAGAAACTGGAGTGCCAAGTTCAGAAGTCTCTAAAACAGACTGCATGCCTACATGCTATTGCTTGTCTGTAAATGCTAAGTTTTCGATAAGTCTTCATTCCAAAAAAATTCTTCACAATGCTCAGCAGAAGAAAAGAGAAACTGAGAGCAGGAAGATACCTTCTTTTTTCCTTTCATTTTCTTTCCAAAAAACTGTTTTATAAGGTTAGCTTCAGAAGGCTAATAGGAAATATTCCATCCCTGAAATTTTAGGCACTGCTTCTGAATGCAGTTTAAGGCTTTCAGTCTCAAATTGGACCATTCGAGAAAATAAGAACACGTTTCATTCAGGTGATTCAAATACATTTCCAAATAACTTTTTTTTTTTTTCCCATATCGGTACATACAATTCCAAATTAGAAAATAAAAGAAAAATGTAATTTCTGTGCATATCATAATGCTTAGATAGTTAACTATTAAAAATAATAATAAAAAAAAAAAGGACAGTGGATTTGTTCAGGAAGTTCTTAAAAGCCAAAATAGACTGGAACTATTAAAACTCGGCATAAATCCAATATAAGGCTCTAAAAACTACATACATAAATACAGGCTTAGCTCTTAATGGAGACTGCTGCTGCTTCTTTCTACCAGTAACCCATGGGGGCAGACTTAGAGAGGTGTAGCCAGGCTCCACCCCTTGCAGTCACACAGGTGAATTGCCTTCACCTGTGCTCCTACGGCTGACTCAGTGTGTTCCTCAGGTAATCAATCAGTGGTTCAGGCCGTGATTCAAGAGCTCCCATACAATGGGTAAAAGAAATGTACAGATTTCACACAACTATATCACTATTGTCTAAAATGAAATAAAATTAAATATTAAATTAAATATAAAATACTAATTTTAATAAGGCCCCTAGGAGTTTGCGATCATTGTTTTGAAAATAAAACAAAAATAAAGCTAGCTGTAAAATTACTACTTTGGAAGACTTGCCTAAAAGGACTTTAGTTAGGTCTTATAAAGGATCAAGTCATATTGCTCTCAGGTGCCCAGAACATGCATAGACAGCCAATACTTTTTCTGCTAGGAAACTTAGGTTGAATTGAGTAAATGTTCAGCACACAGAACATAAGGAGAACAATTTTTCCATGATAAGGAGAAATTTTTTAAAGCTTACAAATACGTATTCAATATTTGTTGCTTTCTTCATGCACTGAGACACTCAAGCATCATAACATTTGATGCAATACTTATAGTGATTATTCCCTGACATTATTTCACACTGATACAGCATTATTATATGCTGTTTCTATGGGTTCTGACACTGAGAAAGAGATTTTTTTAAATTCCTTAATTTTATTTGTTAAAACAGTCAACTCCAAAAGTCCACAATCCATCTGGAAATAACATGCTGAATATATGAATACAAAAGGTTTAAGTTGCATGGTGCAACACAACCAGAACATGATTTTGTTCCCCTAGCAAAATTCACAGTAACATATAGTGAAAATTGTCCAAGTAAAACTCTGCCATTCAGATACATTCAGTTTGTTCCTGATCTCCCTCCCAAACCCCAAAATCAATTCACAGCTGTACCAAACCATTTGCCAGCCTTTCAGATATGGTAAACAAGCTTCTCTGGGGACAAATAAGAGCACATACAAACATACAGCATGCTTTTTTTCATTTGGGGTTGAAAACTGCCAATATTTTACATATGCAGCAGCTGATTCAATCACTTTTTATAACACTGAAAGCATTCATGAAGAAAAAAAAATCGAAGATATTCAGAACAGAACCTAAAATAGCATATTTAAGTATTTCACTTTTTCTTGGATATTTTCCTATTGACTCCAATTAATATTTTATGGGCTTGTGAACTTGGACATTTTTCTTTGTATAAAAGATGTTGATGGAGTTAATAAGCCCTGCCAGTAGGTTGTTCCAAGCTTTATTTACAACACTTGGAATTTTGGAAAGATTTATCAATGACTTCCTCGTGAATACATGCACATATATACACGTGTATATATACATTAATTCCTAAAACTTATTGGAGCATGTCATCATCTCTTTTAATGCCAATTTTACTCTTTTTTTTTGGATGATACATACTTCTCTGTTCACTTAATATATAATTGTACTTAATCACCAACAAAATTTTCAGCACATGTTTAGCATGCAAAGCAGAATATTTCTGGGAAGAGTAAAGACAGGAGAAATACAGAATTATGTGAAGAGCTAAGGAGAAAAAGTTGGTAATTTGAGGAATATCATTTTCTGCTTTCATAGCAAGAGAGTAGGCACTCTCAAACCCTTGAGAAGACAACAATAAGCTCTAGACCTGAACCCATATGGACACAAGTATTACCTACAAGAGCAACAGTATAGCTACACAGCCACAGAAGACAATCCATATCAGACAACTTCTGATGCGTAAAGCTATTGGCATCTCTATGGTAAAGCCAGCCATGAAGCCACATCTCTAATATGTCATTATCTAAATAAACAGGTCTGAGGATACATGCCTTTTAATGTTTATTATTATATATTTTTAATTTATTTTAATAGATTTTTATAACACTCTTTAGTCCTACTTATTGTCTACTTACTACCCCTTTAATCCAGCACTAGAAATCCAACCTCAAAGTAAATATGCTTTCCAGAAACCACCCAAAAACAAAGCCACAGCATGCATATACCTTGGGATGTTTGTTTATTTATTTATTTATTTATTTATTTATTTGTGGTGTGGGTGTGTGGGGGGTAGGATAGGGAAGGCTTATAATTTGCAGTTTGTTTGTTCCTATAATCTCTGAAGTGTATTCTCAAATTCAGGATTTGGGTTCAATTCTTTCTCTTGTTCCTGATCTCTGGCAGAATGCAACACACTACAGCACTTCCAGGACATTTAATTTCCCATACACCATAACAACTTACATGAATACCAGGAAATAGCCTGGTAGCCATCTAAGCTCTGGCACAACAGTGATGTAGGCTGCAAATAATGAAACTCTAATCAGTTACTTTCCTCACCCTTCCCATCTGAATCATTGTCTGCCTGGTTCTTTCTCAAGTTTTCAAATAATTAGGCATCTGATAATGCTGCCTTGATCTATACTGCTGTAGAATTTGAAAACACACTAAAATTTAGTTACCATTAATTCATAAACACAAGATTGACTTCGATTCTGATATTCTGGTATAAAAACTACCTCTACACAAATCTTTTATGCAGTCTTAATTTGGAAAACACTTGAAATATTAAAGTCTCCATGGAATCAAATGTGCAATGTGGAAAACACTGAGTGTTGTTGCTCTGGTTTCAAGCTGAAAAATGTTGCAAGCTATATACATTTCTTCTTTTTCAGAACAAACGTGCAAGAGCTTGGAATGTGCTCTTCCTGACTGCTCCAGTTTTTCACCTGCTCCCTGAACTTTTCGCTCTGTAGGTATGCAGAAGGAATTCAGAGTTTGCCCAAGGTGCTTTTTAAGTTGTAAGTGCTGGTGAAAAAGGAAATTGAACACTGATCTGCGTTTATTGCTTAAAAACAGAGAAGAATGAATCCCATTTTATTGCAATGAAAACATGTTAACTTTTCAAAATTATAGCCCTAAATTGTTAAAATGCCAAAAAGCTGTCTCTTTACAAATATTAGAAACTTTACAAATTTTCTCAAAATTACCAACCCTGCATGTAATCATCTACTTAGCAATATTTAAGTACTTTAATCTCTTTATGTTTTTTCTCTCACACATTTAAAAAGAAAAAAAAAAAGCGGAATGTTATTATCTATAGATTTATTTGTTTTCCCAGTAGACTACCTTTAACTCCACTTGAATATGAGTTAAAATCTGTAATCTTGACAGGTAAGGTTTTCTCAGGTATTACAGAGAAAGCAGTGTATTTCAAGTAAAGTGCCAATACAGTGGTAACTAATACATAGAGGGCCTCACTGCGAAGTTTATCACCTTGCAGGAGTCCATGCCAATAAAAGTTTAGCTTTTACCTCTGTGGTTGGTGAGGTCTCTGGATCCCGAAGGTAGAGGTGTATAGCTCATCTCTGGAGAGATGGAGGCAGCATCACTGGAGGCCTGTGTGATAAAACAAATATTATCAGTATTTCGAGCAAAGGTCAGTGAGCAAACAGAGACAATGCCCCTGTAAGATGAGTATTCTGATGTGCATACAGGTGCACAGAATCACAGTCATGGAAGGCTACTGAGAACTGAAAGAAAGTTTAATTTGTTTTCATTAAAACCACTTTCAATCTTGCAAGGAAGCTGTACTCAGAATTTTGCACTATTATATTACATATCATTGCTAGAAAATATTGCCATACAGCTCACAGCTTTAAAGAATTATCAACTTAACCAGGAAAACTTTGGGCGGCATTAAACGTGTTCCTTTTAGTGAAATAGAAAAATATTTACCTAAAGGAATTTACGTGTCCACATGCAAAAAAAAGAAGATGAAAAATAGAAAGCTGGGATAAGATGCTATACTTTTCAAAACTAAACAAAAACCAGATTTCAAAATTCCACTGTTCTGTAAGCTAAGCAAAGGGATCTCTTAGGAATGATAATGCCTGTAATGTTCAAAAGCTGTACAAGTATCTAGATTAATAACGAACAGTTAAAACCTATGTCAGATTTCTAAAACATTTAAAGAAGTATCAAGAAGACTTACTGAGAATCCTTAAAAGAAAATGTTAAGGAAACTCATTTTTTTCCCCATAATAAAGAAAAATTTCAAGATCCTATGATTCTGAATTGAAAACATTAAACCACAGAGTTACAGTTTTTCAGTAAACCAGTCTTAATCTGGTTGAAGAAGGTTTCATCTGAAGGAAAGAGCAACATAAAGCCAAAGAAAGCCATGTTTACCATCTTGCTTTTTAGTTACTGAGCAGTGGATTCTCATTCTTAGGTGATATGAACGGATCTTGTTGGTGAATATGAATCATCATTATAGTGTTTTAAAAATTTAGTTTGAGTTAGATGGNACCCCTGGCAAGTTAAACATCTTAAAGAATTTGGATTAGGCCTAGTCACAAATGCCTTTGATCAAAGGCTCCAAGACTTTACACAAACGTAATCACAAGGCAATGACTGCATCTAAGAAGCCTGAATTGATTTGTTCTACTGTAACATATAGCATACAAAAACACCCATTAGGCTTTTTGACTTCCAAGATCAAGTATTTTCAACTTCTGTCACTCAAAGCCAAGTATTTCAGCATCTTCCTAATGCTATTTATTTTAAAGTACAGCAGAAAAAAAAAGTAGCTTCTTATTGCATGATATTTGCATTTTATCTGTTTAAAAATTATATCTTAACTACCTGTGTTTAGCAGCAAAAAGGATGCAAGAGATTCTGCTGCTCATTTGGTTCACAAGCTGTAGGAAAGAACTTCTCCCTAATCACAACCTAGACTGTAATATTTTCTTTTGTGACACATTGAATCTTACTCCTCAAATGGCTCAGTATTTTTCATTATGCTAGATAATAGAATTTGTCCCTAAAGGACCACTTACCAATGCTATCAACACAACAGTGAATGAAAAGAGTGTGATTAATATAACCCAACAAGAAATCTATTCACTGTGAAACTTAATGCTTAGTTTTAAAAGGAGAATAAAGTAATTTGAAATTACACCACAAAATAAATTTGAAGAAGTTGCTAAATACTGTCCTTTGAAATAGATTTCTGAATCCTTATTGACATTTGACTCAAAAAAAGATAAAAGAATAAGGGAAAAGTCACTGCCTTGACTCTTGTACTGAGTTTGGGAAAGTAAACTCAACGAAGAAATTTACATTTTTTTCTTAAATTTCTCTACCAGCATCTTTGTCAGTTAATCTTCTGGGGACATACATGCTACATACTTTGCATTTGCAGCATGCAGAAGGATTCACTGGGTGCACATTCTGGTAAAATCAAATGAAGAAATTAAATAAATAAATAAACAAACAATTCTGTCATACTCTGAAACAGAAAACAGTCTTGCCAGAAATTTCTGAAAAGTCACAAACAAATACTCTTTGAGGTGTCTGGTAGAGCAAACCACAGAAGAGCCAAAAGATGCAAGCAGATGCTAACATTCTTCAAAGTTTCCCCCTCCCCAGTGCTCAAGCGTGGCTATTCCCTGTGTTTCGCTCACTGCACAGTGGCTCTGAATGAGAGAGGGAACAGTACTGAGTTCTACAACAGAAGGTGCCAAAGGCTAGGTAAGTCACTTATGGGAAGGGAAATACACTGATAACCTGTTAGATTGTCACTCTCCTCCAATCATTCTACGTATTTTTCAACTTATGATATCAAAACTACGAAAACACAGCAGTTAAACATTCTTGTCTAAATCCTCCTGAATCAAAGAAGACTTAAATGCCCTCTTTCAAGCAGACTATTCTGAAACTCTCTACGTTCTGTTGAATATTACAAACTCTAGAATGTGTTATCTTGAAAATAAAAGTACACAGTGAAGAATTCCATATGAATTTCACACAAATAATGCCAAAACAAAAACCAAAACTTCCAAAACAATTTATGAATAGAATTGTGGTATATTATTTTTCTTGGAATGTTGTTTTGAAATACAGATGACTCAGAACTTCTAAACTTGTTTTTGAAAACCTGATGTCCACAGATTCTTCAAAAGCCAAGGAGGAACCAGTCAGGTAAATTGTTTTTTTGGATTGGAACCTCTATTTCATAAATTAAATCAGTAATGCCATCACTTTCAAACAAATTCAAGTCAACGGCAATCAGAGGAATGCAGAACTGCACATATGTCTCACTGACCATACACAATTGTTTGCAATGTTAGGAGGTTAGCTTTGCTTTGCTATTCATTCTGCTGCCTCTGGGTTGCTCCATTTTTTTTTTCCAGATGTGCAGACAATATTTCAAAAATGAAAGAAAGGTCCAAAAACTAAATGATAACAGCAGCCCAATAACTGTTGTTGAGTTACACTGATCACCTTGCTTAATAGGCACAAGAACGGAGAAAATTGAAGGTTAAAAATGTTTTTAAGGCACCTTCGTTCTGCTGTATGGGAATAAAACTGAACTGCAGCTAAAACTTCTTGTCACACTACTGAGCCAGCAGAAGGGGGTGCTGTAGTGCAACCTATTTAAAATGCAAAAACAGTAACTTTTGTAACAGCAGATTAAAACTAGCATTTTATTCACTTGGCATACCCACAGCATACCGAATGCTGGAATCAGACTTGTCACTGCACACTGCAGGTTATTAATAGAGCTCAGAGTGGTGTTGCTAAATGTGCAAGCTAAAAAGCAAATAAACAGAAATGGATTTATCTGTGGTATTTGTTCCACGGGAGAATTCAGCAAGGCCTGCCTAACATTGCACATTTGTATATCCAAGATCATTGAGGTTCAATTTATATTTATTTATTTATTTATTTATTTTAGTATTTGACTGACATCCACTTACCACAGCCAGAAGTCCTGGGATATGTAATCCTGGGGTATGTAACATTAACATTCTAAAAAAAAAACACACTTATTTTCAACCTGGACAAATAAACTTATTAAATAAGACACATAGGAAAGAGCCTGTGGTGCACTACCTCTTCTATCTAATGGGCCTTTCTGGGCTCTTGAGAGCCACCAGCACAGGAAAAAAGTCAAAGGCTTCAGCAGAAACAAATCAACACGTTGTGCTACAGCTTTACACTTCATTTTCTGACAATGTCAGGTGTTAGGACCGGCAAGTGTGTTTCCCCTCTCTATGCAAGCCAATTCCTGTTTTCCTCATCTCGATCTCTCAGAGATTCATCAAAAATGCGATTTAATTACATCTCCTCCTCCTCCTCCCACTCACCAAAAAGACTGTAAACATGACTCCTTTTTATCTCCTGATACATCTGGACAAGTAGACAATGTGCTAAAACAAAATAAATCTGCCCTGACAGTCACATCAAAGGGTTCAGCTAGAGGCTTGCAGCTACTTAAGGCACAGGAATGTTGTTGCTAAGCATCGCTCTACAACCTATCAGTCCCTTAAAGAAGAGCTTTTTTCTTTCAGAGGGAGATGAGGAAAGCTGGAGAGTGGGAACGAGACTGCAAAGGGAGATTGGGGATTTTGGAGGATTTTGAAGCTTAAAGTGAATTGTGTGAAGAAAAGGGGTTTTGTTTTGTTTTGCTTCTTGACATACAGCCTACACTTCGGGGAGGGGAAGTAAGAAACGAAGGAGGGGCTAAAACTTGCTGATGAAACATTTTCTTAAATTTCCCCTTGGATAAATACAGGCAAAGTCTATGATATCCTTTTCCAAATCCCCATACTTACTGTAGATTCAAAATTGAAAGATTGAGACAAAACTCATTAGGTCTGGGATACCAAGCCTGTAAAAATATATTGTGAAATGTGTCCCCTACCCTGCTTTTCTGTCAAGCATTTGATAAATATGTGTGCACTCCTAAGTACACGAAACTGGTAATAAAGCCCATATCTCATAAACATGCTACACAGGGAAAGGAAAGTTTTGTTACCTATGCACACAACACAATTTGATGCTTGATTTACCAGTAAAAACTATTCCTTTTAGAGAGAACACTTCACTGAAATCATCTGTTTTCAGCACTGTACCCTACAGAGCATTCAGTACTTACAACTCCAAAGGAAGCGGAACCCATGCTAAAGGCAAGACCGTAGAACTGCACTAACTACAGACATAGCCATGATGAAACAGATAGCAAAAAAGTTCGAATTATGCTCTACTCTCATAGACACAAAAACATTCAAGACAGTTATACAGTCCAGATAGAAAAGTATAAAAGTATTATTTTTCAAGCTTAATTATCCCAAAGGTCAGCTGGGAAAACCCACAGTTCGGTTACAGAGGTGAATGAATTTCCATCATCCACCTATGTCTTTTAAAACCAGTTAAAAGGTTTAAAAAATCCTCCTGCTTTTTTAAGAATTAAACAAAGAAAATGCTAAAGGGACTCATTCTACATGCAGGATAACTATCAAGAACATGAACAATTACTAAACCCGTGATATTGCACAAATAAATAACACTTAGCATTATCTTCAGCACTATCATATTTATTAAACAGTGACTGAGGGCAGCAGTAACCATTTTTATTGTCCCATATAGCTCTTATTTTCTAATTAAACAGAAGGTTATTTCCACTGCCAGTGCAGCATTTATCTTATTTGAATGTTACATAATATTTTTTGCCAGCCAAGCCTGGCTGTGAAGCACTCTGTGTGGTGAACTGTGGCCCAACATGCTTTCCTGTTTGGTAATCAAAGAAATGGGCCATTTTGTGCTGTGTTAATAAATAAACTTTTTGCAATTTCTCCTAAAACATGATAAAGCTTATACTTTGTCCTACCCTCTAGCTTCAATACAAGGGCAATGAGCTGTATTATTAAAGATATAGGTCAAGCAAACCTGATGATTTCAATCCTGTGGGGTGCTTTAGAAACTGTTGTCATATTACTGAGATCATTCTGCTGTTCCTAATTATTCCTCTTGGTTGCTTCACATTTCAACTGATTTCTCTCACACTTATGTCAAAATTTATAAGCTGCTCTGTGTAACAACACTATATTATTTCCTCACTTGTTATGGTAATATAGGACAGAAACTAGGAGAATGCTTTAATCTAGCTGACAAGGATAATGTAGTCTAGAAATGTAATAAACTTTGTATTCTACCACAGAGTTGTTGGCTTTTTTTCCTCTATCATGAAACATTTCACATAGATAGACATCTTAGAAAAACTAATGGCTACAATAACTTGAATATCCTCTTGTCTGAGTTGCTTTTATCAGAAAAACAAACAAAAAAAAGTATCAGCATTAAAGTGTTCAATAGCCTGGGCATCCTCCTTATTCCCGTAATTGCTATTGTGCAACATTCTGGTGACTGCACTGAAAAACTACATAGTGCCAAAGCAACCGTTTTTCCATGGAGTCTGTGCATCAGGCAAACCATTTGTAATTAACAGGCAAGGCTTTAACACGGCTGTAACACATCTCCAGCTGACTGGCACAAAATTTTATTTGCACTAAGTAGCTTGACTCTGGGCAAACATAAAATCAACTTTATATGATAGCTTCATGTTGTACAGTGTCTTTTGAAGGATTTCAGAATGTAAGGAAAGCTGCCAGTGGAAAAGGTTTTTTAATGAAAATTTTGAGTTTTACATCTAGGGAGGATATTGCTTGCAGTATGGGCTAAGATACAGAAATACTATTTCCTTCAGAACATACAACAGGGTATCAAACAATATTTAGCAAAAACCATACAACTCCAGATAGAAAATGTTCTATCAATAACTCAAACATGACATCCATTCTGATACTTCTAGGGACAGTTTTGCAGAAATAGCTTTGTCAAATGTTTGAATGTTCTTTTAAAGCACTTTTAGTCATCAGCAAACTGGAAAAAAACAACAATCAACAAACACAAACTAATAGATATGTGAAAAAAGACATACAAACTCAAAACTTTGTGGTATATCATCATGATAATAGGAGAATGTGTCTACTGCATCAAAGCAGCATGGCAGTACAACAGGAACAAGAGCACTGGTTTACAATGGCAGCTTTTAAAGGGACTTTTTCTAGCTACATGAAAAATATTGTTTAATTGAATATGCTTACAGGAACCAGAAACGAGGCAAAGATGACACTGGTGTTCCCATAAGAAGTGCTCACCAACATTAGAGTAAGAAGGAAAAAAGAAAGACTGTGGAACAGATTTCTGTTTTTTCTCTTTATAGAGTTAATGACCTGACTGCAGATAACTTTGCAAGGTTTGAGGGAGGAGGAGACAAGAGTCAGACAAAATATCTTCTGAAGGGTCTCACATCTGGATCCCAATTAGAAATGGACTCCCTGTTATGTCCTGACAGCTGGCAGGATGAACTGTTCATGTGTTTATAAAGTGAGATTTCTCTCCTTATGACTTTGTTTTTCCTTTCCCAGACAGAAGGCTCAACGTGTACAACAGGACTCACTATGTCTCTTCCATTTGGCTTTTCAGCTACCACCCGCCAATATGTAAAACCGTCTTCAAAGCAGATGACTTTAAAAGTCTATGTTCAGATTTTTTTCCAGAGTGGATAGCCAGAAGAAGGAAATGTCACAGCCAATTTTAAAGCTGAGCTGTGGAAAATGGAAAGCACATTTAGGCTTTAAGACTTACATGACATAGCATAACACAAATACAGGAAAATTGGGAAACATAAATAATGTGGCTAAATGATGTATCATTAACTTGTAAAGTACCTGCTTAGAAAACAGAAATGCCATTGGGAATGATTAAACAAAGGAACAGGAAATAATATTGAGATCTTCAAAAAATTAAAGATGAAAGATACAAAAGCAATAAACTATAGTGCCACGTGAGCAGTATCAAATTACTATGTTTACCAGCCTTTTACTGAATCAAACTAAAGATTTTGGGAGGCACTAGACACTATAGGAGGGAGAGATAATCAAAAATATCTATGGAAAATGTAAGAAAAATTTGTGAAAAACTATCCAAAGCAAAAGTGTTCTACACACAAATAAAAACACGTTAAGGTGCGATGCTTTCAGATTTAATTTTATCTAAACTCCATCTAAAATAATGTCCTATATAAAACAGCGCAGAGCTGTCTGAGACTTCTTGTTTTTATTTGTGTTTCAATAAACGCGATTAGAGCAGGGTGAACACCATTACATAATCAATTTTTATAATAACATTTCTTGAACTTATTAAGAAATTACATTCATTTTTAAATTTTACGTGGTGGTGAAGAGTTCAGAAAGGGCAGTGAGTTTCTCAAAAGTTGGCTTTGGAGTGTGGCCACTGATGGGAACTCTTTATTTCTGGAGATAATGGACTTAATGAACATTGTTCCCCCAAAAAACACAAAGGATTCTGCCTCTCTGGGGTGTTACGTTCCTACATGAGCAAAACTTCTAACTAGTGTTTTTTACCTGTAAAATGAAGAAAGTATTTGATAAAGTTTATCCCTCAACTCTAGAAACTATTCCCTGCAAATGTGCTTATCTTCAGGACATAATATAGTTCAGGGATGAGAGGACATTTTTTTATTTTTTGGTAAAACAGAGGAGTCACTGTTAATTTAGATGGCTGTGGATTTTTTTTTCTTTGTTTCAGCTGTTACTCAACTTTCTCACAAGGCTTACAAGTACTGAGCACTTCTAGTTTAAGCAAAAAACCTGCCATCTATGCACAGCCTGTCTCAACTCTAAGAAACTTCTTCCAACAAATTAGCCTTGCCATTAAAATTCATTTTTCCTGTGCCAAGTGTGTAGAATTTCAGGTGAAAGAGCTGGTTCTTTTCATGCCTGCTGTCCATTAGATGGGCACCAGAGATGATACTTTCTTAGACTCTCTTATTTAACCAAGATAGAATTTCCTGGAGTTTCTCACCATAACTTATGTCATCTACTCTTCTAAGAAATCTCTTTGCCCATCCCCCACAAATCAGTTGCTTTTTAGTCCCCCAGTGCCTTTCTAGAACCACAGTTTCTCCAAAACTAAACACTGTATTCTCATAGTAGTTGTACCACAAACAAACACAGGATGGTGTTAAACTTCCCCCTCATACTTCATACCTTAAAGTACTATATCACATGCGTGTGCTGGGAGAGTGTGTTCAGGTGAGTAACCGCAAGTCCTTTTCAGAGTTATTGATTTCTAGGATAAAGTCCCTGGTCTATAATCGTAGCTTGCAAATACAGTGTTTTCACCTGGCTTTGTAAAAATGAATACTGCTTGCCAGTAACCAGTCTGACTTCCACTGTCTCGTTATTTACTGGTTTTCCAATATTTTTTTCCCAAATAGGGTAACCTTATCTCTAACGGTTTTATCTCATCAATAGAAAACGTTATACAGCACAGAACAAACAAGATTTCCATCAGAGCATGTCTACTTTATCAACATGAAACCTGTTCATTGGTGCTTAATTAACTAGATGTATGCCAAGATTAATTTGTACTATTCTATCTTCATAATAAAATAATAAATAAGTGCAGTATTTGTTAAACATTATTACAAAACCAAAAGAAAGTCAATACTGAAGCGCATGGCTTGCACTGAGCAAGCAGAGGACCAAATGAACACGAGATCCTTTATTATTTGTGGTGTCATCTGTCTCTGTTCCCTTAAAACAACAGTTAAAACAGAATTGGTTGCAGTTGCTACTAAGATGACAATTTCAGAAAAAGTGTACACATTTTACATAGTGTAACAAATGCTTTGTGAATTTTAAGACTGTTCACATAAGTTGGTGTTATGCTTATTGTGGAATAGTTGAAACTTCAAAGGGAATTATGGTAATAAGGATGGATCACTAAACTGGTGGGGGGAGTGGCATAAATATTTCCTTTTTCTTATCCTTAGCACACAAAAACCGTGTAGAACCAATACCAATGCTACAAGCAGACAACTCCAAATTACTACAGACAAGAGAGAATGACTCTGGAATCAAATAGGAAGAGAAAATAAGCCTTGGGCATACAGTGAATTCTGTCAATAGGTGCTTGAGTTTGTATTAGGAGTACAAGCGCACAAAACAACAGAATAAAATCAATATGATCTGAAATTTTACACTTTTTTTAGAAAAAAAAAAGGTGGTTTTTTTTTTCTTTTTTCTTAATCTATTGTTACTTCATGATCAGTTGAGATACCGTGAAAGACAGGACAAGGAGTAATGGCCTAGAACTTGAACATAGGAAGTTCCGTACTAACATGTGGAAGAACTTCTTTGTGGTAAGGGTACTGGAACAGGTTGACCAGAGAAGTTGTGGAGCCTCCCTCTATAGTTCAAGACCCATCTGGATGCCTACCTGTGTGACCTATTGTAGGGAATTTTCTTTAGCAGGGGGGTTGGGCTTGATGATTTCCAGAGGTCCCTTCCAACCCCTGCAATTCTGTGACTGTGTGACTCTGTGAACACATCAAATATAAAGATCTGTCACTCTCTAATTCTGAAGTGACAGTAATTTATCAAAGCACTGCAGCATTTCTAAGAGAAGTTCTTTGCCATTGTCTGAACATTACATGTATTCCTTAGAATTTACACTTCCTACATTGTGTTAGCTTTCCAAAGGGCAATGCCATCAATGCTTTTGGTTAGGTTGGTTGTTGTATTTTTTTTTTTTTTTCTGTTTATGTAGAACCAGAACTTAGCAAAAAAAAACTTGCATACCAGCAATAAAGCAGGACTGGTACCCTCCGTTCTGTACTTCATGTAGAAATGGAAGATGGAGATCATGGTAGCAAATCTGATGTCCATACGTCCACACTTTAGAACAGAGTTAATTGTTCTTTAACCACAAAGTCCCAGACAACAGAGTGAAACAAAATGAACAGAGCCAGTCTTCATATCTCTGACTCCTCTGCTCCAGTTATCCTGCTTCATGTGTGGAAGAGCAGAAATAAATATCATGGTAAATATCCTCAATCCTCAGACACTGTGATTTAAATGAAAGACTGATTTTCATTTACAGTGATAGTGAAACATTTAGAAAAGGTGCAAAAAAAAGGCCTTTCATAACATTGTGTGGTTTCCACGGTGGAACTGGGTCTCAGCACCTACCTACCACCTGGCATGACTCTTTTGTTATTATATCTATAAGAGGCATAGACTACCAAAGTTAAAAAGGAAATGACATATTTTGACTCTTCACGTTAGAACTCATTTTCTGTAGCTCATCCCTTTAGATTAAATTATTAGAAACAGATTGATGCACTAAATGTTTTAGACTTGGCAAAAAAATTGCTCCAACAGGACTATTTAAAAAACCGAAACCACTCAATTCCTTGAAGTACAGACATAACTTGCATCTGAATTCCATTTGTTTTCTCTCATTGAAGCACCTTTGTGCTAAACAATGCATTTTTAAATTTTTTTGGCAATCAAATCCACCACTCGAGCTACAATATGATTATATTACTCAAATACTTTATTACTGCAATAAAACAGCACTTTCCACTAAAAATATGTATTATTAAATTGGGCTTCAAGAACTGTGTCATCTAATACTGAATTTTAAAACAAAAAATTGTAGCCAAAGCTCCTATTGAATTCACATGCACAAGATTACATGTTAATAGGGCAGGATAATATAACACAGAAAGAAAAAAAAAAGTCCCCAGCAGTTTACACAGTTACACATGCTAAAATTCTAATTTTAATGTGATTTTATTTCTTACAGTGCCATTATCACAAATAGTACTTGAGAAGCTCCCAGTTATGTATCAAATAAAATACCCAATGTTTATTACTTCATGTTCCTCCTAAAGAGGAGCACCCAACAAATGGTCACTTTTTAGCATTTTCACTTCTATGCATTTCAGCTAGAGAAGATTAGAGGAGGCATACCTGCAGGTAGAGTACCTGTAGACTACCATTACTTCATTAATTTCCCCTCGTGATATCAAAGGAATCAGGTTTATTCCTATTTTTGTGATCCCTAAGCAGTTGTATTAGGGACATGTGCACATACAGAGATTTAATCATTTTTACTTAGAAGAACAGCAAGTACATAAGCATGTCTTGTGTAGGTTAAGAAGCCTCAATATCGGTTTGCTCTCTAGAATGCATCATCTATGTAAAATTCTTCTGTATCTTAAAATCCTGTTTTTAAAAAGGCCGTGTGGATACTACTTTTTTTTTCCCCATAAATCATGCTGGAAACAGAACTGCCAAATGTTTTTCTGCACTATTAAAAAGAAGTTAATATAGATCCTTTTACAATTTCTTAATTTATGGTTTTAATATTGAGAAAAGAAACAATCATTTAAGTCATGATTACTGTAAATGTGATATTTAATGTATGAACAATTTGACCTCAATTTTCATCTGAGGGAAAAATAATTACTTATTTTAACATATTTTTAAAATTAGTTTCTATTATATCTGCACACAATCTGAAATGAACAGTCACAAATACAGGAACATCAGAAATGCATTAAAAAAATATCTTTTCCAGCTCAGCTACTTGAAATAAAAGTCAATTACAACATCACCACCACTGCTACTTCCACTTTACCAGCCTCAAATTCATCGAGAAAAACAAAAAACGAAGCTCAAGTAAGCAACAGATTTTCAGTGAGATATCTATGGATTTCTCATCTTTCAGAATAAATTTGACTTTTTGTTTCTACTTTCAATTCTACAGCATTACCTTATCCATTTCTTTCCTCTCTATTTTCGTTCGAAAGAGGAAGGAAGTTTTTCTTTAAAAATGTTTACAGTTTTACAATGAAACAATCTTAAAGGAAGACTTTTACACCTTCACAGAATAGGCAGCTCTGGGAATGTTTCTAAATGTCGGATATTCATCTAACAAGAATTAAAACAGGGCCTGTCTGTAGTCACTTAATACGGCTCAAAAACATGTTCTCCTAAAATCAGCTGTCAGAAGTGTCTGAGGAGGGCACCAAAGCCAGTAACAGGGCTGCGAGCCATGTGCTGTGAGGAGGGGCTGAGGACACTCAAGTTGCCTAATCTGGAGGAGTCCGGAGGCAGCCTCACTACTACCTGCAGCTCCCTGAGAAGAGGAAGTAGAGCATGCTGTTGGGCTCTGCTCCTGCGAATGGCACAAAGCCATGGAAGCAATGGTCAAACCAGGAAATGCTCAGACTCGGCATTAGCAAAAATTGCTTCACTGTGAGGGTGGTCAAACACTGGAACAGGCTTCCTCACAAGGAGGTGATGCCCAATGCCTGTCAACATTCAGAACACATTTAGACGACGTCCTCAGTGATACGCTTTTAACTTCTTGTTGGCCCTGCTAAACAGACAGGCAGTTTAAATCAATGATCTTCGTAGTTCCCTTCTAGGTGAACTATTCTAATTTCTAATCAGAAGACTGATGAAAAAGAGCTATATTTCATGTGCAGCAGCTGTTTTCTGAAACAGTTACACTTAAAGAAAAATTAACGAAGCTAATAAAACCAAGAAAAAATGCTGATTCCACTTTGCATGATAAATTGTAAAGGTAAAACATACAGAAAATATTCTGTCAGGGCAGGAAACATCTATGTAGCTTTATTTTGTTCAGGCCAGAATTTAAGTCTATTCTTACACAATGTTCTGAACTGAGGTGAGTTTAAGTGTTTTCCTGAAGTAGGCCTAATGCATCTATCAGAATAGATATTGCTGTTTTACAGTGTGCATGTCCCAGTCCTTTAGCTTCCACAGAGACAATTTTAATATAATATATATTTTGTATATTAATACATATATATTAATATATTATTTTTTGCAATGCATTATTGCTTTTAACTAATATCCTGTGCTCTGGAATGAGTTTTATACTTTTTAAAATTGATTCAGTATTTGAAGTAATCTCAGTTATACAGATCCAGGCTGCTAGTAATGTCAGACTGGCAACTTAGAGAAAAAATATCATTGTGACGTTCTGCTCAGCAGGAATGGTGTTGAGTGAATATTTAATGATTTACTAGTTCTACTTGACTGAGCTCATGCTCTGTAAAAGGATCATATGATCACTGATCACAAGTTAAACTGCTTTTGTTACTCACATGGCATGAACTGAGGGTCTGATGTGTAGTACCAGAGGTTCGTGTGCAGCTCTGTGTAAGACAAGGGGAGGTTACATACAACAGGCAGTTAATAGCTGATACCAGCAAGCCCTCAACTGAATGGAGCTCATGAGGTTGAATTTTAAAAAGGTAGCTGACTTTGCAGCTGGAACCTTTAACTGTGCTTTTACCCATTTATTCCTGGATAAGTAAACAGTTACTGAATGCTGAAAGGGCCTGAAAGCACTACTTTAGCCAAAGGCTAATCTCTATTTCTCTGTGGATGAAAGAACTGAAAACAAAACAAAAAAGATATTCTCTGCTTCACATAACACAAAGGTAGAACTGCAATAAATGATTCAATTAATGTTAAACTTAATGTTGCTTTACCCTTCGTTTCTAATGAGCGCTTTGACCATTAAGAAAATTCTGAATTCTAAAAACAATAGGAAAAATACAGTCCCTGCCAAAAAAAAAAAGACAAATGCAATATAAAACAAAATAGATCAGAAAGGTTTATCTCACATGGAGATGAGATAAACAGAAAAAGTGATTGGTGAACTCCTAGCCATATAGCTTGACACCAGAAAAAAGGTTCATCATTCATGTTGTGGAAAATGCAAGCAATGTCCAAATGTAAGAGATATTACGAGGCAGTGGTCCCCAACCCCATGCCTTGATTTCAATGTTTAATACCTTTCTTAGTACTGCTCTTGAAATTAATGAAGAAATAATTCCTTTGTCAATTTTGCCTATTCAGAGTGTGAAGAACTTGCACAGGTTATGTGAGGAAGGATGATACATCACAGGCCTGATCCGTAATTCAACATAATTCAACAGCTGAATTCTCTCTTCTAACTTATCTAGATGCGTATCATACTGCTATCACAAGCTGAATTTTTTTTCTAGACAGAAATCACTCCATTAGACTTTTTTTTTTTTTTTTTTAAGGTCCAGAATCAACTTTTGGGCTAAAGACTTCATATTGACTTTATAGAATGTTCCTAAATATTAGCATACTAACCTAAGTAAAAAGTTTTTTAGGATCCCTATTGTTCTTTTAATTTTCCCTGCAACTTGCATTTTATTTGTTTTCTAGGCAACAGAAGAACCATACCAACACTTCCATAGCTTCCATCTCCTTTAAAATTTTGCTTCATACATGCAAAACATATAGTCAAATATTCTTCAGTTCTAAAAGCTCTCCTAGCATTGTATTCTAAAGCTAGGTCAACATTATTCCTAACTTCCAAGAATCAAGTTTATGCCTAATAATCTTCTCATGCATAGATAGATATATCTCAATAAATGTGTTAAATATATGGTGGAGGAGGTTAGGAAAGGCCCAGGTAGAGGTAGCCTTCATCTATTACACAGACATATATTGTCTTGGTTGAGAGATGTGGTAGAAAAATGCATTTCATTTCACCACTGTCTGTTATTTTCCGTCTGGCATTCCAGGATTTGACAATTGATGGCTTCCTAATATCTATTTATTTTGAAGTCAAATCTTCTCATCACTCTCAGCACAGGCATTAAACCCTAAATTTTAAGATTGTCTTTACTCATTTCTCAGTCTCTGAATACATCCTAAAAGCAACAAGATTCCTCCATGTCCCATCATAAACCAGCCAGTAACATGGACTAACTTCTTAACCTAAAAAGAGCACAGAACTTCTACTAATTGTTTTTAAACAACTATCTCTTTAACTGAAAGAGCACAAAGCTATACTTCACGTGTCTATATTTGACTCATAGCAGAAAAGAACAGTCCCTTCCTTTCTTTGATTTCGCATGTCTCACATCTGCTAGGAATGAAACCTACAAAGGGAAGAATCCATTCTTGGGAAAGTTTATTATCTGCATTTAAAAAATTGCAAACCAAAAACCAGTAATGTAAATAACATTACATTAAAATAATTAAAGGCAAGTGAAGAGATCCTTGTATCAAATTAGGGAAGGCATGTTCCAGTTAGACTTTATATAGGAAATTTTAAGTTTTTGTAAAACACAGTAACTGTTTTAAAAGTTTATCTTCAATTGTTTAAAATTACTCTACAACAATTGTGCACTTTTGATAGGGTAAAAAAATAAAGAATTCTCAGCCATATTTCAACTGGAAGAGAATACCAGTATACAGGTCAAAACTTTACATAAGCATGTTAGTTTCACCAAAGTTAAATTAATTTTACTTGCAAGGGTTGTAGCAAGAGCATTTAAGCTACAAAGTATAGAACCCTTAAAGCTTTGTCCATCCACCTAAAAATAAGCATTCTGTTAAAATGTTGTCATAAATTAGATTGTTTGGATACTGTTCCTCACTGACATCTATGTGTGCGCTTTATGGTCACTGCAAACCTGAAAGCTCAGGAAATACATGGGAAAGGAGGATCTAACTGTCTTGCAGAAGCATGCCCAGGCAAAGCAACTTGCTGCTACATTTGTTATCTGTGCGCATTATAATCTGTCTGTGTAGGCATCAAGAACCTGACAAAAGTATTTGCTTAACTGATGTCTTGACTCAGATTAAATAGGAGTATGCTGGCAGGTTTCAACTGGGCCTGGAAGACTGCATTGTGAGACAAATGAGGCAATAATAAAGTTATGAACAAAGAACTCATAGTCATAAAATATCCAAAATAAAACAATTTTGTTTTACTAAGAGATGTTGAAATCAACTACACCTCTGTTTTGAATTGCACAAGAAATATGAGTTATCAAGGCTGCAACACGAAGCAGAAAAAATGACTAGGATGAAAGAGAAAGATGGGAAGAATTTGGAAAGTCTAGCTTTAGTGACAAGCCAGATGACAGCACTCAGAAGATGAATGGATACTGGAAACCGTGAGCCAAAGCCCTGGTTCGATTCACCTGGGAATTTGTCAGTAATAATGAGAACAGTATTCAGTAGCTAAGGAGAGAGGATGATGCAGGAGAAAAGAAAGACTGTATAGTAAACTTCACTTCCAGAATGGTAACTAAACGTTTAGCCTTAATTCTTGCTTAACACAGGCCTTCATCTTACTAGCAAGAAAGTCTGATGTTTGGGAATAAGTGAATCAGAGCGCAACTGTCAAACTCATGATACCTTCAGGGAAGGAGGAAATAAAAATCAAACAGAAATTGAACAAACACAGTGTTGCAGGCAATCATGGGGAACCTACACTTGAAGATATGTGTAGGGATGCCTGAGAACCAGAGAAACGCTCCTGCAAAACTGAAAAGGTTCTCTGCAGGGAGGTGTTTTGCCAAGAACCAAGAGATGGAAGGAGTTTCCACCGTGAGAATCAAAAAGCCTTGTACAAGACAAACAACTGAAACAGTAACAGGTGGAAAATCTAAAATCTAAAATCTGATGGAAGTATTTCACATCAAGAGAATACACCAAAACCTGAATACAACCTTGATGGGTTTGTTGAGTCATTCTATAATTTATTTTCTAATCAACTGTAAACTATTTGGATACACTTAGAATACAAAAGGTATATCAAACTCCCTAAAAGTACAAAATTTATCTTAGGTTTTGAAATAACATTAAACAATCAGAAATGAAATACATTTTTGAAGTATACATTTATTTTAATGTATTTATGAAAATAACTCCCTAATCAAAATTAGTAAACACTAGTTGCTTTATGATGTCATCCAGTTTTTAATACTTAAACTATTGATGGTAAAAACTAACCTTGTATTTGAAATATATTCATCATTCTAATGTAGCAAGAAAATACTATGATGCAGAAAAAAGTATCTTGGTTCTAATATAAATTTTTTATAACATTTATTAAATTTACATTGATCCATATGTAAAAATAATTTGTTTACTATTTGAATTGAGACTCAGAAACAAAGCCTAACTCAATAATAAAAAAGACTGGAAAACAACATCTGTATAGCTATTTGCACATTACACTATTAAACATATTAAACAATGCATGTTGGGTTTGATTTGGAAAAGGATCGATTTATTCCCTTAAATGTGTTTGCAGTCTGATACTGAATTGTGAGGACCTGAGGGCAACCATTTGCAGGCATAAGTTTGCTGTGTAAAATGGAATACCAGTGTTCTAGCCTCTCTCCAGAAAGGGAATGTCTATTGATTAGCAGGAGCCTCAGAATAAAGGAAGCCTGGTTTCTGTCTCTAGCTTGTTTCTAAATCATTGTCTCATTCTTTATTCTTTCTGAAAATTGAGAATTCTAAGGCTTACCTGGTTGCGGTGCTTCTGGATTCCTAATCAACCTTGGAAAGTGCTTTGAAATCTGTTAAGAAAAGGTCCACACAAGTGCTATGCATTGCAGATACATAATAAACTGGCCTTGCATACACGTGTGAGGTGTCCTGTTTCTCTTGCCATTCAACTCAAGATGGAAATCCACTATTTGCAGTGATCAAAAGTATAGCTTCCAATGAAATGTAATTAGAAGAAAAAATGTTATTTTCATTACTTTGCAGAAAAGAATAAAAGTCTAACTTTCTTTGCTGATAACTATAAATCAATGCACTGGATCCCCATCTATTTTGTTTGTAACATATGTTGAACCTTAAAATTAAGTGGTGTATATGTAAACACTAAAGGTGACAGATAGCAACAGGAGGCATCACAAGAGGATCTTAAGGTTCCACATGCACGTGCAACTATCAAGACAAAATTATGCACTTAAGGCAGGAAGTTCCAATTATAGTGATTTTATTAATTTCATGTTTTATACACTTGAAACAAGTGACAGAATACAAAATAAAAAAATGGATAAAATTAAAACTTTTTCAAGAAAAAAAACAACAAGGAAAATAGTTAGAAATACATCACTTTCATACAATAATAGAAAATGAATTTCTACTGGGTTTAAGAATGTAATAGTACATATTCTGCTAGGAGCAGAATCTCACTGAATTTGCATTCCTGCATGGTTGGTACTTAGGTGTCTAATATACTTACAAGCTAAGAGGCTCTGCTGCTGTTACAGATTCTTTGAGAAGAAAACATAGACAATAGCAGTAAGAGGAAAGAAGGCTATAAAGAGATTCAAGATTCCTCCAGAGGCAGAAGCAAAAACATCAGCTCCTTTTCCAATTTCACAAAGTGAAACTAGAAAGGGCGTTAGAAAAGAAAGAAAGAGAGAAAGAAGGAAAGAAAGAAGGAAAGAAAGAAGGAAAGAAAGAAGGAAAGAAAGAAGGAAAGAAAGAAGGAAAGGAAGAAGGAAAGGAAGAAGGAAAGGAAGAAGGAAAGGAAGAAGGAAAGGAAGAAGGAAAGGAAGAAGGAAAGGAAGAAGGAAAGACAGACCTTAAGAGTCTTAATCAAACGCTTACATTTAACAGCATTAATGCTAAGTATGCAAACGTTCATCCCACTGATTATTATGGTATCAAGAACTAATTTTCCTCCTTTTAAGAGCTTATATGTCACATCACACCCCTTGGGCCTTCCAGAGATGTATTTAAATATCTAACGAGGGAAAAGAAAAGCATTCCAGACAGCCAGGTGTTACTGATTCACCCATTAAAACTTCACTTATAAAATATCCCACACAATGGTAAAACATTTCAGTCATTACACTATCATAAATAGATTAAGATGACATTCTAAAGTATTATAACTCTATGCGTATAAAATGTACATTGCTCATCACATGATCCCAGGTGTCTGCAACTGAGTATCTGAAGTAAAAGATGAAGCAACTGTATTATTTGTTCTAAGAACTTAAGGAAAAGAAAGCAAAAACCAAATGCTGTAAATATAATGTCCATCTCGAGACCAGAGAGAACTTCTAATTTATTTCTAGTGATGCTCATTTAATATTACATAATAAAAAATGAGTTCTTGTTTCCTTTTATCGTAACCTTTAACACAGCCTTACTATTTTATATGATAAATGTGAAATAGTAAAAGATACCAAAGTTTTCTAAAACTTCTCTTTTGTTAAATACTGTTTTGCAAATAATATGTTTAATGAACAACAAACACTGTGGAGTTATCTCATCTTTAATAGCAGAAGATAGACATGGACTTTTCAAATCATAATCTCTCTCTAATGATATACTGTTTGGCCTACAAATTTAGTTCTCTAAGTACATAATTTCTCTGCTTATTTTGTCTTTATCTATAGCATCAAATAAGATGTTAATTTTGTCATTAGTATGTATGCTTCATTCAACTACCTCTTTGTTATGGGATCAAACTTCTGAGTTAACAACTTAGGGAGCATTAATAGTATTACCACAACTGTCAGTGGGCAAGCTTTTATCTCACATTCAGTGTGAAGCTATTTGAGTTCAATCTTGACTGGAAGATAGCTGATTTGATTCTAATTACCTTGTTACTATGACCTAAGAGTTTGTACCAGTCACTCACCATCATGCTAGATACACAACAATGTACTAAAAATGCAACTTGACAATTGGATTAAACTACATAATTAAAACACATCCCTAGAAAAAAGGAAAGCTTTCCTATCGTTTCCCATCTGAAATGTATTATGCTTCTCCATCTCTTCCATGAGCTGACACTTGCATCCACAAAGCATATCAGATAACCTGATTTATCTGAAAGTTGCCAAAGAAAAATAATACAGAAATAAGATTAATTTTCAACATACTAAATTGACTCATTGTACACTCATCACCCAAAAGCATGAATAGAGAAGAGTACTATTCCTAAGAGGGTTGATCCTATGTTCTAAGACCAGTACAGTCTTAGAGCATCCAACAAGATGAACTAGTCTCTGAAGGAAAAGACAAGACATGACAATGTGTTGCCTAGCAGTACAATAAGAGACACTGGGGACTGGATGTGGTCGCTTAGCTCTACTCCAGCCATTACCATTAACCTCACAATCAAGGTTTCAGCTCACTGCATAGCAGTTCCCCATTTAGCATTTGTCAGCCCTGTCTTGCGAATTAATTTTGCACAGGATTGCTCTTCACTATGTGCAAATACACTGTCTACACATGAGGCACGCAAATATATTTCCAAATAGGGCCACAGTCTCCAGGCATGCAAAACCCAAGCGACTTATCTCTTCGATCCACCACATTTCCAGGCACAGCTTTTTCCCGGATTTTTTCTTCCTTTTTTTTTGTTTGTTTAATTTTAGGAGTGAAATGTTGCAAGTTTTACCACTGATTCCAATGGTAACAGATTTCATTCTTCAGTGTTTTTAATGTTCTTCAAGACTAGCTAAATATAAACTATGTCAAATGTTGTCCTAGAGTTAATAACCCACAAACAGCTCTACAGTAACAAACTAGTAAAGAGCGAAGCATCACCATGCTGCATACATTACTGTTTTAGGCTTCAAAAGGATTAGTAAACAATGAGAAAAAATGTCAAAAGTAGCCTGACCACATCCTTTTTAGTATATATATACATCCTAATTTTTAGTTATACAACACACGATTTTATTTACATGAGGGACAGGAAAGCACCTGAAAAAGCAGATTTTCTTTCTCTTGTGCTTGAGGATAAGAACTGATTCATTCTAACATGTCTGGTCAAACATATTAGCTTGCTCTCAAGGAATGTCAGAATGAGGTTGACTTCAAAAGACCGGAAATCTACACAGCTTTTACTGAACACCCATTTTGGCCATCTGGGCTTCAGGTGTTTCTAGGTTCCCATTTCACTCAAGGCTCTGTCATGTTTTAATGTTGTATTTGCTGGGACGCAGTAGTTCGAAGCTGCTATTCATTTCAGAGAAGACAAGCCGGACTATAGTCCACCTGAGCACAGTGTTGTCTAAAGACTACTGAAAAGAAAATTAATGAGTCATATCTAAAATTGAATAGTAATTAGAAAGAAGATACGAGTGGAGAAGAAAGAAGACAGGAAGAAAAAAAGAAGGAAGAATAAAAGAAAAGCAAAAAGGAAAGGAAAGTGAGAGAAAAAGAAAAAAATGAAAGAGACAATGAAGAGATAAGGGGAAATAAGAAAGAAGAAGGAAAATAAAGATGAAAAGAATGGGCAGGGGGAGGGTGTAAAAAAATCTTTCACTCAGTAGAGAGGTTCAAAAAAATAAAAAATATTTTTCTACAAATAAAAATTTATTTAGCCTATCTTAGAGTCAAAGATATTGAAACACAAGGAAGTGATAAGCTTTGCCAAAAGTAATAGATTTCAAAATTACACTGAAGCCATACTATTACAGTCTGTTCTGCAAATTGTGTTCATATTAAAGTTCACCAATACGATCTTGGAAAAATTTATTTTTTCAGTATCAGCTATGACAGTGCACCAGCTTGAGGCAGTTCACATGCAACTTTTTGACATAATCCTGGTGATAGAGAATAACAGTGTAGGTAGAGCTTTAAAAACTATGCAAGCAAGAAATTCAGAGATGCTAATTAAGAAAATCACCAGTCACTAGAGGAAGATCCAAACAAACCACCGTTACTATTGGCTATACTGCTTGGCAGATATATTAATAACAAAAAACAGACACAAAAAGCAAAAGAGACTCAGAACACTCCCATTCACACCAAATACCATATGTCTGAGAGCAAGTGCAGTTCCTTGCTATGACATTGTTAGAATCCTAATCAAAGATAAACTGTGCACATATCCAAAAAATATAAAATTCTACTGTCCTAAGCCATGAAATTCTTGCCAAAATTTAACACACATATGACTGAATGCATGCTAAGCTTATTTTTTATTATATCAGATCCTTTGAAAAGGCTAACAGGAAGTGGATTAGACTAAATGTAAGAGGACAAAATAGCTTCAACTTCTTTCTAATAAGTAAAAAAATTGTGAATCATTGAGCATCCTTTTCACAGCATGTAAGTTTAAAATGAAATCAGACCAGATAAAGAGACCATTTCAACATCAGATGGTATACAGCCAGAATGAACTAAAGGCATCCACCTAATGTTATCGGTAGTCAAACATTCCATTTCCTTTCTTTAACTCCACCTCACACAGCATCATTTTCATCAGTTCTTCAAGCCCTTGTAGCTCATTCTGATACATTGGCCTTTGCAAGGAAAATAACCCTGGGGCCTTGGCAGGACAACTAGTAAGAGGACTGGTAATTCACTTCAGTTGTAAGAGGCATTTTTTATTTATTTATTTAATCTATTGATTAAAGAGAGAAGTTAGAATCTCGTACCTGATACTGAATCAAAAACCAGCAGTGATAATGAACTGCACATCTTTTTCTCTATGAAACCGTTTTAATCCATAACTCGAATGCATAGTTTATTATAAATGTTATTTTGCCAACTATGCTTTCTCGTTTGGAAGAAACCACTGTAATCTGGGGCAAAACAGATCAGTTTCTCAGTCATGACACATGGAAAACAGGTATCTGTCTAAGAGGGATGCAATCATCTAAGGGGGTTTTATTTTCTCAAATGTTTAAATTGTGATTTAAATCTTTGGATAAAAATGATAGAACTTATCCAAAAGTCACAACAAGCAACATGAACTTCTTATTTCAAAAAATTCAGATAAGATCCCTGTACTCTCAAAATCTTATCTCTATCATGTGAAAAGTATTCTATCAACATGGTCTTCCACTCTATTTTTTCATAATTAATGGGTTGTTGTTGTTGTTTTTAATAGAACAGAAGCTTTAACTCTGGAAATTATCCATTCAATTTTTGTGCATTTTCTAGTGACTAATTTACTGCCTGACTCAAATTTTTAAGTTGAAAATTAGAATCATAGAATCACCAAGTTTGGAAAAGACCTCCAAGATCATCCAGTCCAACCATCCACCTACCACCAATATTTCCCCACTAAACCATGCCCCTTAGTATAACATCTAAACATTTCTTGAACACCTCCAAGGATGGTGACTCCACTACTTCCCTGGACAGCCCATTCCAGTGTCTGACCACTCTTCCAGAGAAGAAATTTTTTCTAACGTCCAACCTGAATCTCCCCTAGTGCAACTTGAGGCCTTTCCCTCTAGTCTTATCATTAGTTATGTGGGAGAAGAGGCCAACATCCTCCTCACCATAACCTCCCTTCTGGTAGTTGTAGAAAGCAATAAGGTCACCCCAGAGCCTACTCTTCCCTAGACTAAACAATCCCAGCTCCCTCAGCCGCTCCTCATAAGACTTGTGCTCCAGACTCCTCTCCTCACCACCCTCATTGCCCTTCTCTGGACATGCTCCAGGGGCCTTGATGTCTTTCCTGTAGTGAGGGGCCCAAAACTGAACACGATACTGAAGGAGCTGCCTCATCAGTGCTGACTACAGAGGGACGATCGCTTCCCTGCTCCTACTGGCAACACTATTTCCTTGTTCAGGATATTGAACAGGACAGGCCCCAATACCAACCAAAGTAACAAAAAAATTCCTTGTAAGCCACCATCTGAACTCATCCTAGAAGCTATAGAAAAGACCTCTCAACATCTATGATTCATTAGCTAGCTAAGTGGATTGTTTGTAATGAGAAATGTGCATTAAAAACTGATTCTAAAAATAATACACCTGGCTAACTTAAATTTTTGAGCATTCAGCTTTCTAACATACAAACACTAGTAAAAGCAAACATACATCTCAAAAGTGCCTTATCTGCTTTTAACACTGACTTATTATAAAGCAACTTAAACAATAATACCCTGCTCAAATTCAGTCTTCTCCCTCTATTTGATTCTGTAATAGAATTATTATTTTTATTTGTGGCACAGAAATTTATTTCAAGTAATGTGATACATAACCAAAAGATTTCAATTTCAATACAGAATCTGCATTGTGCAAAACTTATCTTTACTACCTCTTCCAATACAAAGCTAACCTTGAAAAACAGACAAAGATGATGAGATCCTTTGAAAGAGCAGATAGGAAGCAAGGAGCTACTCATAGCCCCACCAGAAATGTTTGGCACACTGAGAAACTAGGTTTACTTATTATAACAGCAGAAAGAGTTTGAATGGTAACTCCATGGCTTATACTACTTTTCTCCTTTTAACACATGCATATTTTCTCCTTTTAACATGACAGTGTCTTTGTAGCAACAGCTGAAACCATTCAGTTTTATTGGGGATTTCATGTTGGACTTCAATCTGATATTGAGTCAGAAGAGTAATAAGCATATCCATCTAAGCCAAGTGAACTATAAACATTTGTGATTTTGTTTCTGAACCTCTCAGATCCACAAATCATGGTTTAATATTGATGCAAACAGCTTTGCTGCAATACTTAGCAGGAGCTGCTTATGAAGCATGGCAAAAAATGTCTCTGATAAAGCCAATATCCACTCAAACTCAAAGCAAATTCATGTAACTAGAAATAATTGTCTTCTGTATGAAAAAAAAAAAAGAAAAAATGGAAAAAATAATTAAAAAATGTAAAATACAAGATACAGCATGGAAGACACTAAAGCTAGTATTTAAAAATATTTGTGAGATTAAAAATTGCCTAGGAGTATGCTGGATTTTGAACAGAATACTGAATGTAGAACTGTAGCTGAACCGAGTAACCCAGTTCAGCTAGGACGAACCATTAAACGCTACAATGAAATGCCTATAAGATTTTATTATTGTTATTATTAATAGCACATACAAGCAAGAAGAGCATCAGGGACTTCATTCTCAGGCCTTCTAACCAAGAAAGGACTTGTGAAGGTGAATGGTTTGCAGACGAAGGGGATATAAAAGAGACAAAACCAGGATAAAAATTAAATAAAAAGTAGCTGTCTTAAACTGTAATTGCACTCCTCTGCTGAGCATGCTTTCAGATATATAAATGTGATTTACCATCAGCTTGCAACTACAAATCAGGTCTTAAGAAACACTTGTGCTATGAAATTGTTTAATCTCATCAAGCTCTGCTTTCACAGCAAGCCATAAATCACAAAGTCTTTGTTATCATAGACCTCCATGAGCGCCTCTCAGGCAGGCAATGGATCGTGGGTATATATAATCCTGACTGCACAAACAGTGGGGTCGTCTCAGCCTGAAATACTTTCATAATAGCCACTGTGCAGCTGGTGGAACACAAGCCTATGATGGATATCTCATTTCCTACAGTCGGCATCTATTTCGAGCAAATTATTACCACATAAATTTCTTGTCAACAGAAACGGCCAATTAATTAAGTTAAAAATTTACTTGTGATCACATCTACAAACCAAATAGAACTGCAAGGCAATTTTACAGTTACTGAATATACTGCAGGTCAGTTTAATGAATAATTTTTAACTTTGTCATAAACTCAAAGACAGGCTAATATCTTAAAGAACCTGACTGGAGAGCAGCTGCCAACAGTTTTACACAAAATATATTTATGCAGATTTTGATTTCTGACATCTGGGGACAGAAATAAACTTCATACAATTACAGAAACTTCATAGGAATATCAATTTTTCTCCTGAAAAATATGCAAGTTTTCCTCCAAAACACTGTATTTAATGTTAACAGTGCTTGGAAGGATACCGTACCATTCCAAGGGAAAAAATGGTTCATTATCAAAGCTGAGAACTATAACAAGTATAACAAGTAAACAGTGTTGGTCAGGCATGCATTCAAAATGACCTTTGACTAAGGTTTCTTAAAGTACATTTTGCATACATATTTATCACACAGACAAAAACATATCAGGTAGTCATACTCAGTGGGTGGAGATAACTGGGGCATTTTCTCACCATCAACAATGAATAAAAGTTATTCTTTCCAAAGTGCCTTCATATCAGTTAAAACATTTTCAGCAGTGCAGTGTGGAAGAAAATGTAGAAATATGACCTCCATACGAATCGAAGTGGATAGATTGACAGAGGCATGAATACAGCTACTTACTTTGGGTTATTATAGACATAAAACTGGCCTGCATGAGAACATGCACATTTGTAAGTACTTCATAATTTTTATTTTAACCTTCTTCCAACCCCCTTCCCCCATGCACACCCTCTTCCTGAAGTAAAAGAAAATATATCCCAGTTACAGCTGACTACAAGATGAAATAGCCTTTTCCAGCAGATAAGAGATAGAGCATTAATTAAAATATGGAGTGATTTTTGCCACTATTTACATGGTTTAGTTTTGTCAGAGGTAGGCAATGACCACAGGTAACAGCATGGAAAAAATGGTTTGACAGTGGTGGTTACGTTATTATTGTTTAATTCGTGTTCATTTCTGTTAATTTGTCTCCATTAAAATTAAGTTGTAAATATTACATCTTTCATTAATATAATCAGCTCTAGAAATCTTTGCAATGTTAATAATTTACGATGGAATCAACAGGGAAAAAAAAAAAAAGGCAGAAAATCCTCATCGTAGTTTTCCAAGTGTGAAAAAATGCCTAGGAAAGTAGAGTCAAATAACTGATCTGCAAATACAACTTCCTCGTTGTCCTCTTCATTGCAAAGAGTTTGAGTAAACAGATGGGCCTTATAACCTGAAGTACAGTCATGGTAGACCACTTCAGGAAAAAAAAAAAAAAGAAAAAAAAGAAAGGAAAGAAAGAAAGAAAAGAATAAATAAAGTAAAAAAGTGCTCTTAGCTATACCAAGGGAATTCTAACACTAAAATCTATACTGGAACTGAAAACTATGTTGAAAATTATCTGAAAAAGTTTCATCACTCAAGAGTAACATCAAAATGATTTGGAGAGCTTGGAAGACAAACAATTCTTTCTAATGAATGGAGAAATTGGAGGCAGTTCCTGGCACTCATGTTCTTTGCTCCTGGCATACGCAGTGTACCATGAGAAATCATACAATACTTCAACTTCCTTGGTTAAGGAGAACGTTAATACAGAAAAAAAACCTCACTGCAGGTATGTACACAATACTCAAGCTCTAGTAAATACTCATGACCCTCATCAAATTAATTCCATAAATTCTTACTAAATGGTCAGATTATGATTTTTTTTTCCCCAAACCTCTACCACAAGATCTGAATAACAGATAAAATAGTGGGTTTTTTTTATCGCTATCTATTATTACCTCTCTTTTGTCCCTCATTATTACCTTACTCAGCTCCAAACAGCAAGTTCCTGGCCTATATCTCCCTACCATGCCATGGCTTGGTCAGCAAAATAAGAAACGAGGTTGACTGATCAATTCACGTCCTCTTTTTTGAATACCTGTGTTTTCATTTTTACAAATTTACATAGCTTCAAGGTCAAACAGGGCAACAGTGAAGAAGGCTCTTTGCCTTTCATTTAGCCCACTGGAAAACAACATGGGACCCTCAGGAGGGAAGATCATTACAGCTATGGGCAACTGAGCTCACTATCTAGAAAACAACTGTGGTTGGGTGTTTTTTGTTTTTGGTTTTTTTTTTGGCTTAGTGCTTTTTTTGATGTTACAAAATTACACTTTTAACCTTGACTGGAAGTCTAATGGTTCTGATCAAAGACAATATGTGGAGGATAGGAAGTCAAAAGGACAGTTGTTTTTGTTTTAAGGGCTGCTGTTTTCATTTTCTTTTGAAGAAGAGTCAGCTTGGTTTATTTTAGACCTTTTTCTGAGAGTTACACCAGTCTGACATGAGTTGTGAACTCTTCTAATGACTGATTCAAGGCATTTTTTCTTTCTGAAAAGAGAAACAATACAAAAGAAAAAACAAACAGTCTATGAGATAGATGGTTCGTGGTGTTTGGAACAATCATCAAATAGTATGTGAGAAAAACATTTCAAAATATTACACATTTATCAAAGAATAACATAAGAATAATAAAACACTTAAATACCTCTCACTGTCTGTCTCTATTTCTAAAGCAGACAGATATTTTTTTGAAAGAGAGTGAGCCTTTGGAGCATGTTAAAAAACAAGCAAACTCCAGTGCCTTTCTGAACATGTATTTGTGCACTTGGTTTTGAAAGCTGTTCAATAATGTTATGTGAATAATCTCAAATTTTTAGAAATGGATGCAAAAGAAGCTAAGCTTTACTTCAGTTTGCTAACAAATAATCAGTTACTTCTGCATCAAGGACATTGCATCATGGGAAAAACTTGGAAATCTGGACAAGTTTTTTATTCTAGATCCAAACTAGCTACATTAGTCCTATACATATTCTATACAATGGATGAATTATTTTACTATTATTTCACATATCAAGTTGAAACTTAATACAGTGCTACTCGGCAAATTTTGAATATCCCAAAATATAGAGAATGTTTGGTTATTTTAGGTTTCTGGAAAGAAAAGTGAAATTCTTAAAGGAAACTTGGGAAAAGCATTTAAATTAACTAAATTAAGCTACTTAAATACTTTAGAAAGAAAAAAACCCCATAGTTTTGAGGTGATCATTAAAAAAATGTTTATTACTATGTCCTCTTCTTGGGAAGGGGGAAAAAAAAGGAAATTTTCATATTCTGCNTTTTTTTTTTTTTTTTTTAAGGTCCAGAATCAACTTTTGGGCTAAAGACTTCATATTGACTTTATAGAATGTTCCTAAATATTAGCATACTAACCTAAGTAAAAAGTTTTTTAGGATCCCTATTGTTCTTTTAATTTTCCCTGCAACTTGCATTTTATTTGTTTTCTAGGCAACAGAAGAACCATACCAACACTTCCATAGCTTCCATCTCCTTTAAAATTTTGCTTCATACATGCAAAACATATAGTCAAATATTCTTCAGTTCTAAAAGCTCTCCTAGCATTGTATTCTAAAGCTAGGTCAACATTATTCCTAACTTCCAAGAATCAAGTTTATGCCTAATAATCTTCTCATGCATAGATAGATATATCTCAATAAATGTGTTAAATATATGGTGGAGGAGGTTAGGAAAGGCCCAGGTAGAGGTAGCCTTCATCTATTACAAAGACATATATTGTCTTGGTTGAGAGATGTGGTAGAAAAATGCATTTCATTTCACCACTGTCTGTTATTTTCCGTCTGGCATTCCAGGATTTGACAATTGATGGCTTCCTAATATCTATTTATTTTGAAGTCAAATCTTCTCATCACTCTCAGCACAGGCATTAAACCCTAAATTTTAAGATTGTCTTTACTCATTTCTCAGTCTCTGAATACATCCTAAAAGCAACAAGATTCCTCCATGTCCCATCATAAACCAGCCAGTAACATGGACTAACTTCTTAACCTAAAAAGAGCACAGAACTTCTACTAATTGTTTTTAAACAACTATCTCTTTAACTGAAAGAGCACAAAGCTATACTTCACGTGTCTATATTTGACTCATAGCAGAAAAGAACAGTCCCTTCCTTTCTTTGATTTCGCATGTCTCACATCTGCTAGGAATGAAACCTACAAAGGGAAGAATCCATTCTTGGGAAAGTTTATTATCTGCATTTAACAAAATTGCAAACCAAAAACCAGTAATGTAAATAACATTACATTAAAATAATTAAAGGCAAGTGAAGAGATCCTTGTATCAAATTAGGGAAGGCATGTTCCAGTTAGACTTTATATAGGAAATTTTAAGTTTTTGTAAAACACAGTAACTGTTTTAAAAGTTTATCTTCAATTGTTTAAAATTACTCTACAACAATTGTGCACTTTTGATAGGGTAAAAAAATAAAGAATTCTCAGCCATATTTCAACTGGAAGAGAATACCAGTATACAGGTCAAAACTTTACATAAGCATGTTAGTTTCACCAAAGTTAAATTAATTTTACTTGCAAGGGTTGTAGCAAGAGCATTTAAGCTACAAAGTATAGAACCCTTAAAGCTTTGTCCATCCACCTAAAAATAAGCATTCTGTTAAAATGTTGTCATAAATTAGATTGTTTGGATACTGTTCCTCACTGACATCTATGTGTGCGCTTTATGGTCACTGCAAACCTGAAAGCTCAGGAAATACATGGGAAAGGAGGATCTAACTGTCTTGCAGAAGCATGCCCAGGCAAAGCAACTTGCTGCTACATTTGTTATCTGTGCGCATTATAATCTGTCTGTGTAGGCATCAAGAACCTGACAAAAGTATTTGCTTAACTGATGTCTTGACTCAGATTAAATAGGAGTATGCTGGCAGGTTTCAACTGGGCCTGGAAGACTGCATTGTGAGACAAATGAGGCAATAATAAAGTTATGAACAAAGAACTCATAGTCATAAAATATCCAAAATAAAACAATTTTGTTTTACTAAGAGATGTTGAAATCAACTACACCTCTGTTTTGAATTGCACAAGAAATATGAGTTATCAAGGCTGCAACACGAAGCAGAAAAAATGACTAGGATGAAAGAGAAAGATGGGAAGAATTTGGAAAGTCTAGCTTTAGTGACAAGCCAGATGACAGCACTCAGAAGATGAATGGATACAGGAAACCGTGAGCCAAAGCCCTGGTTCGATTCACCTGGGAATTTGTCAGTAATAATGAGAACAGTATTCAGTAGCTAAGGAGAGAGGATGATGCAGGAGAAAAGAAAGACTGTATAGTAAACTTCACTTCCAGAATGGTAACTAAACGTTTAGCCTTAATTCTTGCTTAACACAGGCCTTCATCTTACTAGCAAGAAAGTCTGATGTTTGGGAATAAGTGAATCAGAGCGCAACTGTCAAACTCATGATACCTTCAGGGAAGGAGGAAATAAAAATCAAACAGAAATTGAACAAACACAGTGTTGCAGGCAATCATGGGGAACCTACACTTGAAGATATGTGTAGGGATGCCTGAGAACCAGAGAAACGCTCCTGCAAAACTGAAAAGGTTCTCTGCAGGGAGGTGTTTTGCCAAGAACCAAGAGATGGAAGGAGTTTCCACCGTGAGAATCAAAAAGCCTTGTACAAGACAAACAACTGAAACAGTAACAGGTGGAAAATCTAAAATCTAAAATCTGATGGAAGTATTTCACATCAAGAGAATACACCAAAACCTGAATACAACCTTGATGGGTTTGTTGAGTCATTCTATAATTTATTTTCTAATCAACTGTAAACTATTTGGATACACTTAGAATACAAAAGGTATATCAAACTCCCTAAAAGTACAAAATTTATCTTAGGTTTTGAAATAACATTAAACAATCAGAAATGAAATACATTTTTGAAGTATACATTTATTTTAATGTATTTATGAAAATAACTCCCTAATCAAAATTAGTAAACACTAGTTGCTTTATGATGTCATCCAGTTTTTAATACTTAAACTATTGATGGTAAAAACTAACCTTGTATTTGAAATATATTCATCATTCTAATGTAGCAAGAAAATACTATGATGCAGAAAAAAGTATCTTGGTTCTAATATAAATTTTTTATAACATTTATTAAATTTACATTGATCCATATGTAAAAATAATTTGTTTACTATTTGAATTGAGACTCAGAAACAAAGCCTAACTCAATAATAAAAAAGACTGGAAAACAACATCTGTATAGCTATTTGCACATTACACTATTAAACATATTAAACAATGCATGTTGGGTTTGATTTGGAAAAGGATCGATTTATTCCCTTAAATGTGTTTGCAGTCTGATACTGAATTGTGAGGACCTGAGGGCAACCATTTGCAGGCATAAGTTTGCTGTGTAAAATGGAATACCAGTGTTCTAGCCTCTCTCCAGAAAGGGAATGTCTATTGATTAGCAGGAGCCTCAGAATAAAGGAAGCCTGGTTTCTGTCTCTAGCTTGTTTCTAAATCATTGTCTCCTTTATTCTTTCTGAAAATTGAGAATTCTAAGGCTTACCTGGTTGCGGTGCTTCTGGATTCCTAATCAACCTTGGAAAGTGCTTTGAAATCTGTTAAGAAAAGGTCCACACAAGTGCTATGCATTGCAGATACATAATAAACTGGCCTTGCATACAAGTGTGAGGTGTCCTGTTTCTCTTGCCATTCAACTCAAGATGGAAATCCACTATTTGCAGTGATCAAAAGTATAGCTTCCAATGAAATGTAATTAGAAGAAAAAATGTTATTTTCATTACTTTGCAGAAAAGAATAAAAGTCTAACTTTCTTTGCTGATAACTATAAATCAATGCACTGGATCCCCATCTATTTTGTTTGTAACATATGTTGAACCTTAAAATTAAGTGGTGTATATGTAAACACTAAAGGTGACAGATAGCAACAGGAGGCATCACAAGAGGATCTTAAGGTTCCACATGCACGTGCAACTATCAAGACAAAATTATGCACTTAAGGCAGGAAGTTCCAATTATAGTGATTTTATTAATTTCATGTTTTATACACTTGAAACAAGTGACAGAATACAAAATAAAAAAATGGATAAAATTAAAACTTTTTCAAGAAAAAAAACAACAAGGAAAATAGTTAGAAATACATCACTTTCATACAATAATAGAAAATGAATTTCTACTGGGTTTAAGAATGTAATAGTACATATTCTGCTAGGAGCAGAATCTCACTGAATTTGCATTCCTGCATGGTTGGTACTTAGGTGTCTAATATACTTACAAGCTAAGAGGCTCTGCTGCTGTTACAGATTCTTTGAGAAGAAAACATAGACAATAGCAGTAAGAGGAAAGAAGGCTATAAAGAGATTCAAGATTCCTCCAGAGGCAGAAGCAAAAACATCAGCTCCTTTTCCAATTTCACAAAGTGAAACTAGAAAGGGCGTTAGAAAAGAAAGAAAGAGAGAAAGAAGGAAAGAAANAAAAATGTAAAATACAAGATACAGCATGGAAGACACTAAAGCTAGTATTTAAAAATATTTGTGAGATTAAAAATTGCCTAGGAGTATGCTGGATTTTGAACAGAATACTGAATGTAGAACTGTAGCTGAACCGAGTAACCCAGTTCAGCTAGGACGAACCATTAAACGCTACAATGAAATGCCTATAAGATTTTATTATTGTTATTATTAATAGCACATACAAGCAAGAAGAGCATCAGGGACTTCATTCTCAGGCCTTCTAACCAAGAAAGGACTTGTGAAGGTGAATGGTTTGCAGACGAAGGGAATATAAAAGAGACAAAACCAGGATAAAAATTAAATAAAAAGTAGCTGTCTTAAACTGTAATTGCACTCCTCTGCTGAGCATGCTTTCAGATATATAAATGTGATTTACCATCAGCTTGCAACTACAAATCAGGTCTTAAGAAACACTTGTGCTATGAAATTGTTTAATCTCATCAAGCTCTGCTTTCACAGCAAGCCATAAATCACAAAGTCTTTGTTATCATAGACCTCCATGAGCGCCTCTCAGGCAGGCAATGGATCGTGGGTATATATAATCCTGACTGCACAAACAGTGGGGTCGTCTCAGCCTGAAATACTTTCATAATAGCCACTGTGCAGCTGGTGGAACACAAGCCTATGATGGATATCTCATTTCCTACAGTCGGCATCTATTTCGAGCAAATTATTACCACATAAATTTCATGTCAACAGAAACGGCCAATTAATTAAGTTAAAAATTTACTTGTGATCACATCTACAAACCAAATAGAACTGCAAGGCAATTTTACAGTTACTGAATATACTGCAGGTCAGTTTAATGAATAATTTTTAACTTTGTCATAAACTCAAAGACAGGCTAATATCTTAAAGAACCTGACTGGAGAGCAGCTGCCAACAGTTTTACACAAAATATATTTATGCAGATTTTGATTTCTGACATCTGGGGACAGAAATAAACTTCATACAATTACAGAAACTTCATAGGAATATCAATTTTTCTCCTGAAAAATATGCAAGTTTTCCTCCAAAACACTGTATTTAATGTTAACAGTGCTTGGAAGGATACCGTACCATTCCAAGGGAAAAAATGGTTCATTATCAAAGCTGAGAACTATAACAAGTATAACAAGTAAACAGTGTTGGTCAGGCATGCATTCAAAATGACCTTTGACTAAGGTTTCTTAAAGTACATTTTGCATACATATTTATCACACAGACAAAAACATATCAGGTAGTCATACTCAGTGGGTGGAGATAACTGGGGCATTTTCTCACCATCAACAATGAATAAAAGTTATTCTTTCCAAAGTGCCTTCATATCAGTTAAAACATTTTCAGCAGTGCAGTGAGGAAGAAAATGTAGAAATATGACCTCCATACGAATCGAAGTGGATAGATTGACAGAGGCATGAATACAGCTACTTACTTTGGGTTATTATAGACATAAAACTGGCCTGCATGAGAACATGCACATTTGTAAGTACTTCATAATTTTTATTTTAACCTTCTTCCAACCCCCTTCCCCCATGCACACCCTCTTCCTGAAGTAAAAGAAAATATATCCCAGTTACAGCTGACTACAAGATGAAATAGCCTTTTCCAGCAGATAAGAGATAGAGCATTAATTAAAATATGGAGTGATTTTTGCCACTATTTACATGGTTTAGTTTTGTCAGAGGTAGGCAATGACCACAGGTAACAGCATGGAAAAAATGGTTTGACAGTGGTGGTTACGTTATTATTGTTTAATTCGTGTTCATTTCTGTTAATTTGTCTCCATTAAAATTAAGTTGTAAATATTACATCTTTCATTAATATAATCAGCTCTAGAAATCTTTGCAATGTTAATAATTTAAGATGGAATCAACAGGGAAAAAAAAAAAAAGGCAGAAAATCCTCATCGTAGTTTTCCAAGTGTGAAAAAATGCCTAGGAAAGTAGAGTCAAATAACTGATCTGCAAATACAACTTCCTCGTTGTCCTCTTCATTGCAAAGAGTTTGAGTAAACAGATGGGCCTTATAACCTGAAGTACAGTCATGGTAGACCACTTCAGGAAAAAAAAAAAAAAGAAAAAAAAGAAAGGAAAGAAAGAAAGAAAAGAATAAATAAAGTAAAAAAGTGCTCTTAGCTATACCAAGGGAATTCTAACACTAAAATCTATACTGGAACTGAAAACTATGTTGAAAATTATCTGAAAAAGTTTCATCACTCAAGAGTAACATCAAAATGATTTGGAGAGCTTGGAAGACAAACAATTCTTTCTAATGAATGGAGAAATTGGAGGCAGTTCCTGGCACTCATGTTCTTTGCTCCTGGCATACGCAGTGTACCATGAGAAATCATACAATACTTCAACTTCCTTGGTTAAGGAGAACGTTAATACAGAAAAAAAACCTCACTGCAGGTATGTACACAATACTCAAGCTCTAGTAAATACTCATGACCCTCATCAAATTAATTCCATAAATTCTTACTAAATGGTCAGATTATGATTTTTTTTTCCCCAAACCTCTACCACAAGATCTGAATAACAGATAAAATAGTGGGTTTTTTTTATCGCTATCTATTATTACCTCTCTTTTGTCCCTCATTATTACCTTACTCAGCTCCAAACAGCAAGTTCCTGGCCTATATCTCCCTACCATGCCATGGCTTGGTCAGCAAAATAAGAAACGAGGTTGACTGATCAATTCACGTCCTCTTTTTTGAATACCTGTGTTTTCATTATTACAAATTTACATAGCTTCAAGGTCAAACAGGGCAACAGTGAAGAAGGCTCTTTGCCTTTCATTTAGCCCACTGGAAAACAACATGGGACCCTCAGGAGGGAAGATCATTACAGCTATGGGCAACTGAGCTCACTATCTAGAAAACAACTGTGGTTGGGTGTTTTTTGTTTTTGGTTTTTTTTTTGGCTTAGTGCTTTTTTTGATGTTACAAAATTACACTTTTAACCTTGACTGGAAGTCTAATGGTTCTGATCAAAGACAATATGTGGAGGATAGGAAGTCAAAAGGACAGTTGTTTTTGTTTTAAGGGCTGCTGTTTTCATTTTCTTTTGAAGAAGAGTCAGCTTGGTTTATTTTAGACCTTTTTCTGAGAGTTACACCAGTCTGACATGAGTTGTGAACTCTTCTAATGACTGATTCAAGGCATTTTTTCTTTCTGAAAAGAGAAACAATACAAAAGAAAAAACAAACAGTCTATGAGATAGATGGTTCGTGGTGTTTGGAACAATCATCAAATAGTATGTGAGAAAAACATTTCAAAATATTACACATTTATCAAAGAATAACATAAGAATAATAAAACACTTAAATACCTCTCACTGTCTGTCTCTATTTCTAAAGCAGACAGATATTTTTTTGAAAGAGAGTGAGCCTTTGGAGCATGTTAAAAAACAAGCAAACTCCAGTGCCTTTCTGAACATGTATTTATGCACTTGGTTTTGAAAGCTGTTCAATAATGTTATGTGAATAATCTCAAATTTTTAGAAATGGATGCAAAAGAAGCTAAGCTTTACTTCAGTTTGCTAACAAATAATCAGTTACTTCTGCATCAAGGACATTGCATCATGGGAAAAACTTGGAAATCTGGACAAGTTTTTTATTCTAGATCCAAACTAGCTACATTAGTCCTATACATATTCTATACAATGGATGAATTATTTTACTATTATTTCACATATCAAGTTGAAACTTAATACAGTGCTACTCGGCAAATTTTGAATATCCCAAAATATAGAGAATGTTTGGTTATTTTAGGTTTCTGGAAAGAAAAGTGAAATTCTTAAAGGAAACTTGGGAAAAGCATTTAAATTAACTAAATTAAGCTACTTAAATACTTTAGAAAGAAAAAAACCCCATAGTTTTGAGGTGATCATTAAAAAAATGTTTATTACTATGTCCTCTTCTTGGGAAGGGGGAAAAAAAAGGAAATTTTCATATTCTGCTTACTTATGGGATCCTTTAACTTGCCAGAAAGTGTGTATAACTTGGCTTAATACTATTTTTCCAAAATATCATTAAAAAAATATATATCTATTCACTTAAATGTGTTTTCCCTTTACACTATAGTCATGGGAGTCATCAAAAACTATTGTACTTCCCAAACCACAACATAAATTTCAAATCACACTAAATNGTGTGAATGTGCTTCCATAAACATATAATCTGCATGCTCTGGTTCTGTGCATCAGTTTTCAAACTAGGGCTAAATTTTTTATAGCTGACATCCAAACCACTTGAGCATAATTTATAATGGAAATGCTGACACAGAGCTAACTGTGGTGACATGAACAATGCTCATATAAAACAAAAAGCAAAGGTTCCTCAAAATAAACTACACGAACTTCAAAACTCAGATTAAAAGCATATGAACCTGAAATAATTTTACTGATTACTACATTCTGTAAACCCAAAAAAGTCAGAGAGGGAAAATTTTTGAGTCATGACTTTTAAAAGTTTTCTTTGGAAAAATCAGATTTTGTAGAGCGTGTACAGCTCTTGTTTGTATTTGAAGAACCTATATGCCTTATTTATAGCATGCATTGTGGCTATTGGTATGCATGGACACATTCTAACAGTGTTCACCACAACAAAAGCCATCATTCTGGCAAAAGGAGACAGGAAAATCTAACACTCTCCTACCATGACCAAGATGGTAAGAGCTGCTGCAGTTGCCAAATACGATACACAAAACATTTAATTTATAATAGTTAGAACTTGGCCCTTGACCAAACCCAAAGAACTATGTCTTATTTCACTTGCTCTTGAATATGTCTCTTTCAGAGATAAATGACTGTGCTGTTTGCCAGTTCTCTCCTCTGTTTGGCGTTTTGTTTAGCTCCGCTTGTGACAAGCCAAGAGTTGATGCATCTGCTTGAATGTGTAATATACATCTTTGGTCAACTTAGCTTTTTTCCTTGACAATATTATGTCAAACAATCACATCACAACTGGCTCTGATCTCTTTGTTGTTAGCTAATAAATTAAAGAGTATTTATTATCTGCAATCCTTTTTTCCCTTTTAATGGTGACACATTTGTGGTGAATTACAGGGCAGCTTTATAAACTAGGCTGTGGGCCAGTATCAGCCCCTGCGTTCATGTGAATGTTCCCTCTCCCACTTGGCCTCCCAGCCTGGTGGTAAATCAAGGCAGCTGTCACAGCACACTAAGTTAGTGTGCGTCATTGGGGAGAGCAGGAAGCGTTGGGGTATAATTCTGTCCATCAAACTAATATGTTATATCAGTAGCTTTGTAATCTTCTGCTATAAGTTATGGGAAGTGACACCTAAGAATTCACTTTGAAAGCAATGTGTTCCTCAGACTTTAAGCCAAAACAGACCCAATCTGCAGCAAGAGTTCCTCTGTTTATATGAGTGGATTTGTAGCAGCTAACAGCCCCATCACTATCAATGCAGCAGTATTTTACACATTCCAAAGCAAGCCTCTCTCTGTTTACAGACTTTGCAGTAGAATTTGTAAACTTTTTAAACATGATTTCTTCCCCTCTCCTTTTTTTTACCCTTGCTTTAACCTCCAGTAGCAGGATAGATAAATATACTCCTTGAATGTTATCATGACAAAGTGAACTCCTGACAGATAGGAATGAATGGGCGACCTATTTCCCTTGTCCATACCCCCTTCAACCTTTGCCTTGACAAATGTGGGAAATAGCTGAGTAGGACAGGAGAAGAATACACACAGCACTATGATAGGAATGTCAGCTTTTTTGCTAAATGTTCACATGATACTGAAAGAAATGTGTGAAGAAAACCTTAAATAGTAAGCATGTTTTCTAAACAGCTTCACAGAGATCCAATTCACACTGTATCTCCTCTAAAAGGATGGCTTATTTTCAGTGACTATTTTTAAAGCTTTTAAAGACCAACAAAAGAGAAGCTTGGACTCAATTAGGGGGGTTTTGTGAGGTGTGATTTGATCTGAAAGAAGCCTATAGGGCATCTTCAAAGAGACTCAACCATACAAGCATTTTCTGCAAACCTGACACACAGAAATCAAAGTGCTAAAGACATTAAATATCTGCACACTCTTTATCAAACTATTTTAAAGGTTTGGTATTAAACCCAACACAACTTTAGCTCCATAATCTTTGTAATCAATAGTAAATGTANATCTCCTACCAACATCACTATTTTTTCCAGTAACAAAGATAAAATTTAAAGAAAAAGAAGTAAATGAACACCAAGGTCACCTAACCCATTCGCTCCACTCCTTAAGTTAGAGAAGAAGAATTTGGAATGACCAACTTGGGGAAAATCTATTTGTAATGATACCATACATAAGTTCATACAAAATAATAAAAGCATTAAATTCTATATTACAGCTTTTAGTTTCTATTTATACTATAGCAAAAGCATCCCAGTTTTTGACTAGCAGTCCTCATTTCCAAACCAGCAGACAACAGGATTCATGCTACCATTGTTCTTGAGAAATGTGGTAAAGATACAAGGCTGGGTCTCTAAGGTAACATACAAAATCTATTCGTCCTTTTAAGTATTTTTGCCTTGTTATCACTCCTATGAATCATCCTCCTCCATTCTCCTCATTTGTCCGCATTTACTTGTTTCACAATGAAAGCAACACTAGTTCTGACAAGAAATTTTTACTTAAACTGCATGTAGAAAAGGTTCAATTTCCATACATGCAGAACTCGTGTAATAAGACAAAGTGGGCCCAAAATATGTTAAAGACATCCAGATACTTCAGTATCTTCCAAGGTGGAACTATTTCAGCACATGCCTAAGCCCATCAAGTCTTGTGTAAGTAACTACAACTACAAAATGACAGAGAACATTAGAAAAGTAAATAAATATTTCATTTTAGTATTTGTTTAGAGCAGCATTTCAGTCCTGAAGGTTTAGGTTTTGATTCTACACCGCTGAGTCCTACTGAAGCCAAAGAAGCTGTACCTTTTCCTCAGCCTGATTTTGTCCATTAGGAGACAATAGGTAGAGGACTGATGTACAAGAAATATGACCGTCTAATTCTTCTGTGGGGTTTTGGAAAGTACTTATTCCTCATGAGTTGAAAACATACTTGTTCTAGATATTACACAGAAAAGCATTATCTATTTTCCAGGTTTTAGCATTTTTATGAAAGTGTAATTAAAACTACAGTTGATTAAATATGAACAAACTAGATAAAAGCATCAGAGACATATTTTCCCATTCCAAGAAGTTAATTTTAACAAGGCACTCATACAATGAGATTGTATGATTAATGCCACTGTGTACTTAGATTGTGAGATCACCTACAAGTACCAGAAAACATTCCATGCCTTTGCTAGATAATTGTTAGACACAAGCAGAAGGGAAGACCAGAAACTTTAGAAGCTAAATCTCTTTTTGTATTACAGAAGTCTATCTATGCAGGAATCACCAGATTAGAGTATATGATAACAAATTATGCAATAATATTGAAGAATGTTGTCACAGAAAACAAGATAAACACTGAATGAGAAACTAAAATCTGTTACTGGATCAAATTCCTGAAGGTCTCTTAAGATTCATTAATGTTCTAATGCCTCATTTTAAATATGCTAGAGATCAATTGGAAATGATATAAGCAGTGATCATCTTTATAAAGAATTAAAACAATCAGTTGATAGAAATAGCCACATGCTCATTTCTAGACAGTAACTGCATTCCACTGAAGAGCACTGTTTTGAGGTAAAGAAACATAACATAACATAAAACACCATTTCTGGAGATATTGTTCTGAGCAGAACAATCTTGTTTTGATTAATTATTCAGTTCAATAAAATTACAGCCTGTTTAAAGGAGCATAAGCAATCTCTCAGAATGTTTCACTTTTTTCCTCATACATAAAAATCATTCATTTCAGGTGTAAATTTACTTAATTAAGAAGCAGTATCCAATCTTTCTCCATTTCAGTGGATAAATTCAAACCCCCCAAATAAACACAAATAAAAAAATAGCATTATACTTCTGAGCTGACACAGACTGTGCAAGCCAAAACTACATTAGTCCTATACATATTCTATACAATGGATGAATTATTTTACTATTATTTCACATATCAAGTTGAAACTTAATACAGTGCTACTCGGCAAATTTTGAATATCCCAAAATATAGAGAATGTTTGGTTATTTTAGGTTTCTGGAAAGAAAAGTGAAATTCTTAAAGGAAACTTGGGAAAAGCATTTAAATTAACTAAATTAAGCTACTTAAATACTTTAGAAAGAAAAAAACCCCATAGTTTTGAGGTGATCATTAAAAAAATGTTTATTACTATGTCCTCTTCTTGGGAAGGGGGAAAAAAAAGGAAATTTTCATATTCTGCTTACTTATGGGATCCTTTAACTTGCCAGAATGTGTGTATAACTTGGCTTAATACTATTTTTCCAAAATATCATTAAAAAAATATATATCTATTCACTTAAATGTGTTTTCCCTTTACACTATAGTCATGGGAGTCATCAAAAACTATTGTACTTCCCAAACCACAACATAAATTTCAAATCACACTAAATGATCTCCTACCAACATCACTATTTTTTCCAGTAACAAAGATAAAATTTAAAGAAAAAGAAGTAAATGAACACCAAGGTCACCTAACCCATTCGCTCCACTCCTTAAGTTAGAGAAGAAGAATTTGGAATGACCAACTTGGGGAAAATCTATTTGTAATGATGCCATACATAAGTTCATACAAAATAATAAAAGCATTAAATTCTATATTACAGCTTTTAGTTTCTATTTATACTATAGCAAAAGCATCCCAGTTTTTGACTAGCAGTCCTCATTTCCAAACCAGCAGACAACAGGATTCATGCTACCATTGTTCTTGAGAAATGTGGTAAAGATACAAGGCTGGGTCTCTAAGGTAACATACAAAATCTATTCGTCCTTTTAAGTATTTTTGCCTTGTTATCACTCCTATGAATCATCCTCCTCCATTCTCCTCATTTGTCCGCATTTACTTGTTTCACAATGAAAGCAACACTAGTTCTGACAAGAAATTTTTACTTAAACTGCATGTAGAAAAGGTTCAATTTCCATACATGCAGAACTCGTGTAATAAGACAAAGTGGGCCCAAAATATGTTAAAGACATCCAGATACTTCAGTATCTTCCAAGGTGGAACTATTTCAGCACATGCCTAAGCCCATCAAGTCTTGTGTAAGTAACTACAACTACAAAATGACAGAGAACATTAGAAAAGTAAATAAATATTTCATTTTAGTATTTGTTTAGAGCAGCATTTCAGTCCTGAAGGTTTAGGTTTTGATTCTACACCGCTGAGTCCTACTGAAGCCAAAGAAGCTGTACCTTTTCCTCAGCCTGATTTTGTCCATTAGGAGACAATAGGTAGAGGACTGATGTACAAGAAATATGACCGTCTAATTCTTCTGTGGGGTTTTGGAAAGTACTTATTCCTCATGAGTTGAAAACATACTTGTTCTAGATATTACACAGAAAAGCATTATCTATTTTCCAGGTTTTAGCATTTTTATGAAAGTGTAATTAAAACTACAGTTGATTAA
>JACDJE010000300.1:347749-398631 GCA_016647715.1 Pavo muticus
TTCAATCAGAAAAAATCATGATCTGCACATGAAAGCTGTGAAAGTAGAGAAGTGTGCAACTGCCTGCAATGACTTAAGGGATAACTGTCACTGGAATTAATATGGTTTGAATGTTTAAAAATTGCAAGAGATGCCTTTATATTTTGAAGGCTGTCTGAATCCCGCTGTGAAAGCTTAATGTCTTTCCAGTTGATGGAGAGCTGTGGCAGTTTCAGTGTATAGCCGACTAATGCTTGTTTAATGGATTGGAATGGCCAACAAGTGTCAGAGGTACAAGCACAAGAGGTTAAATCAGGAGTAGTGTGCTCCCCCTTCCATGGTACCCATGTTGCCAATGTAACCCTCAGGAAGTATGGTGAAGAGTAACAAGATGAGAACTTTTAAATATACAATTAACAGGAGACAATAACAAAGTAAAATAAGTAAAATAGGGTGCAAAAGAAAAAAAAAAACCAACACAAAAGACATAGAAGCAAGGAGAAAAAAAAAAAAAAAAAGGCAGTGGTGCAACTAGAGTTCACAGCTTAAAAAGTTCTTGGTGCTCCACCTCACCTCAGTTCTTAAAGACAATTTTTTTTAGGGGTTAGGGATTAAAACATAATCAAAGCTAGTAAAATTTACTGCATATAGTGAATATTATTCAGGTTTATTTATGCAGCAACCACTACATTTCAAAAAGAATTCATCAGCTGAAGTTAGTGATATAAGTATATTGATTAGCATTCTATACTGCCTGACACCAACATCTCAGACTCAAATAGTGTAATTGTTAAATAAAGAAGTGAGATTCTTTATTTTATTAAGGCTAAAATACTGTTGATTTTTTGTCTTTTTTTTTTTTGTTAATATGTCATTTATTTATATATACCCAGTGACTCCTCCCTCCCATTCAATACAGTGCATTCTCTACCATTTTGTACTTAGAGTGGGAAATAAAAAAAGAATTAAAAACAACAACAACAACAACAACAAAGTCCTCCACTTCTCAATTACTGCAATATCTACAGTGGAAATCCTGAGTCTTTATCACCAATTGCTTTGCTCTACATATCCTGTTACACTGTGATTTTTAGCGGCAGAGACTAAGGTAGTCTAGCTGTGATACAACCTTGATGTGCTTTGAATATAAAAATCCGTGAACATTGTTTCCCTTTTAATGGTTTGTTACTACACAACTACAAAAGTTAGCTATCTACCACACAAACGCTAACATGAAACAATCAAAACCAATTTACTTCAGTCATTCTTTCTTTAATTAAGGACTTCCTACATCAAGTATTGCTTCACTAGAAAACTATCAACATCATCATCAGCTGTGGTTAAACCAGAATGAACACTTCATTTAGAATATGGATTATAATAAAATGAACTCAATAGGGCAAACTGTCAAAGACAGCCGTGGCAAGAATAGCTTTCATTTAAAGTCTAAGATTAATAGTTAAGAAATGGAACTACAAAGTTAGGAGCTTGTTGGCCTTTCAATGTTTAGGGTTATTAATGGGCTGAATTTCACAAAAGAAAGAAGTATCGAAAGAAAAGAGAACCTAAATTTTAAACTCTGTCTTGGCAAAGCTTGAGGTCACCCAAATGCAAACAATACAATCTAGAGAAAGATGAGTTTCGTGAAATTTCCTTTTCTGTAGATCAAAAGATATTGAGATTTTCATATCTGCTTTCAAATCAAGTTTATAGATAATCCGTCAATCATTTCTAACAGTCATCTCAATTGATTATATATATCCAAAATTATGTATATATAACACACACGTAGTAAGGAGAAGCTCTCTTGAAAATCATCTAGAGCAACAAACACAGAATTGTGAAACAGATTATGTGGAATATAAAGTTTGATATAGTTTGTACAGGAGAAAAAATCTGGAATTAAAGAAGGCTAAAAGAACCACAAGGTTACATTTCACCTGACCTTTTCTCCACTTCTCTGATTAGTCATTAAAAATTAATATATCATTTTTGTTTCCTTTGAAGGTCAGCTCCAACACAGCTACGCACAAACAGGTTCAGAACCTGATAAATTCATGAACGAGAAATGGAAAAATAGGATAAAGGAATTATTGTTACCCAGACAGCACACAGCAAGAAAGAAAGAGAGAACAAAAGGTAGAGAAAGAGGTGTGTGAGGGGAGACAGTGCATGTGAAGAGGAGAAATGTGGGAAACAAGATAGGGACAAAAGAGTAAGAGAAGAAAGTGAGAGGGAGTAATAGAAAGCAACTAAGAGAGAGCAAGGTATGTTCATAACATGAAACTGACTTTGCATTGCAGAGCCAAACATGAAATGTGCATCTTCTTTCTCCAAAATGCAGCCCCTAAATGATATTCTCTGCTTGTTGTATGCAGCCAAAAAGATGAAATTATTAATGTGACCTTGATGGACTAGTACTACTCAGAGTTTTCTTGATCATCACACATTAAATATTGTCTTCACTTCCACTCATCATGGTTTAGATCCTTTTTTTTCTTTAGTAAAGAAAAAAAAATTTCTTTAGTAAATTCAATATAGTTTAATTTCATATTTTTTATTTGATTCAGTACATGACATTTATGTTTTATTCAGTTCAGCATACTTTCTAATCAATTCTGTTATCTGCTTTATTCAATTCATTATGATATTTATTTTGCTATATTTTATTTATTTCAGTATGAATTATGTCAACTTTGCTAAAAGTTACATTAAGCCCTCAATGCTGCATCCATTTTTTTATGTCTGTTACATCCATCTTGTCATGTGTTCTACCACACATCATATCAGCTTTGCTACACTTTTGCATTCCGCTTCTTAGAGCATTTATATAGAATTGATACAATTTATTTTTCATCTGTTCTTGTATTAATTTTTCATAAGCTACCTCATGCTTAGAAGGCACTGAGGTAAAATATAATGGTTTTAGTGTTAATAAGTATGCATACATACAACTTAGTCTTTAACTTTATAAAGAATGATTCCAAGAAGACATCATGGTGTGCTGCTAAGTTCATTTGAAGTGTGTCTGAATTTCTAAATGTCATATTTCAGGGGGAATTAAGACCATAAAGCTTCTTTTTAAAACCATGCAGACTAGAATAGCCTCTTATATATCTTATTCACCTTCATAGTATCTATGCTCTTCTCTTTCATGAATTTTAGGAATAAGAAGACGAATCCCATTTTGTAAGGAGTTGGCTGATTCAAGAGTATAACTCAAATCCCTGAAAATCAGAGGGTATTGTTGTGCAACAGCTCTACAGCTGTTAGCCTTAAAGTATTAACTAGTGAAATGTTGATTAATCCTCTTTTTTGCATATTATTTGTTTTTTGGGGAAAATTAGGATATTTTTGGGATTTTTTTTTGCACAATTGAGAAGTAGAAATTTTAAATTTCTGCCTCTTTTTTCTTAAATAGCACTTGAAGTTCTAATAAAAAATTGACTCAGAAGGCAGGGCACTAAGAAATTATTAATTTTCAAAATGATTGTAAAAACTGTGATGTTATAACTGAAAATCAGCACAAAATCAAAATTAAGCTGCCATATAGGTATAAGATGATCGTTGCCCTTAGCTGCAGCTATTTTCCTAACTCTGGGAATGAAGACATGGACTGCAAAATCGCCAGACTCTTAAAGACCGTTTTTTCCTGTCTTTCCATTAAAATAAATTAAAATAAAATGAAACAAAAAAACAACACTTGCAGGTAATACCTATAAGAAATTGTAGAGGATTTCCTGCTACAAATCCATCTGTCTTGCCACTAATCTTCTGCAATGCCACAAAGTGGATTCCACACTGCTCTCTTTCCTAAATCTTCCTTTTCCAAATTTAGCACATACCGGTTCCCTCTTCAAAGGAACTGACTGCCCTTCTCATCAAAAGTAGAGTGATTAAGTTCCCAACTTTGGCACAGTCCATCCTCTCTTTTTAATTTAGAATATAATCCATAAAGTTTAGTTTAATTACTCATCACAGATATGTGCATGAAACATGACATATTTTGCCCCAAGGACAGAGATCATTAGATGTACTAGAAACGGCTGCTCCATTCACAGCTCCACAGAGACTCCTGTTCTCTGTCTGTTCAACATCAGAAAAGCCACATTGCCACAGAGAGCATGCACTCTTGTATGCTGCTGTACATTCACCTTCAGAGCTGCTGGCTACTGCATGATCTAGTAGTCAAAGGAAACGGAGAAAAGGCAAGTGCTTAAAAATACGTATACAGTTTCAGTTTTGATTCTAAACTTGGTCTGTGAAAGTTGTAAGACAATGTCAGTGTACTATAAGTAGTCAAAATTCCCGCAATTCACTGTGTCTGTGCCAAGCTCTAGCATGAGGGATATGTGCTATAAAAAATTGTTTGGCTTCATAATTTCAGTGATGCCTAGATCTTGTCCTGGTGTGATATTCACAGAACATTTTCTATTTAACAGAGGCAATAGGTGACACCTTTTAACTTCTCATTTTCTGAAAAATTGAAAAGGGAAGGAACAGCACAACATTCCTGTTACAACTGATGTACACAAGAGCACCCTGAATAACACTTGACCACCCCGATATTTGTTCTAATAGCACAGGAAAAAATGCTGCTCCTGCTCAATCAAAATATTTTTCAGCTACAGATTTACGTGTTTAACTTGTTGTAAGTATGTGCACCAGAGTATTACACAGAATGTAGATTATATCACACCATTCTTAAATGTTGGCATTCAGTTGTACTGTAACACATCTGGAGATACTCCTCTGAATTTACTTCAGTTTTGCATTGAATGAAGAACAGCCAGAAGCTTGGACCATCCATTCTATTTTCTTGCCTCCAAAATGAGAATATGCTCTGCAGCATTGATGAGACACAAATGGCACTGTACAACACAGTATCCATATTCTGGGAGAACGCCAATGAATCTAACTTTAAAAAATCTTNGGGGGGGAGATGGGGAGGCAGGGGAGGAGGGACTGGGGAGGCATATGAAAGGGGATATACCACCACGAAGAAAGTCCTTTCACCACCTGAACTAATAGAGAAATAATAATTTAGACTGTTTGAGTAAACTGCATAGAAATATTCAATACCTACATTCATTTTCTTTCCATAGAGTTCATGTTTGTTGTATTTTCTGTTATTTTAGCACTATATCAGGCACATTTTTATGGTGTTTTTGGGTTATTAGCTGGGCAGCTATGTCCTTTAAAACTGACATGTAACATGGCATACTTACAGGCAGCACAACTGGGTTCTGCACATATACTCCTATTTTTCATAATGACACATATTGAGGAAGCAATAGGTCACGTGTTCTTTCAATAACTGTTTCAGAAAAAAAACTTACAATTCAATTCCCCAGAAAAAGATACCAATACAGAAAACAAAAACCATTTTTGGGAGGAGGAGGTGGAATGAAAACACCCTTCCAAACTTAAGCAATGGTGTAGTTTGCTTTCCCACTCAATTTCAGTAACTTGAGTCAAGAGGAACTGGCTACAGGTTGACACAGAGATAAAGGAATAAACCTTATAAAAACAGAAAAGGAGGTATAGTTTTTACCTGTCCTCTGTGACGTTAAGATATAGTTTATTAACCGTGTTAAATAGTACGGTTGGAAATTTTATTAATTGTGTTAATAACATTGTATTTACTATATATATTTAAAGTGGTAACATTAAGTTACCAGGATTTAAAAATTTGTTTATCAATATAGCATTTGCTAATCAACCTCTAAATAAAACAAGGAAAATGAGCTGTGAACAAAATAAATAGTAGAAATATTAGGCTGTCATCAATATTCTTTTTCTACCATATTCTCCTAACGTTATATCTAAGTCATTAACAAAGATGCACCTAGAAGGATTTGCAAAAGGATTATGCAAATTAACATAGCCTACTTAACACTTGATTTATTTTGTCAGTTATGCACCCAGTATGACAGTCAGACCCAGTCTTATCCACCTGAACAAAGACAATTGATAAATATAAGTAAGCCAGCAAATGACTGTAAAAAGATGACATACAAAAAGACAAGATTGACCTGTAGTCCTCTTGGAAGAAAAATTTGCAGTTATTGAATGCAGATTTAACTAACATTCTGCAGTAGCAGTTCAGAATACCATCCTATCCAGGATCATTTCCTTCTCTCTCCATGTAGAGAAATATTCTCCTAAAGTAGAATTTACAGCATCACATTTAAGGATAAATCAAAATTTATACCTGAAGCCAGGATTTAAATCCATTGTTATCAATTAAGAAGGTAAGGTAAGTTTAATAAAATTCAAATAAATACTTTTTGGTCACATAATTATTTAGTTATTAAGTTATATGTAAATTGCTGCTTAATTTATAAACAGAATACAAATGGATCTTAATAATTGTCTATAAACATAGAAGTCTAGCCTCCCTGTCTTGATTCTAAATTGTCCTCGTGTAAAGATTCTTCTAACATTTTTGATAATTACATTTTCTGAAGTAGTGTTGGGTCTTTTATTCATATATATATACACACACACACATATATATGTATATATACATATACTATATATAACCTGGAGAAGAGAAAAAAAATCTAATTAAAAATCAAGTTATGTTTGATGACTAAATTACTTAAACATGAAAAACTGAGGACAACATATATCACAAGATGCCAGGACATCCCTAAAACTGACCAGTCACAAACAAAAGAAACTCAGAGATTAAACACAAGATTAGTAGAAATTGAAATACCATAAAGCATAGAAATGCAAACTTTAATTCTGATCTATTCTGATGCACCTAACTTATTACAAGAACTATGTGATTTAAGGAAATAAAAAAAAAGTAACCATTAACCCTACTTTGTAAGGTCCAAAAACAGAAAACAATCACTATCAATACCCTGTTGCAGCCATTCCCCTAACTACTTCAAGCCAAACTGAATCACCTCTGAACAGTTGCCTTTCTCCCATCTCCTTCGAGTTCAGGAATAACAGGAATGAACTGTTACCTGCAATGGAAATACCTTCCAATGGAAATACTTTCCAAGACTTTTGACCCATCCATATATTCCCACTCAGGTTTGGGCTGTTTTAAAGACTGGAGTGGAATGCAGCCTCTTCTACCAAAGAAGTCCTCAACTCTTAGAAAGTTCTTAAAAAAGAGCAGGTCTGCCAGAGTTCATAATTCAATGTGCTATCATCTTAGAAAGCAGTTAGAAAAACCTCCTTTACAAAAGGAGCTTTCCAGGACAGTGAACAGCTAGCAACAAGACAGACAATTGGATCGAGCAAATTTCAATCTGACAAATGTATCTCAGAGATAAATGAGATGCCCAATAACAGCAAATATAAGTATCAAATCTGAAGTGTGTGCGCTACAACTCAGAATTAGTATCAAGTGCCACTCTCCAGGAATGAATGTTTTCAACATGTGAACCTTGACCTTAAAGAATAGAGTTAAAATATCACAAGCAAGACAGGAACAGTAATTGTAAAATTATGTAAAATTAGCATCTACTAATACTGTGAAATAAACTCTGTTCCTAGTGCGTTAATGCATATTTGTGGCATTTCAGAGCCCCACAGTCACCAGAAGTTTCATTTACTATTTTCTGACAAAATCTAAAGAGGATTAAGCAATAAAACCTATAATTACTAGTCATAAATAAAATAGAATTAAGAATGATGCAGTGCCCAAACAAAATAATAATCATGTCTATGTATTGCAGTGGGAGGAAATGGGGCAGTAAAATGAATAACCAGGCTTCAAGCCATGAAGTCAGAGATTTCCCTGATGCAACAAAGGTTTAAGGACACTTTGCTGATTTACTCTGTGACAGGTTGACATTCTTGTAAGCATAATGCTCAAAAGCTCATTTCAGCAGTTTTAAACAGGACGGCACTTTTTCTTGATTTATGAATGTTTTATGGTAGTTGGAAATGGACATACTCATTGTGGCCATAGTTTGAAATGAAGTTAAGTGATGTCCTTGATGCACACCCAGCATCAAAATTGAAAACTATGAACAAAAATGAAAATGATTAAATACATCTTGATAATTTAGCCCAGTGGGAAAAAGGGCAAACAAAAAAAAGATGATTCGTACGGCAAGCCAAGATTACACTCTTTGCAGAAGTAAATTCAAGAGCTGTAATATGTAACGGTTAAGTTTTCAGAGGTCACCAGTCAAATTAAAGCCACTGTAAAATTGGCTCACAAAAACTATTACAGCAGATGCCTTACACTGAAGTTATGCGTGTGCCTTCTGTTTCTCTGTTTTCTTTAACCACTCTAAATTTTCATTTACTCCATTGAATTTTCCAGAAAATAACAGTTAGATGACATCCAAACCACTGCTCAAATTTGGCTTCCAAACACAGAGCACACAAATTCTTAAAATTTCTCTATGTAAATTAATGGCTTCTGAATAAGAATTTACTAGAGGGATATAGAAGAGACTAAGCTAGCCAGAAAAACTTACTTATTTTTGATATTCTTGTTTAAATTACTTAGGTTTCCTCAATAGCTTACTAAAAAAAATATCCAATAAACTTACACTGAAACTAAGAGATGGCAGGCGTGACCTTGAATGTTACTTGATATCAGCCAACAAATCCATTTAAACCATGAAGATTAGAATATCGTAAGAGTCACATTAAAGTGCCATTTAAAGGCACTAGTTGTTTAATCCATTACCTGGGAGCTTATAAAATATTTTCTTCTGATTCAAAACATTCCCAGTATGAATACAAGTATAACAAAAGGGGGAAATAATTCAATCAGAAAAAATCATGATCTGCACATGAAAGCTGTGAAAGTAGAGAAGTGTGCAACTGCCTGAAATGACTTAAGGGATAACTGTCACTGGAATTAATATGGTTTGAATGTTTAAAAATTGCAAGAGATGCCTTTATATTTTGAAGGCTGTCTGAATCCCGCTGTGAAAGCTTAATGTCTTTCCAGTTGATGGAGAGCTGTGGCAGTTTCAGTATANAAAATAGCACTTTTGGTAATCTTACATTCTTAAATCTAATTCCAGAGACTATTACAATACAGAAAAGGCTTCTTGGGAAAATCTGACTTCACTTACTCTTACCACATATAGTGCTATCATCATCTCATCAACTTTTGATCTAGCTTTTTATCTATGAATGCAGTTTACATTAGATTTTAAAACACGTTCATGACAGTTAGAAGTACTTCAACTTCCATTAATCTGCACAATATACAAATGTTATTTTAACATTCATTTCAGCATCAACTTGAAAATCACAAATGGTATTTCGCAGGATCACGTGTAATAACATATTGCATAAACCTTCAAAAATCTTAATTTTTGTTGTATCAGATCCTGTTCACATGCCTTAAAAACTTTAAAAGTTATGTGTTAGACTTTGTTTAATATTAATAAAATCAAATATTTTATCTTAATGTAACCTACCTAGAGACCACTTTTCTTTCATCTGTTCATCCCATATAATTAAAGCAGTACTGATTTTTAGATATTTTCTCTACAGTAACATTAAAAAAGTACATCTCAAAATTTTCTCCTGCTGGTAACTGCTGTGATCTGAACAAAACTGTCTAAATTGAATTAAGTTTTAAAAAGTTTAACTAAATTCATAGATAAGAGGATTAAAAATAGAAAGACTATCTCTGGAGATATAAGGAATTTAAATGTGTTTGCACCAATCACCATACTGTACCTCTTTGTTACGCTTTTCATTTGCAGTTCTTTCATTTGGCCTCATCTTGCACTACTGCATTTCACTTTTTTTTTTTTTTAATATATTTAAAGATAAACAGTCTTTCTTTCACCGCACACCAACTGGGGGATAGGAGGGTGGTGTGCTTGTGCAGAACAGAGCGTGTAAAATTCCAGGGCTACAGAGAGCTTCTTCACTCATGGCTGCTTTGCTAGAAATCATGTGCCTATGATGCCTTCTACCACAACTTTCTTTTACATGGCCCATGGTATGATTCAACACACAAGCCTATACAGCAGTTAAAAAATTAGTAGCTTTGGCCACTCTTTTAAAAATAAACCTCCAATAAAGATACTGTACAAATACCTCTGCTTCAGTCCACAGAAGCACAGATCCTGCAAACACCAGGCATTAAGAACGAAGGAATAAAGTCTCTGATCAGGAGAATGACCAAGAACAACTTCCTACAAAGAAGATCTTTTGAAAGCCATGCTCGAACTTCAACAAAACCTTCCCTTCTGCCCTCTATGACAGATCAGCTTTTTCTCAACAAACCGACTTGCAGCTGTGAGGGACTAAGCCTGAGGTAAAGTTATTTGGCAAAGTACTGTAAAAACTGAATCAAGCATCTGTGATATTTTTCACAGTCAAAGGTATTTTTTTCCACCTGTGACTGCTGACTAAGGTGTTTGTTCTGAAAACCTCAAGTGCAGCCCTGCCAGTCCTGCCATTAACACATTCATTGTTCCCCACTGCTGGATAATAACTACATTTCTCAAGTCACCTACAAAAATTATAGCAGTTGCACCAGGTTGGCCAACTGAGATTTGGCAATGAAATAGCTTGCTCCTGTTTTCACGAGTAGTCATGTAAAGCCATATAAAAATTCATCCATAGTTCAAAGTACATCGGAGAGACAGACTGTCAGTACACAAAGCTAACATTTGGACTGAATCATCCATCACCAGCTAAGCACTCAAAAATCAAGTAAAGCATGCTTTATATACACAGAGCAGAGTCCTGTGACTTTCCCACAACATGACCTCCTAAACTCGAATGTGACCATATTCATCTAAAAGTTGTTGGCTATCTTCTTCTTCTTACGGATGCGCTTTGATGAGAATTTTTTAAGATTACATGGGAGCAGAACAGCCAAATTTCTCTGAAAATAAACACAAGGTGGACAGTTTATCCACTCACTCTCTTTTGGAATTCCTTGCTTTCAGTGCTGTTTCGGGACATTCAAAGGTGAAAGTCAGCAAAAATGAGAGTATATCAAATTAATTAAATAAGTTTAAGACAATGTCAGACATCAAAACACACAAATTTGATCAAATATTTGAAAAATGAAAATTTCATTTGGTTCCAATTGATGTAGACCCCAACATCATATTCCCCAAACAAGCCCTTTGACCATAGCTGGTCATATGCACAGGATTTGAAAGGATTTGTCCAACTTTTGGTATTAAACAAGTCTTAAAATTCTTCAGCATAAAGTGATGACGTATTAAACATTTTCCTAGGAAATATCACAAATTTCAGTAATTCGTAAAGTACCTGGCTTTTCTAAACTCATGTTCATTGCTCTTTCTTGTCCTTTGTTAGGAGAGAAGGGAAACAAAAGGAAGAGAAATAATGGAGCATCTACTTACACTTCTAGTATACAGGTCTACTATCTAGTTTTCAAACAAATTCAAGCATATTAATTAAAAGCTAACTTCAAGGCGTATCACACATTTTCCTAAGAGAAATACTATTTTCATATAAGTGAAAAATTTTCACCTGAACTACATTTTCATTGCTTTCTGGATAGTTAGATAACAACAGCAGTTCATATAGCTATTACATACACTTAATAAATCTAAAGTCGATAACACTTAGTTACTGAAGATACTGTAGGACAAATATTTAGTGAAAAAAAACATTTCAAGAGATTTTTAAAAACAAATCTCACATAAACATATTTTCATTTAATAGCCTGAAGATCACTTTTACAATTACACTTAATTTAAAGAATCTGTCAATGAGGATTCCTTTAGCAGTTCTAATGTTTGAATTAGATAACAGAAGCTGATAAACTCACTATAAGAAATGAGAACATTCAGTACTAGTGGTGAGTAGCTTCCAGGATACATATCACTATAACTTTCAAATTGAAGACTTATTTTGCTTTTCTGCTAATCAGTTTACTTATTCTATATTTGAACTGCTCTCTCCTTATCAATATTCTTTTACTGATTTTCTTTTGCAAACCAATTTGAAATCTGCTTGGTACTAATTTCTCTTTTTTTTTTTCTATTTTAAGAAAGAAACAAATACATATATGAGGTTATTTCTCTGCTGTAAATGCTTAGGGTTATTATGTTTTGTTTAAACCCATCTTGTTTCAATCCCACACACTTTTAATGACTGTAATATAAATGATAACCTCCTTTCAAGAATATAAACAGAAAGCATTAGAAAGAACAAACATCAGCTGAACTAATCCTTTGCTCTGCAGTTCTGTTGTAGATTGAATGACCCTAAGCTAGCTTTCTGATTTGTTAAAAATATAGCAGGCTAACTTGGCATGATGGATCACAATTCCATTGTGAATTTGGGGGTTTTGATTACTTCTGCTCCACCCTTTCATAAAAATTTCAGTCACATGATTCCACTCAGTCAGAGAGAGAACAAACAAGTCTGTTCCACTGCAAAGTGGAATGAACACTGCTCAACTATTGTCACGCTTTGGAGATGAACATTTCCTGTAATGTAGCTTCTAATCTCATCAGTGCTAAGAAATGGCATATGAATATAAAAAGAGCTATAGGTAGTACTTGTGAACAGACTGCTTCTTTGGAAGTATTTAATTGAGACACTGTCATTTTTTAGTTTTCTGAATCTTTATTGGTGTTTTAAATGGGACATAAGCAGTCATGACCTTTTGTGTCTGATGTCAGAGAAATGAAAAGGCCCAGCAATAACTGGAGTTTACGTTGGCTTCATTATCTTGCTCTGAATTAAATACAGGCTATATCCAGCACACCATACATTCTTGAAGGCTTAAGATGAAATTCAAGGCCTTCTTGTGTGAAGAAAACAGATAACAGCTGGAAAATTATGGAGTTGTTCCAAAGGGACTTCTGCTTCCACACAGAGCTTTGCTCAATGAATTACAATTATAATATCTCTAAGGTTGTCAAACAACTACTTACTTTAAAAACACCAGCTGTACTATGCCGCCTTTTCTTCTTTTCTTGTTGTAAGACTTATCAAACAACTAAAATATTGTATATTCTTCAGTGAAAGGCTGACTTGGAAACTTTGAAGAAGATTAGAAGAAAAGAAAACAAATCAACCTGTAGTTCTTTATATACACTAGCTAAAATTATCTAATTCCTCTGTGCTTAATGTTCAACAACTGAACAAAATGGTCCGTGTATTTGAGAGGATTTAAGTACCCATTTGATGTCTTTTGGGACTGCTTGGATTTATCTATGCAAGTATACCATTGTCAAATCTATCAAACATTTTATTATCATGACAGCTTTTCACATGCCAGCTATGTGCCAGTTTTCATAAACTTTTATAAGAAGTACCTACTCTTTTTTTCCCCATGTTTATTGTCTCCAGAGTATATAACATAAAAAATAAAGGAGCTAAATCCAAAGGAATAGCAGAATGTTGAATAAAGCAATAACAGAAATGACTTATTTTTACAAGTTCAATTCAACATTATTAGAAAAATCTGGAGTCATTTCAATTCTATCTTAGCATGGGATTCTTAAGAATTAAAATAATGTAATGTCTGAATTACAGATACATTACAACTGGAATTCTGATTCTAAGCACTGCTATAACAGGTACTTGGAAGAAGATACAAATTCTACAACAAAAATTAAAATCTCTATGGAAGTTGCTCCACCAACATTTACTATATTGTTTTGAAAACCAATGCCTTCATGAGTTCATATGTAACAGCATTTAATGTAACTCACTCTGGTTTTAGCCAATTCCAACCACTCAGAAAAAGCCTCGAGCTTGTTCTGTGTAAGTTCGTTTTGAAACACAAAGTTTTTTTCCTCAGTTAATGCTGGAATTCTCTGAATCACCTACAAGAGGCTATTTTACTTCACTGAGACCCATTCAAAACAACCCACGTGCTGGGATTTGGACCGCATGTCCGTTGTGTTTTATAAGGAGTATAAAACACATTTAATTCTCATAGAAAACAAAATTGCAATACAGTCTCTGCTAACCTGCATTTCTATTTTCTCAAATACATTTCTACATTTCTAGGTTTCTCAAATTCTTTATTTTTCTACATTTCTCTACCTTCCTTCCATTATCAGACGCTTCCTTCATGACACACTTTTTTTTCTTTCTTTTTTCATTTTTCTCTCTCTTTTTTTTTTTTAATATCTCCCTTTTATTTCAGAAGGCAAGCCAGTGACAAGAGTGGTTGGAGAATGACAACTTACTTTTCAGCATCATCAAACTGACAGCTCTGGGACCAAGTGCTGCTATAAACTAATAATGATAAACTTCTTAATAGATTTATAGAAAGCACTGAAAGATTCTACTTTCCTCACAGAGTTAAGAAAAAGAAAAGTTTCTCTAGGAAAGACAAATCATATTTTTGAAGCAATTTATTTATCACTCATGATTAAAATCTGCTTCATCTCACGTCCCATCAAGTCAGACAAGATGAAGAAGTTCAATTCACTTGCTATACAAGGGTCAAACTAGCAGAAAATTTATGTGGAAACTCCAGTGTCCAGAACCTCTCCCAGAGTATGGTGACAGTATTTTTTCTAAGAAATCTTTAGCTCAAGTATATGTCCAGTTTGTTAAATTTTGAATCTCAGTATTCCAACTGATTTATCTTAAATGTATATTTAGTAATAAAATAATGTATAACATAGTCTATTCCAAATCTCTTCCTCCAACGGAAAATGTCACCAAATAGAAATAAAGATTTTTTTCAGTACTAAAATCTTTGAGTAATTTTTAGATGGCATAGCAATTTGAACATTGGCCTATTGGCCTTGCTAACTGTGAATAGTATCACGTTCAGAAAACAGAGCTCAAAGCTAACAGAGCAGCACAACAGTAACTTCACAGCCCTGCGGGAGCCCTTTCTAACCACAGGGCAAGAATTTTTCACTTCCCATAATAAATATTATAATGGTTTCAAGTCTCAGTTGATCACATAAGTGCTTTGTGGTAATTTGGAAACAAACATTGATAGGTGCTTAGCCAGTACTGACCTAGAGAAGCTTCATTTCGGGCTTAGCACCTTTCAGGATGAGACCATTTTCACATAGCCTAAGGGTTCGCAATCTAGCAGTCTGTAGGTGAAGTAGCTTGAGAAGATGCTAAGCCTTCAAGCATATCAGGCCAGAGAAGGTGAAAAAAGTTTTTTTGTACCATAAAGAATCTGTCAATAAAAGGGTGAAATTTTTGCAGGGCCCCCAAAAATTCAGTTTTCATGAAACTACAAAGTGATCCAAGCATAACTTTCATGGTTCTCAGAAATACGCTTGTTTTTATAGTCCCCATATAATCACTGCAGTATTTTTATGACACCATTCTGTTTTCAAACAACTTGTAAAGACTGCTGCTACATTACAGCCACAGGTTCTGCCTAGATCTCATTCCACCTTAAATTAAAATATTCACCTATTCCTGTTTCCACTAGATTCAGATTACATTTGTACCCACACCTCTAAATAAGCAAACAAAAGCCTCTCCATGCTAATGTCATACAGGAACAAAACATAGTAGCCAAACTCTATAGGAAGAAATGTTCATAATGTAACAGCATAAGTTTAAATAAAGATTTATACAACCCTAGTCAAAGCTCTAGACTCAAAGGGGGGGGAAAAAAGTGCAGGGAATAGATCTACATTCTGAAATGTTTCATGCTATCTCACTTCAGCCTCTGTTGTTGCCTTCTATACCTCTGCAAAATTAAAAAACAAACAAACAAACAAACTCCATAAGAATGTCATTGGGTTTCCACAGAAATCTTACTCTGACTTCTTTTGCATAGAATTATGCAAAAGCGCTGCCACACTCAGGAAATGAAGAAGCCTAACACCAGCTTCTTGAATTAAGTTTGACAAATCATCATCAGCAAAAAAGGTTGGACAGCATCTCATATTAAAATTGAAAGCTTTTTTTTTCTATAATATTTTTAGAGTTTTCAATAAAATAATACTCACGTACACAGCATAATATTGCAATTTAACCAGCAAGTATAGAGCCATTTAAATCTCTGAGGAAGACAGCAAATGGTGTAAGCAGGGGCTCTACTTAACCCACACACCCTGCTAATACATTTTAGATAACAGGCCAGTGCATTTAAATAAAGTCCAGATTCAATTTAACAGTATTTGTAACAAAGCTTTATCTAATTATATTAGTCAATCTTTATTACTAGCCTCACAAGTGCAGAGAACCCTATTATAATCTTTCTTTCTAATGATCTTTTCGCTATCATAGTAATAAAACTCAGCTATAAATTAATCATCTGATTGCAATCATGAGTAAACATCAACTCAATTAACAATTGATAAATAAACAGTTGAGTCTGCAGGCTATTTCTGTTATAAATGTGAGTACCGAAAGATTCAGCACAGCTTTGCTACTTAACTCAAATGAGCATTCCTGTGTATTCAGAGATTTCTGTTCTGCATAGATTAAATGGAACGTTACATGAGCTGAGCAGGTTTCCCACCATAACGTTGCCACCCATCTTTTGTGCTGCTAAGCGTGGGGGAGGATATTGCCTGTCTTTTCTAAGGATTGCTTTGTTCCTTTCAGACTAAACACAAGGTGAAGCGAACATATAGAACTGTTTGTTTCTCTTGTTAGATTTGCTTAGTAAGCTTTTTACTTTCTAGAGCATTCACCTCATTCCTTAAGTCCAATGCGAGATCATAATTTTACTTTTTAATTCATTTTTCCTCACTAAACTTTTTTCTCCTCATGGTGCAGGTGAACAGACTACAAGTAAATAGACTGAATGTGAAGAAAGTTGCACTGAAAAGCAGCGAAAACTTTTCTTTTGCTTAGCTACTGTCTTAGTTTCAGCTGGGATGGAACTATTTTCTTCAGAATGTCTGGTATGATGCTATGTTTTGGTTCCAGAAGAAAAGCAAGGCTGATAAAGCATTGATGTTTATTGTTGCTGCTAAGCACTATCGTACAGAGCCAAGGACATTCTCAGTGAAGGGTCCGAGGAGCTGGGAGGAAACGGAATTAGGACAGCTGACTTAAACTGGCCAAAGGGACATTCCATAACACGTGACATCAAGTGGAAGGAGTTTTGAAAGGAGTGGGAGTTCATCTCTCTCCTTTCTGCTGCTCAGGGGCTGGCTGGGAGTTGGTCAGGGGTGATGAGCAATTGCTTGTGCATCACATGTTATATATGTATGTTCCCATATATATTGTTTTCTCTATCTTAGTAAATAGTTTTATTTATTTATTTATTAACCCACAAGTTCTATGTTTGTTTTTTTTTTTTCCAAATCTCTACCCCATCCCACTAGGAAGGGGGAATGAAAAAATGACTGTGTGCTACTTAACCTGTCAGGTTAAACCACAAAACCTGCTGACATTTAAAAAACAAGTTCAACTGCTATGCCCCTTTCTTTGTTTAAGATTTTGTCTTTTAGAGGAATGATGACAACTGAATCATCGAACAGGCTTAAGGAAACCAAGCCAATTCAACAATCGTAGTCTGGCCCAGGCAGGAACAAAAGGACTTCCACCCTACTGCCTCATGTCTATCTGCTGCTCCCCATATCCATTTCTTCCATGATACTGTTGCTGAATTTGCATGTTAAGTTTTCTCATTTCTCCTAAGTGCTGTGTTTACATTTGGGACAATAACTACTGCCTAGAAGGCTACATAAATTTGTGGTTCTGCATCCACTGGTGAAAACACAGCAAGTGCAGACAGCCTGGATTAGATAAAAGGCCCTAACTTCCACCCACCTACTATAAAACATATTACACACATATCAGCATGTTCATTACTAATCCTAAATGATCCTATATTTTGGAAATTTTAACCTTTTGCAAAATATATTATATAATATGTAAGCCCACAGTAATGACAGTTAGAAATAGAAAATGTTTTTAAAACATGTGTCCAAGATGATACTATGTAAAGTTCAAAAAAGTAAAGCAAAACTTGGGCAGAAAACCAAAGGCCTATTGATTCAGTATCTAGTGCTGTAAGCCCTTCCACGCTCACAATTCTCAGCAAATAAAAGTTCAGTCCCACTGAAGAATTCCTTCCATAGGATGCTATACTGCATGGGGAGCTAAAAGGTAGAAATTCTCAGCAAGGGTAACTCATAAGATCAGATCCTGCAAAAGAGGCGCATCTGATATATTCTGGAAACAGTCAATTTCAAGACAGTTCCATGAATAAAGTCTAAACTTGAGCACATACATACAAACAAAATGTTTCCTTGAATTTAATGATTCAATACTGAGCTTAAAATTACAATCCTTTTTTTTTTTTTCTTTTTTATATATAATATATATATACAGCTTTCTGAATATATATATATACAGCTTTCTGAATATAAAGGTATTCTAATATTAGTGCTTTGCTGTATTGATTTCCATAGGTTGTCCAGTGAAATAGTAGTCATTTAGGGATTATGACCTTCCATTGTCCCTGATACAGGAAATATATGTTATATGACTTGTTCCACATAAACTGAGATGTTCAATGATGCAGGAATTTCATAATCTTCAAGGAATTCATATTCTTTCTGCAACACTGAATAAACTGGAATTATACTAATCTTCTCCTGCCTTATCTTACATCTTTAACAACTGCTAAACATGGTAGTCATCATTTTATTCATTCATTAGTTTTTTTTTTCTCTACATTAACTTGGAAGAGAATTATTATTAAGTGTGCAGTTACAAAGTCTATATATTAATAACTGAGCTTCTGAAGACAGAGCATTGACATAACAATAATAAGCAAGCATTAAGCACAAGCACAGATGGCCCTTGACCAAAATACTGAATACATACTCTTTCTATCAGTTATTAGGAAGAAAGAAAATTCAGCAAAGCAACTTCAGCCGCAGTGAAGCAATGGTGACCTCAGCAGCAGAATTCTTCATTAAAAAGCTTAAAAAGAAAAAATTGATGCTATAATTGAGAAAAATATCAAGCCTGAAACATTTTGGGAATGAACTCAGTACATCATGCAGGTCAAAGAGACTAACAAAAACACAGGAAATTTCATCAGGAGAGTATAACAGAGGAACTTTCATAGACGGGTTTGGTTCATAGATGGGTTTGAGTTTGGTTAAATTCAAGGATCATTCAAGACTGGGAGAAATCCAAATCCAGAAGTTACAGGTAAATAGTATTACTTAACTAGAACATTACTACTTAGACCAAAGTAGATTACTCTTGGAATGCTTTCAAAATGTGCATCTCCTAGTGTCAATGAGCATGTACACATAATGCTAATGAGAGGCACTGTAAATCTATTTTTTCTCAGAGATTGAGCCCTTTGAGAGACTGAAGATACTGGTAAGCTTCTAGTGATCAATATAGGCCTTGAAACCATAAGGCACTTGACTTCCAAGAATTGTTTTTCCCATAGAAGATATACACAGATTGTTTACATTGTCAGAGACCTCTGAAGATGTTTTAGAGGTCTTGCTGGTACAGTTTTCTCCGCATTGCCAAATACTTGAAAGACAGTTAAGAGCTCTTGAAATGCTTTCCTTTTTTTCCCCCCCAGAATGAAGGTATACTTTTAGAAATAATTCCATTCTTTATAAAGAGGTTACATCAATTCTTTGGGCACACAAAATTTCCTAAAATACTTCTACACTATCTGATGCACTTTCTTGGGGAGGGCTTCTGCCCTTTAGAAGTAAATCTTGAAAACATCCACACAGGGCTATAGGTAAATCTGCCACTACCTATCTAGACATATCTTTATCTTCAGTCTGACTTTCCACAATGAATAAAGAACCAGATCTGGTGAGAGAGTATCCTAACTTAAAGTTCTCTGTAAAGAGGTAGAAGCCTACAAATAAAGGCTCTCATAACAGTAAAGAGACAACTTCAGCTTGGTTCAATAAAGCTTAACAAAGCTCTTTACTTTACACACACACACACACACAAAAAAAAAACAAAACAAGAAAACCAAACATGCAACCCGTAGTGAAAATTCTTACACAACCTGTTACAAAAAAAGAATCTTGTGATTCTCTCTACAAAAAGATCTTGTGAGTGTTTTGCATCTCCTCACCATTTTTCTAAGTATTTCAGGCAAGAAGCTGCTACTGCACTGCATTTGGAAAATGAGGAGTTTTGTTGTAGTAATTGAGGTTATACAAATTTAGCTGTGTTATTCTTCCATTCACTGATTTACCTAGGGTTGGACTTAAAGGAGTATGACTAATCTCAAAACGTAAAATCTTTCCATATTAATAGCATCATATGTAGATGAATGCCAATAGTCCATATATGCATACATAAAAACAAACAAATAATGAACACACTGTCTTCCTAAATGTTTGTCAATTTAGGTTCCTTAAGTATTGCACCACATATAGATGGAATCTACTGAAACCCTTGGCTTAAAAGTCAGGCTAGAAATCGCAGCCCATCTGTACAAAGTTTCTGTTTGCACTGCTTCCACAGGTAGCAAGCCATGCTCCTGAGCATGTCTTATTTGAACAAAGGTTATAACCATCTTTCTACACAAGTTGACAGATGGTCTTGTCTCTTCACTTCCCCCAAGAAATTTTTCTGTCTGCAGTCTCTTCCACCTTTTACTTTAATCATCACCATTCCTTCTCTGGCTGTGGATAACAGCTGAATGAGCAAGTCTTACACAGGTTTGGAAGCAATGAGATTTGTGGTCATTCTATTCTCTTCCAAAATTAAGCTCCACAGCCTTGAGCCAGCTGCTGAGAAAGCTCTGTCTGCTGCTCTCATGAGCATCATCCTCACGGCTGACAGTTTCATAGTTCCTCTGAAACGTAGCTGTCAAGGGAATCTGTCACCGCAGCTAGAGAAAAGCAATTTCTTAGGTAGTTTGAGCCAGTTCCATGGAGAGCTTTGAAGATTATGGGAAAGAAACTGTGAATTTAACCCAATATTCCAGCAGCAATAAGGGTGGGGACCATCAGTGGAGTGTAGTCCCAGTGTCACCAGTTCTTACTGCTTAAAATCACAAGGGAATGGTTTCCCTCATGACATACTGTCTTCTACTTTAAACTCAAATTAGGAAATGTGCAGGTCTAGTGGCAGAAAGCCAGGCTTATTTCTGTATATTTGAGTCTCATAGAAAGGCACCAAGGGAATTTGAGATAGTTCCTATTCTGTGAGTCTCTACAGCATTTTAATCCCTGTTTTGGTTCAGTTAAGGAAAAAGAATTCTCTCATTTCTTACTTGCATCTTTTCTATAATAATAATAACAAAAAAATTTCAGGCTCTTCATTTGTAATGAATATATACATAATGAATATATAAAATGAAGCATACAATTCCTCCAATGTGCTTGTAGTTACATATTGAGTTAACTTCTTTCCACCAGAGAGGAAATAAGCTTTATTGATAGAAGTCTTTTTCCATATTGAACAACTGTATCCACCCTAGATTCAGCCTCATTTAATTCCATTTCAGCCCAATGCACCCAGGCCTTGTCCATTTAAGTGTGCAGCTGCCCCCTGGCACAAGCAGCTGAGAAGAGCTCCTCCTCCCCTCTAGCAAACTAACAGTTATATACGTCAGTCATGAAGCCAGCCAGATGTATTTATTTTGAACATTCACTTTCTACCGAGTTACTACAGTGACGAAAACAAACTCACCCCTTCCCCATCTAACAGTGCAGAGACTGTATAGCCACAAACATAGTGTAAATAAAATCTAACACTCAATTCTCTTCAGAACATCCCTTTTGTTGTGGTGGCATTTCTGGTAACAGGAATTATAGCCACATGGAGACTTTTTGTTCCCCACTGAAGGTGTGATATCTCTGAGAGCAGATGATGGTTTTATTACAAAAACTTTTGTAGTTTGGAAAGAGCAGTTGTAAAAGTTAGTTCAAGGCTTTTATGACTTCTTTTGTTCAGAAAAAATTAAGGGGGAGAAAACATTGGTGATGTATGAAAAGATTACTTGTTTATAATCAGTACACAGATCCTTGCCTTCTTCATAAAAGGGAAGGAAATCAGCAGAATTACAATACAGAGCACCTCCCAGGATCTCTTTCACCATTCTCCCCATTTGTGTATTAAGTAACAAGGCAGCTGTTGAACAAGTACTATCAACAAAGCAATCTTCTAGCCCTTTGATTTAGGCTATTCATATCTTCTGCCCTGAAATAAAATGACTTTCACAATTAAAACACCGAAATCAATGCTGTATCTATTGTCATGTCTGCGGGAGAAAAGCTTTAATTACAACCCTAGTTAGATAACACAATCATTACACCTCCTTAATCTCAAATATAAAACCAGTACCCTTCGAGTGCTATGCCATCCTTTCTTTGATTTTTTTATGTGGATAGCTTTTTATCTGAGCACTTTAATTTGCATGCCTTTGCTGCGAGGCAGCTCCCCGTGATATGTTAATTGCAGAGTGCTTTAAGTACTAAAAGATTAACATAAAACCTTTTGCAAACAAGCTAATAGTTTATGATAATTTTTGCATAGACTTTGTCTGTCTATCACTGGATTGCCTCTAGCTGTAATTTTATAAAGAAGCTGTAAAATATCATTTAAACAAGTTCATTTACACATAATTATTACCAGAATCACATTATTCAATTTAGATACTCCAGCCTATTAACAATCCATGAACTAAAATGTAATTAAACTATTTTCCTTTTATGAACCTATTCATTACAATGTGTGGGAGATGGATCTCTCAGTTTCACTGAAAAATTTCAGCACTTTGTTGTTGGAATTGACAAGTCTGGCACTCATTCTGTGCTTTTAATTATATTAAAAGTATTTCAAGACAGCTAAGATAAAGAACATATTTAGAAAAGAATGTGCAGAAATGCCAAGATGGTGTCATCCAGAAACATGTATTTATTTCATCCCACGGTGTTTGCACCTTCTTATCAGATAAAATAAAACCAGGATAAATCACTTCAATTAAAAATTTTCAGGCTTTTTAGTTTTTGGAAGATAAATTTGGGAAAAAAATTGCTAATTAGATGAAATATTTCAATTATAGTTATACTCTGAAAACCTTACAGTACATGGGACTTGCATCATGCAGCTGTAGACATTCCTTTGATTAGAGCTCCTTAGCTAAAAAATTAATTACATTTTAAAAAAACTAAAATTTATGTAAGCTGTTCACATGTCCTCTAGAAATCATAACAGTTGCTTCAGTAGGTCAAGACATTACCTGGCATTTGTTAAATTCCCTTGTAACAATCAAAAGATGCAATACTTTCCTTTTTCTAAAGCATGGATATTAGGACCTGTTAATTTACCGTAGTTTTGTACGATAAAAACTTTTTCAAATAAAGAAACCAATCTGAATACGGAAAAATCTCAGTCTTTCCTCAATTGAGGAAAACTTTTTCCAGCACAATCACAGATTCTACTACATAAACCAAGCCTCAGAACAAGTGCTGGAAAAAAAAATCCAATATAAACCTAACACAGAGGTAATGATGAAAAACAATTTTATCTGAAACTCACTAACTGGTCTGACACTAGCCCTCAAGAGCCCAACACTTGAGAATAGCAGACAACGCATACAAATCTCACTTCTGAGGGGTTAAAAAAAATAAAGAGGGGAAGAAAGGAGGGATGCCAAGTTGACCACACATACTAACTACCACAGAGTGGAAATTGTCACATCTATTCTACAAAAGGGAATCTATTCAAAATTTAAGCTGGTATTCCTAAAGCAAAGAGGAGTCAAAGGTATGTTGCAGATGAAGAATGAAATAGAAACAGGTCATTCCTGCAACAGACATAAAACTGAAGAAAAATTCAACCAGAAATTACTATGGCAGTAAAATGGTCTACATGCAAAACAAGGGAGGGTTAATAAAACCCAGATATCTCAGTGGGTTGGGATCTGCAGATCATCAAGGCTCACATGCTTATGTATTTTCAGTAGTCTTCAAGAGCGAATATTTTACTAATGTTGATCTGAATACTACCACTTAGATCAGTTCCTACAAAAGTTATTGACTGTATACTCAGTGGATGACTGGACTGTTTGAAGAAAAATGAAACTGAAGATCATTTAATTCTCTCTAAACTCCTGGTACATCAGATAGAACTACTACTTCTTTACATTATAACCTCACAGCTTTTTGTAGTGGACGACGTGGAAATTGTTAGAAATCGCATTTCTGATGCAAAATAAAAATCTGGCATAATACACTGCACTTCTTTGCACAACAGTAGGCTGCAGCCTCAAAACAAGTTAAAAACAGTTGTTCAAGAATTAGTGCGTGTTTCTTTCAAACTCTTTTAGATCAAACCATTCCTTATGTAGCAGTAAGTTTATGAAGGAACCACAGTGTATGAAGAAAAACATTTTTTTCATTTCAGTATCTTCAGGTTCATTCCAAACTGCCATTATTTTGACTGTTACCCTGACACTGCCTGAGGTGCATTCCAGCTCTCTGCAAGAAAATCTGCTTTCCCACTAATGGGGCTGTTCTTGCAATGGCAAATGTAATTTTCCACTCCATTACAAATAGTGTGGAAAAGGACCTATTTCTCACTGCACACAGATCAGTTCCCAGTGAAATCCTGTTCACCAAATATTACAATAATAGAATTCACTTCAAATATAGGTACTTATTCAGAGCTGGACATATAGTTCTGATCCAACCACAGGCACACCTGAACATTCACTGCTCAGTTATTCATCAACGTTAGAGAAAAATTCTCAACAGGTTCAGTGAAGGAACAAGTTCAGAAGTAACTGAGAAAGCTAATACTTTCATAATGCTTTCTCAATATACTAGTTTCCTACTGTCTTAATGCCATAATGTCAAAGCAGAGATCTGCCTCTCTTAACCAGTGACAATGCAGCCATAATGCAGATTTATATAGTGTCTGTTACTTTATGGCATAGTTTATACAGATTCACAGATCCATTAAAACACCAAACAACAGCCTAAGTACATTTTGAACATCTTACCAAGTTCAAAATTAGATACCTGTGCAGCGAAATAAAACTTCAGAGCAAGAAACCTAACATTCTTTATAAAAAAAAATAGATACATTCTGTTATATTTTATATTTATTTGCCCATATTTCTTCCCCTATATCATTACATCATCAAGACAATCATACAAAAAGGAAAGCAAATCATCACAGAAGAACTTACACATTCTCCATCTCATAATTCAGTATAAATTGTTCTCACAAAATACTCTTCAGGAAACAGTACTTTGGTATCCATTGATTAAAAGAGACAAAGAAGAATGGAGTTCAGTAAAAGCACTTTATAAAAAAATGTCTTTTGAAATTCTACGCCTAGAGTTCTAAACTGGGGATTAAGCTTAAGATTAAAGTTATCAATTAGATCTGAACAGCCCCAAAATGCCCCGAACAGTTCCTAGAGTTTTCCTATTTCCACCCTATTCCAAAACCAAAAAATACTAACGTAGCCTATGTGAATTTTAAGAATCTCTCATGAAAAGAATAGTAAAGATCATTCCTATAGTGTTTACTGTATATCGTAGCGCCTGTCACTAGGCCAAGCAAGTAACAAATCTCACAATTGTATTCAGTTCAAAAAAAGACTGGGCTTACAGAAAACAGAGAAAAGATATTCTAAAATCAAACAAAAAAAAAAAGAAAATAAGACTTGTATTTATATTAATCAAGACTTAGTAAAAGAACTACGAAGATAACTGTTCAGGATCATAGTCACACCTTCTAGCTCCTATGATTATGCCTGATTAAGATCTCTCTTTGTGTGTGTGTGTGTGTGTGTGAGCGCGCGCGTGTATGTGTGTGTCAATCTTTAATTTTTAACTTTTCAGATTCAAAATAAATTTAAAAACAATACTTGAATTAAAATCTAAGAAAATGAGATCTAGAGAGACTTGGAATTAAAGAGTAAATATGCAAAGAATATTCCTTTACTTCTATCACTGCTAAATTACTCCTAGACTAATAAACAGCCTACAAAGCATGCCTTTGATTTGTTATACTCCAGACTTGCAACCTTGGTTGGCATGTTTTAATCTAAGAATACTACCATGAAAAATATTATCATTATGATTCTTAAAGTATTTAGTATCACCATTGTGACAATATGGAGACATTTAGGTGGATATTTATCACTGTTGACAGCTTTTTAACTAGGCATTCAAAAGTTCAGAAGTATTAAAGAATATAAAAAGATCACATCTGGGGAATCTTCAAAGAATAAGTATCAAATCACTGATCTGAATGATAAAGGCAGATGACAGGTGACTGTAGTAAAAGAAAGAAAGGTAGTAAAGGGACTACAATGGGCAAATCCATAATTTATCATGGCAAGAATAAGAAAAGCACCTTTCTGTAGCACCTGCAGTCTACACCATAGAGCAATTCAGTTTCTTTAGACAGTAAGCAGAACTACAGCCAAGCATTTAAGGCAGGCACTCCAGTGATTTACTTACTGATGTCTCCCAGGCAGACAGTGACATTCACTGAAGTAGTGTGGAAATGACAAAGCACTCGAATCCTTGGAAACCAACTGCTTAACTTTGAATGACTACTCATGCAAGCCCAAATATGAATGCTTTAAATACCTGTCCATTTTCTTCCGTATCTGCATGTTAAAATGTTACTGTTAGCAGGATGTTTGTTCCTGTCAGTTCTAGCCAACAGGAGTTGTAACATTTCCCCTGTAAATAGTTCTAAATGTTAATAAGGGTAAATCTTATTCTGCAGACAGTTGAAATAATTTCAATTTTATATCTTGAAACACTTTATGAAACTTTAGAGGAATATTCTTAAATTGAATGTGTATTTGTAGCCATCTGTTGAAGAATAATACATTGTGCAAGAATCACTGGATATCCACCCTTCCCAAAAGTACAGCCTCACAGAAAGAGCCTTCTAATATAATTTTAAAATTATGTTTAAAATAAGCTTTACTTAAGAAGCAAATTTTAATTCAAATATAAAACATGCTTAACTAAACATAGCAGCTACAACTTGGCCATTAAGGAGGTGCCATTCCTTTGAATTTAAGATTTCAACTCAAAAATAATTACTTTTCCTAATTAAACATACTGCAAATTTATTACAAGTATTCAAATAAGTTCTTTAGTTAAATGATAAAGAAAGCAGATACCCTTGCAAACCAGCATTGTCTGATGTGCTCAGTAAGAGACAAAATAGAAAAGTTACATTTATAAATGTCTTGTAATGACGACCATTATAGGCTACAAGGCTCTACTCAGCCTACTTCCATAAGGTACAATGCAGATGTATCTAATTACCATTAAATGGTTCTTATAATTCCAAACTCTCATGCAGTATGCACAAATTGCCATTTGTTGTATTTGGTCAAACATGTTAGCAAGAACGTAACTTCTCTCAAGAACTGCCAAGGTATTTTCCATACATTTTATGGTGTTTAAGAGGAGCATTGTCTGAAAAAAAGAGGCTACAAGCCAGTAAACCGGATCCGCTGCATGCATCTTCTACGTGATCTTTAGATTTTACTTGTTATATAAAAGCTTAAAAACATCAATTAAAGAAAAAAAAAAAAAAAAAGTTTTGCTGCATCATGGAATGGAACAGGAGTAGAAACTTCAGGTTTTTCTACCTCTACAGTTGACTGCTTCAGATGGCAGGGGAGTGGAGGGGAAGAAATACAACCTGGTAAACAACAATAGCAACAAATCTTAAGGAGCGAAAAATTAGTAAGAATACCAAAATACCCAAATATCTTCTCAGCCTGAGAATATTCTGATTCATAATGTGGTACATTTGGATTGATCTCTGAAATGATGTCTGCCAGATTTTGCTAAAGAAAAAAAAAAAAAAAGAGATAGAACAGGAATTTTAAACTGATATCTTTACAAATCACTATGCTATTTTCAGACTATTTGTTAATAGTCTTAATTCTAACAGAATTGCTATGTAGCTCATTACTTAGGGAAGTCTATCATTTTTCCCTGTCTTGTACTAGCAATACTCTAAACCATGCTGTAATTAATGTAATTAAGTTATTAATAAAGACTGAAGGGGTTGGACACTGCATGAAATACTTAATTTTGTGTATCTTTAGCTGGCTGGATGTTCAGGTTTGTATTTCAACTGTCAGCCAAATTATGTGTAATTAAGTCAAAGCAGAGATCTGCCTCTCTTAACCAGTGACAATGACAGAGAGTTTCATAGTTCTGCGCAGTGGGTGGTAAATCTGCCCACTTTTTTTTATTTGTTATATTTTCCTATTATGCCTTATTTGTGTATTGCATGTTTCAGATCATACTTTGAATTTATTAGTTTTTAATGCAGAATAAATTGTTATGCTGCAGAAATATAATACTCTAATAACAAAATGGATCAACTCTTGTCCTTACGCAATCCTTTGATAGCTTGTTGCTGTGGCAAACAGTGCACCAGTGCAAAACTACTTGCTCTTGCATCGCTCTACTTCACTCACACCCATACACACACCAGTTATACAGAGCTACCCCTAGGAAAAAAAGTGTGCATTTGTCTTTCTCTTATTCAAGGCAGGTACTACATTGAAGCACATAGTACCTGGAAGAGATTGGCATTATTGGTTCTGCACACAATCTGGAGTTGGAAACGGATGCCAAACCTCTCTGAGCATCCCAAATTACGTTTCAACCGGGGCACAACAACTAAGCTAAGCCCTTCTGTGAAGGCTTGCAGCTATTTTTCTGCTTCGAGATTACTACTGTGGTCTGCATGCAAGCTCCACATTGCCACCAGCAGTGGCCCACACCAGCAGCTCATACAGAAAACATGCTATATTTTGTTAATAGCTTTGACTGATTTCAGCAGGCCTGAATTTTAGGTTCCTAAGTAATTAGGAATACAGATATTTGACTGTAATATCTTGTATTGTATCTCATGGATTCTAGCGGAGTTTTTTGGTTGGTCGTCCTCCCTTTTTTCACCTTAGCATTACTCCAAAACAACCTGAAGCAAAGCAGCCAATGGAAACGCGGATCAAGTCAGTAATCATTTACAAGGCAATCAGATCTTAAAAATATTTAAGATATATCAACAGCAACTAAGCCCTAAGAGAACCTGACATTAGGACATATCATAGCTTCCAGACAGATTCAAGGTCATAAAGCTCTGTATGTTTATCAGCTGTATCAAGATGTCATGGAGAAAATAGGGCATATAGAAATTGAAAGAAGTATGAAAGCGAGGGGCATATACGAATGAGGAACTGAGGATCTATTTGTTATTTTCCTCCTGATTTATAATTAAATTCTTGTAAGTCATTTACTTAAAGGTACAAGACTTCGTCTAGTCAAAAGACAAAGAAGCTCCTAAAGCTGAGATCACTATCTTGGGCACCTTGAAAATCATAACAAAGAACTTTATTATTCCTATTCTTCTACCTATATCATTTTTAACTGCTACAACATTACAAGTAATTTTTCAAATTGGAAGTACAAATTTTCTGTGGTTTCAAGCTACGGACAGGAAACAGCCATCAACATGCAACTATTCTATGCTAAAGGATCTTGAAATGAAAATTCAGAATAAGCTAATTTATCCACTTACAACAGACTTGAAATAAATTGACGAATTCAAATGCAGAAATACTGATGATTGCAACCAGTTTCCTAAACTGCTAAAACTTCTTGACAGACTTTTCCTTTCATAAATATAAGGAGCATTTTCTACTTAAATTTACTGTGACAGACGCAAGGTATAAATAAATGCCTGACAAGACGTCCTATCCAACCACCTCTTCTATAGCAACTCCTAGACGGAATCTTTCTGTTTCATTTCAAGTCCTTATAGGCTGGGGCATTTCAATTTGATGTGACTGTTTTACAAGTATCATACAGAGCTTGTGAAGAACTAAAGTACTAAATTTCAAATTTTCAGAATACCCTTTTAATTCAGTGAGAAACAAAGTGGGCCTTTATCTTGTTTACACTATTGCTTTCATAAAAAGTTTATGAAACACAACGTAGAAAGCTGACTTTACTTCTAAGGACCATCAGTAAGCTCACGTTGAGCTGTGAAAACCAAACTTTCTGCCCACCCCCACTATTCCCATTAAAGACTCATGAGGCGCTCTGGTCAATAAAAGCAGTTGGAAATGTCCTTGATCATTCTGCAGCTTTTATAGAATCCAGATGGCTTGGCTCTGGAACATCTCGTATAATTTAGTGGCATGAAGAATTAAAGGAAGAGTTCCAAATTAGCAAAACTAAACTTCATGATAAAGAGTTAACAAAAAGCAAAATCAGTTTTTCTTTCCTGCTAGAAGGCAACATACACTGCAGACATCTATATAGTTTCAGAAAAAATAGCAACGTGCCAAAATAGTTTATTTCAGTAATTCGGAGCAATGGATTTGAAAGGCAGAAAATAATCCAAACTTCAATTAGTCATACTTTGTCCAGTATGTCTACCAATCATGCCTTACATGTGTTAGCTCGGTTCACTCATCCTTTACTTTTAAGACCAAGCACTCCTGATATTACAGCAGAATCATTAATATTTTGATAACAAGATGATTAGTAGGATTAGACACTGAACTAATAGAAATGAAATACTGCATATAGGATTAGAGTATGGAAAGAGTCTTAAGGAGCCACCATTATTTAAATAAAACAAATAATAAATCAAAATAATCATTTGTGCCCCCATAAGTCTTTTGACCAATAAATCTGAGAATATTTCTTATATATTAGCTATGATGCTGTCTCTCCAAAACCTGAGGAAGCATGTATTTAAGTTGAAAAACTCTTTAGTCAGAAGCTCATATGCAATGCTTATTTCATCACAAGTCTGTTCAGCTCACAAGTTCTTTTAGGAACTGTATTTTGCCTGATATTTGCTGAGTGCCACACTAACAAACAATCACATATCTTTCCCAAGCTATCAAAAATTATTTCATAATTACTCCCAAGACAGAGAGCTTGTTTTGATTCCTTTATTTACTTTACAGTTCTGTTACATGTCATACATCGGTGTCGTGTTTGAGTTTCATTTCTGCCCTGCAGCAATATCCCATGTGATTTTCTTTAAGATCTTATGATGGTTATTGAAGACTCTGTTTTCAGAGAAAACATTAGCCTCAGTTTTAAAAAACTGCTTGGTGAAAAAGAATTTGAATTATACCCTGTCATCAAAGTGAATTATTAATGTTTATAACTGTATTTATTAATTTTACCTGTATCAATCCATCCATGTAATACACAAAGATAGAATGCATAAAGAGACATTCTACCAGAGGCAGCAAAATAAAATAAAATAAATTCAGCAATTAGAAACGCCAGGATTAATGTTGTTTTTGCAAGTATAATTGAAATCTTCTTTCTACAGCTACTCTTTATATGACAGCAATATTAGGAAATCTAATAGAAGAGCACAGAATATAAACCATTTTATCCTGGATCAATACCTGAAAAAGACGACAATATTCTCCTCGATTCTGTAGAATCTGTTCTATTTACCTCTTATTCTCACATCAACATGCTCAGTCCTAGCAAGAGAATAGTTGTACAACTATAAAATGAGCATAACATGCAATGTACCCAAGAAGGAAAAAATTAAAGGAAACTATTTCTAATATTGTACATACATAAGGTATTTAATCTCATCACCTGGAAGATTCTTCAGTATATGTTGTTTTCATGATTAAATTAAGACACATGGAATAACAACGGTATCTTGCAGAGGTAAAAAATTAATTCTGATGATATGTACCTTGATATGCAGAATCAGCAGGTACACCATGAAGGCAAAACTGCAGCTGCTTTTCTTTTTTGAACGAGACACAACACTGAGTGGATGACACACCCCTCCATAGGGCATAAGGAAATGGCCAAGATTCAAAAAAGTCTAAAAAGGGCTCTATTAACAAGTTTGAAAGGAAATGATTAGCAATTTGTAAAAGCAAAATCCTATGCTTTACAATTACCATGGCCAATACCTTGCCAAATTCTAAGCACTGAAAACAAGCTTAAAAGAAAAGTATGAAATACTGTTTATTCTAGATCTCACATTCCATTTCATCTGCGCAAAGACATACATCTTATTTACCTGCTAATTCTTACCTTGATATTTTGTATAATGCTTGACACTGCCAAGAGGCACTATGATCTCTATCACTGTTATATTACCTCAGTTGCACCCTCCCACATTAGAAGTTTTTAACAAAACATACCAGGAATACTTTTCAGCTACAGTCCCCAAATAACAAATGCCACAATCCAATCTGCTGATGAAAATGTGAATAGTTATACAAAGTCTCTAAGAATAAGTTGAAGAACAAATTCCTTATCAAGCTTTGTGACAAAGGAATCCAACACTAACCTCATGAAGTTAATACGCAGTGACAGAAACTCCAGGTTCAGACAATTTCAAGCAACATCTCCTCCAATGCAATTATAATACATTTTAAACCAATACAACAGAAAATACAATTATGCAGATTTTTCACTATAGTATCAAAACAGACCAGTGGCAAACAATCCCTACAGTGTATTATGCAGCAGATTTTCTCTACACCTGAATGTAAGGAATATTCCATCAAAGTTAAATTCAACAATCTAGATATTTTCCAGATATGAAAACATACTTAGAATTCTGACTCACATTAACCCCTAAAAAAAGGGATAACATTTTGGGTATACACAAACACAAATTCCTTCACTATGTACTTATACCAGAATGCAGCCAATGAGATAATAGGATGCCCATTGCTCCACATGACATACAACCTGAAAAATCAGAAACATCAAGGTAGTTGGTGAGTTTTCTAAAACAGATGGTCTCTTAGTTGTCCCATTATGCATTCCATCTACTGGCATTAGTTCTCCACTGCAAAAACTGTGAGTGCAGAACTCACACGAGGGCTGTATCTGCAGGAGGGCAGGGCATGTGAGTTGCCATGTATATAAAATATAGGATGGACTGATAAATAATTTTCCAAGGCCTTTCTTGAGCATTTGCAATAGATAGTTTCTAGTGCACTTCACAATGCAAATCTAGCATTGTTCAAAAATGATCTGCTCCAAATCCAGTCCCTGGTTACCCATGCCTGAACAATACCATCATTTGTAAATGATAACGACTTAGAAAGGAGTAAGAATTTCATCCTTGGTTATTAAAAATTTGCAGTTAGTTTTGGGAAAACATGGCAAGAAATACTTAGCATAATTAACTGATGAAGTGAACTATTTCCCTTAGGTATTAAAGGATATACCTGTCATCTATTAGCATCATCTAAAAAAATTCACATGCACCTGAAGAACTTAAAGTATTCTTTTTCATCTGTTAATAAACAGTCAGCTGACACAAACTGCTCATTTTTGAGATTTCATATAATCAACAGTTGTCTCATATAAGACTAAACCCTTAATACAGGCTTCAGAGAAGAATGAAAAAGTCATTAATTGGGTTTAGCCATAGTTTTTAGTGATTTTGGCTACAACCTAGCTTTCCCTTTTTTTATTAAAAACAAAACAAAAACAAAACACATCCAATAAAGAAACCTGTACCTTTCATCTCCTTGTTTCCTCATCTGACATAACACATTTCTAAAGAGGAAAGCTGATAAAAAGGAAATAAGAGCACACTACCGCAAGGAGTGCTATGAAAAAAAATGCAATAAAAATTACATTATTAATTCAAATGAATTACTAAAATTACTTGCTCTGGGGACTACACTTTTAATAAATATATTCTGTTCGGTTCTGTAAGGATTTTCCCCTTCTTTGTAATTTCATACGTATGCTTTAACATAAAATTAGTTCATAATCTTAACAGTGTGAAATACCACAAATATATGATGGAGCTACAAGAAGCAGATCTATAATGTGTAATCAGAAATTCAATGAAATTTGTTCAAAACCCTCCACGTTTTAGGAGAGTGTACCCTCACTTTAAATAGTCACACTCAGATATTCTTTCTAATTTTCAATGGGACTTGGGCTGTATTTTTAGAAGTGAAGTCTGAATCTCATCTCCGCTTAAAAATCTCAACACAGAAACTTAGGCCAGCAATTTACTCTGAGACTACTACGGTCCTGGTACGCTGCTGGCTGCTTTTCTTACCATGTATTCCCACAGAATGCAACATCGTCCTTGGTTACATACCTCCTGATACTGCCCTGTGTCTGAACACTTGCAACATTTTTCAGCACTAATTTTAAAAGTAAAGATACAGAGAACACTCTTGGATGAACTCTCATTTTTAATCACTTTAATTGAGCTAATGGACCTGAAAGGAGAAAGATACATCAAAGAGGTAAAAACTGGAAATTATGAGAGAAAATAAAGACTATTTCTCAGCTTCAGACTTTCATTTCCTACAAACACAAAAACAGCCAAAAAAAAAAAAGCCTATGTATTTACAAGGAGGATGTTTACACCATAGACTGGTGCCTGTGGGATCTATGAAAAATATACCAATACAAAAAAAAAAAGAAAAAGATTGAATTATTTGCTGTGCAAATATGATTTTCATAAAATATACTTGATTCTACTCTGTAAACTCTTTCTCCGTCTCTGAAATTTTGTAAGAAATTTAGCATATTCACATTCTCAGCAAAAGATTAACCTGATAAAATCTAGCAGAACTGAAGCAAGCACTGGGATATTAATAATTCATTAAATATACAGCATAATATCTGGGCAAGGTGAGGTTTTTTGTATGGTTGCTTTTTTTCTAAGGCATATATTGTAATTTTCAAGCTACTGTTTTTCTTGGCTTAAAAAAATAAGATAAATCCAAGTTCAGTTGCCGATACTTTTTCAGCAAAGTTCCCACCCAGGTTCTATAGTCAGGAAGCTTTAGTCAAACAAAGTTTTTTTTAAAAACAGCAACAACAAAAAGCACCCCCACTGGCAGACAAGCAAAAAAACAAACAAACAAATAAAAAACAACACCACAAACAGCACAAAACAGAACAAGTAAAAGTTTTACGTAAAATCCACAAACCTCAGCAAAGTACTCATCATTACAAAATGAGACAATGGCAATCACCTCCACACTCCTTCAACCCTCCATTTTTCTTTCCATAAGGTCCAAGATTCGTGATGTTTGTTTGATCATGTTTTTACATTTATAATGGTTAACTTAATACATTTGAGACCAAAAGATCAATTTTAATCAATGGCGACATATAAATATAAATATAATTTTATTTATCATTTGTATATAAGAATAGAACAATGTGGTTTCACTAACTCAAAGAATTCATTAAACAGCTTTGATACCGTTTTGAGACAACAATTTTTTGCCTCATCCAAGAAATTTATTATGGGAAAGGGGCAGAAGGTTGTTAAACTTGCTATATCCATCACGTGATGAATCTATAGTCAATAGTTATAAAATCAACACCAAGAATAATTTATTAATACCCACAAAGGATATGCCACATATAAAAATAAAGAAGGGAAAATTGCACTCCTTTCTTTCTGATTAGATGATTTTCCTTTAGTTTTCATTAAAGAAGTGTTGTTTCTCAGTTCAAGTTTCCACACAAAATCAGTGTATTTTTTTCCTAATTTTCTAGTAATACATTATAATTACGTAAAATGGTCTGTCAACTGTGTGACGCTGTGGTCTGAGCATCATTACACCACTCCATTAGGGGCTGCATGCCTTTGGTTGCACTAATGCATACATGACTATCCATGTTAATGCCCCATGACTTAAAGGTTATTGTGACAACAATACAAATCAGAGGCATAGTGCCTTTAAATATATATATATAAAGATATATATATATATATATATACACACACATATATATATATATACACACATATATATATATATATATATTTCATTGTTGTGATGTAAGAAAAGTAACTTTTTAAAAAGAGTTTGAAGAGCATAGAGTAAGACAAAAAATAGTCTGTAGCTGAAAGCAAATGATGGACGTATATATTTTGCCCATAATACATTCCCAGAAAAAAAAATAAAAATTGAATATGTGTTTAAAAATGTTTCAGCTAACTACTGAAAAAGAAATTATTAATTTCCTAACTTTCAACTTGGATCAGAAGTAGAAATATCAAGTCCTTATTTAATTTACAGGCCAGTACCCACCTAAGAGATCCAAAATATTTTTCATATTGAAATTTATAACAGAACTGTATATACAAGTTACCAGTTTGCCTCCATCACACAGAAGGGGCAGGTAGATATAGAAATCTTCCCCAGTCTTTCTTTTTCTTTAATACAAGTAAAAGACAACATCATAAGCATAGTTTCTTTATGCTGTTTTAGTTACTCATAATGAACCTGGAAAGCTACAGGAGTAGATTCTGTCTGTATTCTACTTATAGAGTATTGGAAAAACTATATGTCAAAATCAGTTCTCTATGATAGTAATGAATAAATCATCCAGCTCAGACAAATGGTCCTGGAAGACAAGTTATTTACAGGACAGATAAAGCCTATGTGACAATCGAGGTGACAACAAGATGACCTTGCACCTTTTACAACAGTTGTTTCCTCTTACACCACTTTGACAGGAATCAAAAGTTAAATTCCAGCAACCAAGTCAAGCTTTTAAACTGAGAAATAGGCAGTAGTCTTCATGGGAAGATGGCTATGAGAACAACTTAATGAAACCAATCACCACGCAAACTTTGCACTTTGTGGGGAAACTAGAACTAACCTTGTGAACACAGCTCCCAAGATCTAAGTCAAGCACAGCTGACATCCTCTCCTGGGGAAAGAGATGGATCTCCCACTGCCATAAATTCCAGGTTTTATTAGGTTATCTTTTCCCAGTTCTTCAGAAAGTCTCCTCATCAGTTCAACCACCATTCAAAATTTGAACTCCTTTACTAGGATTCAGTCTATCCTGTGCTTACATCTGAGGCCATTTTAATTATTATTTTTGTCAAGCAGCTCATTTTTCACTTGCTCTATCTTACTGCAGAACGTTCCTTTTTGCAGGAAGATATCAGTGCCTTCATGCAGAAAGCTGACAAATGCAAATCTCTACTTGGTAACAATGGAAACACTCATGAGTATCAATGGAGTCCCAGATTGAGATCTCAGAAGCGATTTATCTCAAAATTCAGTTCATTTAGAGAAGCACCACTTAATACTAAAAATCTTTAAAAAGTTCGTCAGCAATTTTTTTCCTTCAAAAACAGAAAACAAATTTTGGATTTAAAAGGTTACTAAATTTTGATGGAAAAAAACCATTTTCAGTTTACATGTTCTTGAATTTAACTTCTCAGACTTTTGTCAGTGTAAAGAAGTGCCTTTTGAAATATGACAAGTGACAAAAGCAAGGTACTAAAAATTATAGGAGAGAGTTGCAAACTATGTGAAAGTAACTTCTTCTGAAGAAATTATTTATGTAAACTTTTATTATAATGTAATAACAGTATTGTTACTAGTTCTTATTAACACTTCCAGCTAAATGTGAAGGGGAAAAAAAACAAACAAACAACCAGTTCTAGTTGCAAATATTTCTCTTTAACCAAAGAATATAGTTAGCCTAGATGTATGGTTATTTCAGTGACCACAAAAATCTAATTTCAAAGTGTGTTTCCAATGACTTCTTATTCACGTAGCTAATATGAAAGAGAATAGAAGGGAGAGAAAGGCAGAGGGAATAAGGAAAAGGAGAGAACGTTGTTGGAACAGGAGAACAGAAGTCACAACAGAACGGAACAAGAGGCTCTAAAATTCTTGAATTAATTCTTCTCTTCACCGCTGTGAAACTAGTTAACGTGTCAGTTCAGAGATCCATTGTCTTATTCCTTTAAGTCACTAAGATGGCTAAACCAAAAGCTGGATAATTGCTACTGACAGAGACACAGCCCCTCTGCAGAGGAGGAAAGCTGCTGCCCCTATACTGCTCAAGTTTCTCTTGAGAAACAGACGTTGAGTATATTCAATCCAATGTCCTCCTTTCCCTAGTAAAAGTACAGCCTTCATGAAGACATGAAATTAACATGCAGAGAACTGGTATCGCTTTCCTCAACTCTATTTTCCAATCATCTTCAACTTGCTTTGTTTCAAGACAAGCAGAATTAAAAGTTATTAGTGACTAAGAGGGTAGCATGAAGAGAATAGCGACATAAGAAAATTTTCAGACTGGAACAGAAGAAAAGATTATGCTCTACTTGATTTGGAAGCTCCTTATTTGGCATCAAGACAGATGTAAATAATGTTCTGCAGAAGAATGACCATCAATTAGTAATGCCAGAAGAAAAGAGCAAGAGACTGTGATTTCTGACTGGCCTTGTCACCATCTCAGAAGGAAAACTTCCAGGTCAGAAGCAGTTCAGAACTAGAAGGCTGAGCTTGAGGAAAACACAACTATCAAAATGGACCTCTTTATAGGATAAAGAGAAATGTGCAAAACTAGAGATGCTCAACATTCAAGCTCAGAATCCAAAGCATGTATAAAAGAACATTTGTCCTGCTATGTCTCAGCATATTTTGTTAACTTAGAGATGCAATATTGAATAAACATCTGTATACCAATAATAGACTAAAATACGCGTGCATTATACTGCATAATCTCTGCCACATATCCATATGGTGGCTACTTCTAACAATTCAACTTTTACAGACAGTTATGCTAGATACCATAGTAGCTCTACATGGTAGAAATAGAAAATACTGGTGGAGTCTACAACATCTTTGCGTAGCAAGAGACAATATAAATCAGCAGGCTGTTCATCTACCTTTGTCTAGATGTCAGAATGAACTTAGGATGCTTACCAAGGTAACGGTTATTTGAATCACTGACCTTTCACACTAATTCTCTAAGTGCACCTGTCTTTTCATTCCCAGCACTGGATTGGAGCAGCTATGGAGCTGACTACTCAGGCAGAACATCATGCCTGCAACCACCCATACCAGCAAGGAGTATTCTGCAGGCTCTGAGAGCTGTAAACTTCCCTTGAAACAGATAGTGGCTTAGATTGGTGGCCACAGTTCCCTCAGTTTTTATAATTAAAACATGTTTAAAATTCTGCAGCCCTTAAGACTTACATGATAGCAAATAATATCACATTTTCCACATGCTGTGGTGCTTCCAGCAGCTACCTAAACAAATCAGAATGCAGCAGAAGAGAAGCATGCTTAATCTGTGTAGAGAAATCTCCCTAGAGAGTGGAGAACAGGAGCATTCTGTGCACATAGTAAGATTCTCAGATCATCACTTCCCTCCTACATTGCCCAAAGTAACAGATTTACCATCTTAGACCCTAAAGGCACAAGATGATCTCCTGTCTAAAGAGAAAATTTCAATGACTCAGCCACTATCATCCATTATCATTCTTTGATGCATTTTTTTTTTTTTTAAATAACCATAAACATTTTTCTCAACCTGTTAATTTCAGCCCATGATGGAACAGTCATATCTCTAGTATGGAGGACAAGTAACACTTCAAGTGTTGCTTAACAGTCTGCAAATATTTCTAAAGGTGATAACTAGTGTTTTTGCAGGGTTAATTACCTAAACTCATTGTCATGCTTTTTCAACTCCCAATAACCTTGCATAAGTCAGGATGAAAATACAATAAGTTTGTTAATGAATCACTATACTAAACAGTACCTTATCAATGCAGCGTTCAAAAATACCACCTAAATTCGACATTAAAGAAGTTCCCAACCTCCAATCACTGATCTTGATTTATTTGCCTTAGATCCATTCTGCCATCATGGAGATCTCTCTCCTTTCTTATTCTCAAGATCACCAACTTAAACATTTCTCTAGGCTAAACACAATGCAGTGTTCTTTATCAGAAAAGGCATTTATATCATATGTGAAAACCATCTTTTTGTCTGTTCCATATTATGAAATACTTATATAAAAAAAGGTCAAATAGCACAGACAAAATTACGGTTCTTTAACTTCATTAACTGAAGCTCAAACACAAACATACACACACACACACACACACACACACACACACAAAATAAAGAATGAATGAAGGTGGCAAAAAATCCAACAAAATGATATATTTATGATGACAGAAAATCCAGGAAAAATGTTTTCAGAAGCAAGCAGATGAAGATCCTAATCAGGTGTATGGAGGTCATAAGCAGTACTTCTGTGTACTGTATCAGTGCCTGGATTGACAACCTCATGACACTTCTTTATGTGTGAGCTTTTAACAGTTTGCTGTAATTTTCAACTTAAACTAAAGATGAACAGTGAGAAAAATTCTGAAGGCATTATTAAAAGATGCATTTTGCAGAGAGGGTGAGAGAATAAAGAACAGCAAATAATCCACAGAGAAAACACACAGATCTTTGCAACAGGCTGCTGCATCAGCTCTACTCACCCTCAAGGCCCACTTTGTTAACACTCTTGACCACATCTACCACTTGAGTAACTCTTGTAATTTACACCTCAGGGCATCGATCACAAGATTTCCTCAGCAAACCACTAATTGACATCACATGATGTCAATCATGTTCAGTATCTTCTAATTAGTGTGCTGAATAGCATTTTTTTTTTCTGTAGTGAAACACTGACAGCAATATTAAATTTCCTATCCCAATTTACTTAGTGACATCCTGTAAAAAATTATATTAAGCACTACAGCAAATGGGTCTGATAGATCTACCAAGTAGGCATTATAAGGGGTAGCTGGTTCACAAACAGTCCTCTGACTTCTATGCTTAGTTTTCAAATTCTGTACCATTTTGATTCTGCATTTTCAATAGCTAAATATTTTAAATCAAGGAGCACTGAAATGGTTTCTCTTGCATCAAAAGTTTGTATCTTTTTTCTGTTGTTTTTTTCTGTTATTGTTTTTTGTTTTATAAGACCAGCTTGGTCTTATTTTAGAGAATGACAGACTTATAGTTCAGATTGAAAATCCACTGCAGACATTGCAGGCAATAGAACTGAGGAAACAGTCAAAAAAGTAAGAAGCGTGGGTCTTTTGATAAACATACATAAAGCTTCAAGTTCTAGTTTCAGTGGCTTGACAGTTCAAAAAAGTAACATCACTGGAATTTACAAGGCATAAGAATACCCTTAAGTTCCTAGGGGGAGCTGATCAATTATGACAAACCCCAGAGATTCAACTGAATGCAATAACAAGCAGTACAGTTACATCAGCAGTGACTTGTCCCAGATAGTTCATACTTACCTGCACGAAGGAAGAAACTGCATCAAAATAACTTCCAATTAATTCCCTAAAAGATGATACAATTAGTTTCTGAAATTTGTCTAATTCCACTGAATACCATAGAGATGCCTGGGAATGTCTTTTTATGCAAAACTCTGAAAATGTGTAATTTGAGTCTTTAACTAAGGTGTTAGTTTTAGAAGGGACTCACAAAGTTTAGTTAATTTCCATCAAATTACTTTTAACCTATGGTCTTGTTTACAGATTCCAATGTGGAGTCTATCATTCATTTCCGGCTATCCCACCAGACACAAAGACGTGTACAGTTTGATCAGACTCCAAGGACACATAAGCTTTTATGCATCAGTCAACAACTAACTGATGAGGTTAAGTAGAAACTTTACCCAGGGGCAGACAATTTCCATAACTGTCCTCTGTAGAGTTTCTTTGAGTCTCCGTTCTGGAACTGGCTGGAATCTGATAACGTACAAGGACTGTGCAGCAAGGCAAACAACCACTTTTTGGCTAGGGCACAAGTTGCACTAACCACAGATCCACCTCCAATAACTGACAAATTTCCAAATTTTCTAATGTCAAATTTTCTGAAGATATATTGAAGTTTTAGACAAGACACTAGTTAAGAAAGAATGTATGAGAATAAACAATCTGGCGCAAATAATGCAGTGCAAATAAATAGCTCCTGTAATTGCAAACAAGACCAATACTTATACCTCTCACCAAAAACATGATGTATTTAAAGAATTAAAATATTTTTCTGTGCTTAAAATTTCAAAGACCATATATATAAAACAAATGTATGTGTATCCATCTATATATCTGTATAAAAGCAAGTAAAATAATTCTGAAGTAACCCAGAAACATGTTGAATTTCAAGAAACACAGCCTTATCTACAGCTAATATTCATGCAATGTATCTAAGACCAACAATGAACAGCCTACAAGGCTTTTTATAAAACATGCTTAGCAGCAGTAAATGTGCAAGAATAAAACTCACATTTAAAAGCAAATTAAATGCTGTTAAATACTTAAAACTAGGAATCAATATTGACAGTCGCAAATGATAGAGCATTTACACTCAGTTTTCATGCTTTTTTTTCAAAATAAACAGCCTTTTTTCATAAAAACACACACAAAGACAAACCTCAGTTCTGTACAAATTACATAGCAATTACAATTTAGGTCAAGCTTACACTAGACCAAATTATTGCTCCATTTATGATTTCATTGATTAATGCAATTTGCAGAAATAAATTTTGGAGGTTTTCTGACCACAATTACCTAACCATACAATAATTTAATACTGTTGAAACATATAAGACTACAAATTTGTATAATAAGGTTGTTTTCTATCTTTTAAATGAAACAGATTTAATGAATATACAACAATGAATGGGTTACAGTAATATAGCTAAAACTTACACAATAGTTCAGTAAGAGAGCTGTAAAATAATTGTGGCTTTCACAAAAGAATTTATTACATTTTAGCAGATCTCACACAAAGACCTCAGATCTTCAAGATCTCAGGAAATTGATCTGTTCAGTGCATTAGATCTTGCCTTCTTATATGCCATTTAAATTATACAGAATTATACAGAACATCAAAAAGATGCAGTAAATATGAAATCAATGGGCCAAAAAAAAAAACCAGCAAAAATGAATATGCATAATACAAAGGCCTCTGTGTCTTCAAGAACCAATATATGAATCAACACTTTTCACCTACTGCTAGAATATAAACTGAAGAAAAGTCTGGCATATCCTACACACAAGTATGAGAAAGATTGCTACTACGTTCAGTGAACCTTTGCCCACACATATATTGATACTCTCAAGGGGAAAGTGGGTCACACTCTAATCATGAAAACACACTAACTTGTACAAGAAAACATTTTATTACCCTTTAAACTTTTGTTTTTGCAGCTGCAAAACAGCTAAATTAAGAGAGATAACACATATGTGATCATCTGCTGTTGTAGTGCCTGTGCAGTACTGCACTGTTAACACAGCTCCTTTTCAAGATATATTACTAAAATGGATAGACACTTCTAGTGACCACATATTGCACACTAATAGTCAAAAGAGAACTTTCAGTAATCAGTAAAATTTGTATGTCTGATGAACTCACTGATTCACTAACAATTTAATCCTTCCCAAGGAATATACAGCATCTTAAAGGATTTTGGTACATTTAGTCTTCACTGCAGGCAGGAAATGCTGTACAAAATAGGAAGATTTAATAAGGTTAACTATGAGCTAATCAGAGAACACAAACTCTCAGTCATATAGATCTTAATAGATCTTAATATCATTCTTCTTGAAGAGAAAAGGCCTACTCATTTTTAAAGAACCTTTAATAAAAGTGAAATATATAGCACCATGATTCAAATGAGTGTTTTACTTTCCAAGAAGAGAATGATTTTTAGAAGAATACAACTATATTTTCATTAACCAGAACATCCACAAAGACCTAAAGGACTTTGGTGAACAACTCCATTTTGCCTCTATATCACTGCATTGCAGTTCACAAGGAAAGTAAAACTGATTCTCATCCACATGCCTAGGTACCTCTGACATGATAAAAGAACAAAAATTCATAGCAGCCAACCCCTCTAGAGTTGTCACACAACCTCAGAACTCTACACCTACAAAACACAGAGTATTCCCTTCTGCCATATTCTACTAATTCCCATCTCCTTTAAGGGCCAACAAAAATATGGCACCTTGCCACGTGCTTAAGAGGTCAATTGACCAGGCATATTTTAGACAAGGATAAGGAGCTGAAAAGGCCATTCCTTGACTTTCTCCCCTCTCCCCTTTTTAAATGAAGGTCAGTCTCACAGATATAACTCATACAAGGTTTCCACTTCTCTAGTATCACTTTCAGTGTTAAATCAATTGTTAATCTTGTGTGTTTTGTCTGCACTTTGTCCACTTAAACCATAACTTTAATTGAAATTAGTCTGTGAAAGAGAGCAAAAGAGCTGCTTATCTGAGGGGGAAAAAAAAAGAAAGAATTTGAGTTCATATTTTTAGGATATGTAAGAGAACACATTTGACTGCTAAGTACTGCTCCATACCAAGGCTGAATTTTTTCTTCAAAGGTTGGGATCCCCATAGAAAAAAAACTCTGATAATGCATAGAAAAACATGTGGACAGAAAACACCATAAAGGATACATGTTTTATGCCTGATTTATTTAAATTGAAAAAGACATAAGTGCATGTATAAGAATTTCTTGAGCTTTTGTATTTATCAGTGTTCTCAGTCTTACCTCCATTACAGTCCTGACATAATAATTAATTTCAGTCTATCAATCATTTAACAAAAACTCACAGGTGACCTCAAAATAACAGATAATCCACTAAGAGCCAGTCACAACAACAATCTTTAAATTCACTTGGAAAGGAAAATTAAGTCAGTTATGTGTGGCTCGGAGCAACCTAAGCTGTAAATCTCTCTTTTCTGATCTCTTCATATAGATGAAAGAGTAACGCCGCTCTGGATTACATAGAACAATTATGCATTCTGAAAACTCAGGGAATCAGGTTTCAGACAGCGTTAATCATTACCAATTAACCGCAACTTTTGCCATCCTTTAAAAGTCCCACCAATGCTTATGAACACTCAAGAATCACTTCAAGCAGTGAAACCCTCACATTTATGTTTCTGGATACTAAAAGTCCTGCTAATATTTGTTGACAAAAAGGTCACTTGCCAAAGTGAAAAAATACCTTCCTTCTCCCTCTACTGCACACCTCAAAGAAGGTGGAGCTGATTTTAACTGCTCAAGTAGGCTGCTACTAGCGTGAACAAATGGCAGGAACAGTTGATCTGGAGTCCATTGTTTGCTCTGGAAAACACTCAGAGAATATAGGCATTTAAATTGCCATTTCCTTTTTTTAAGGATATCAACTTGTACTGTCCTTAAAACAAGAAGTCACATTATCACAGAGTCATAGGGGTTGGAAGGGACCTCCAGAGATCATCTAGTCCAATCCTCCTGGTTTAAGCAGGCTATCTAGAGAATCATTATTTTTAGTGACATAGTCTTTGCTGTTCTGATGGCTCACTGATGATTGACACAATATTTTTCTAGCTTGCTCACACCAGCCTTTCCTTTGTAATTTCCCATCTGTGCACCACTTCCAACAGAGAGAACAGTGTGAATACCATAAAAGATAAAATATTATCAGCTGCTAGAATATTACCACTGTGGGGTCAGTCAGAGTGGGTAGATGACATAGTGGTAAAAATGCTGATTCCTCTTCTACTAGAACTCTCATCAATGCTATTCCACAGCAGTGCTTCACCAAGGAGAAATTTTATGAAAACCGCTGTGTAGATACACACTCAAGGTTGCAACAAGATATATACATATATATATATATATATATATATATATATAAAGTCATAACAGTCCAGCAAATGTGAAGCTCTTGAAATACAAAAGTCTCAGCAGTGTAGATCCAGGAAGATAAAGAGACTGTAGTTTGTAATTCAACCAGACAATGCAGTTGTTAGCTAGACACAAAGCCCTAGTAAAATTTACTTTTGTTTTTAATTACTCAAACAAAGCGCCTTATGCCCAAGGGCACCAAGCTTTGATTGAAGAATGTTAAAAATTCTGTTGTGGCATTCCCTAGCAGGCAAAAACTACTGGGTAGCAAAGCTTTCCCAGCAAACCTAAAAACTAAGAAACTGCTTTCAAACAGACAGCAGCAAATTAAATCAATCCAATGAAGAGATGGACCTCATATATTCAAGGCTGCTATTATATCAGAAGGCAAGTAACTGAGTTGTTGTAAACTCAGGAATACACAACAGGCATGAATGCACTGCAAGCAAGGCAAAGAACATTAGAGGTAATAACGTATAAGTGCTTATGAATAGTGGACAGATTTTGATGTGTGAATCATTTTTCACATCTGAAAGAAGACGTGCAGCATTGGAGCAAAATACTAGCTGAGAAAAACTGCTCTGAATTTAACTAGATTTTATGCTAGACAGTGACATAATCAGAGATAAAAGATGGTTAATATTTATGACACAAAGAGGACTCTTTAAGAAGGAGAGGGTGCCTGGCTCATACATGCCTAAAGCCAAGATTTTACCTTCCCTCTTTGTCTGTGGCTCTAGATGAATAACTACAGCTAAACTAAAATCAGAAAAGATTCTTTATGCCATCATGGTAAAGCTACTGGACCTTCAGTATAACGAGCATATGTTTTGAATTGCCAGAAAGTCTTTCAAAATTCAGTTTTGTACTGCCAGGAAAACTATGCCAAAAAAAAAAAAAAAAAAAAAAAAACACTATGGCATTGACTATACAATTTCTTGACTTCAAACTATCTTTCACTGTGTTCCTACAAACACAAAGTGAAGACACGTAAGTTAATGACTTGAAGACATTTTCTCTGAAAGGAAAGGATTTATTAGAGCATCTACAAGAAGAGAAAGTGAGCGTATACTGAGTGCAGAAATGCAGCACTTCCATACGCAACTTATAAAGTGAGAGTTGTGTCCCTCAAAAGCCCACTAGAAACCCAGCAGAAGCACATCTGCGTGGAAGGATATTTGTTGTTTGTCTGAAGAAATCTCAAAGCAGCTACGTCTTGGAGCACAAGCAAGTACAGTGTGGAGATCCATTATCAGCAGCACAGTTTTCAACCACCAGAATAGGAGTAAGCCAAAGCCATGGATTCAGTAAGCATGCACAAGTTATTAGACATCTTCCCCAGATAATAGGCTGCACAAGCATGTTTTAGAAACCACATGAGAAGTTTACCCAGCAAGCCAGTTTTGAAACATCAAGCCTCTGCTATCTCCTGGATAATAAAGAATCAATCAAGTGCTTGCAATTAGCACCGTACTGAAAGCTCAGTGAGATCTCCCCTCCCTGTCAGAAAGGTAAAAGACAGATACAGGCAGAATTTAATCAATCTGAACATAAGATAGCATGGAACATAAGGCAACTGTCACTTCTTAAGAACAGAAATCGAGAATGTACATATGCTAAGACTAATCCACAGAAAACACACATTTGTCCCATGCACCTTTACTATAGAATTGCTCGCAACTTTAGAGTCCTTTGCTCTTAAGCCAGAGCTCTACCTACCATGTGTGAAGCTCTTCTATTCAGTCGATTTGTTCAAAAGTTGCAAAACGACACAGTCCAGCGCTTAACAGGGCTGTGCCAGAAACCCAACTCTGTACTCTACACAGACCTTAAAGATTTTTATTGGGTTTCCTTGTTCTGTTCCAGCTTTTCCTTTTTTGATCTGAAGAGATCAGTACAGTTCTTTCCCAGGATATTCTTCAAATGTGCTTCTACTTTTGATTCTCACTGCAACTGAACGTAGAAAGATGTAGTAGACAACTGAAAATAAAATTTGAGAAATCTTTCATGACCTGTTTATATAGAAAAGAAACTTTTGTACTGATCCAGAGATCTGTATTTGAGTTAAATAGGATGGCTGGTGTTTACTTGACAGAAACAGGTGATTCCATTTAAACTAGACAGGTTGCAATAAAACATTTGAGCTGCTCATTGCTGACTGCTTACTTCTATGTTCCAACCACAAAATGTTGGTACCTTGATAGTCATTAACCACTTCTAATGCCTCAATGAATCAGCCATGCTGCGACAAAAAGTGAAAACTACCACTTTGTTTCCCTATAAATGTAGATTGCTATACCCAAGACAGAAATAAACTAAGCAGTGCTGCTGGGCTGCACTTGTGAAAATTAAGTACTTCTGAGATGACTGAAAATTCCTGCCACCTGTACTTTAGCAATGCTGTTGTAATTCTCTTTACACATCACAAAAGACTTAGATTTTCTGTTGTTGCAGTGCGGTTTTCCAGCATAGCTAGATCTTATTCAAAGAAAAATTCTTCTTCTGACTTAATCCAACAAGAGATCAGCCTTCTTTCTTTTGGAGTTACATTTAAACAAACAAAAAAACTTTAAAATGAGGATACATGGAAGCACCCAATAACAACAGCAAAGGGATACTGCATTCTCAGGACAAGTGAAGTATGAGCCCTAATCCATAGACAATTAATGAAGCATCCCTCCTCCAGATGTTCACTGAGTTATGTGTGACTGAAGACTCATACAACACCTATTTAGTGGCTATTGATAGCAACTGCCTATTTTGTGCATGTTACAGTAAAAGCAGCCTTAGTGCGCTAGATAGTTAACGTGCCTTACCTCTGGCAATAGATGATTTTTGATTTATAAAAATTTACCTCAAATGAGAAGAATGGCAAATGAAACAATACTAGCATCTCATAGTACAAAATATATGAGATCTATTTAATAAATATCATGTTATCTGTAGTTATTTTTAGCAAGATTCACATTGTGTTTGTAACAGCTATACTGAGCATTAGATTAAACAATGTATTTTATTAAATTGACAGTAAATCCCATTTTAATAAGTCATGTTACATAGGAGTGATTGGAATGATTGGATTGGTATTACTTGGCTGGAATATTTTAGTATTCCTGGCAGTGCAAAAGCACTAAACTCTTTTTTCTATTTTATTTGGTTTTTTTTTNAAAGGAGAAGTATAAACAAATTTACTTTATAAGGCTTAAGAAATACATCTCAGGTGTGTGCAAACTTTTGCAGATACCGTGCACAAAAGGAGGTCTCAACAAATACAGAAAGAGAGCAGGAGCAGCTTGATGTATATTTATACATTTCTATCCCCTTTCTCCTGCCCAAACTGTCATTATTATGAATATAAACTCATTATTCAAAATTCAGAATATATGAAAATCACAGATTTCCTACCTTCTTCAATGTGGATAGTTAGGATCTAACTCACCCTCAGACAAATACTCTTGAGGAGTTAAATTTATTATAGTTGAATGCTCCAACATTGTTAGACATAGACATGCAGCACTTAAATATACAACAATATAGTCTGTCATTGTTCTATGGTACAATAAAACATATCCAGACAAGATTAGCATTGTCATGATTGATTACTCTCTAAAACAAAACAAAAGTTCTCCCTCTTAGCATAACTAATTGTGATTACACTGTAAAGGCAAGAGGGGACCTTCATAAAAGTTAATTGTTTTGTAAGCTGCAATTACAAAAATACTATTTCTATGAAAACATACTTTGGCCCCTGGTACTGGCCCTACAGACTGTTCTAGGGCCTTTTATTATTATTATTATTTTTTTCTAAACATAGTGCTTGTTGTTGTTTTGCTTTCTTTTTAACAAAACCAAAATAATAGAGCAGCAAAACCTTTGAAAACTGTTCCATCACTTGATCATTTATGGATTCCTCTGAATTTCAGCAATTTTTCTACTACTTTACAGGTATTAACACAGTCTTGTGAGATCTGCAAGTGAATTCTGGCAAATTAACCCAGTGAAGAGAGCAGGCTGACATTAACAAGTCTGCAGGTTTAGAGCTCTTCATTTCTTAGTGTAAAATTAAATAAGATATTACAGGATTTTTAAGGGTATTGAGTATCCATAATTCCTGAAAGATGCAGATGCACAGAGTGAGAAAAATAGCCCGATATATCCCAAAGTCAGGTAGCCAAAAATCAGCAGACACTTTAGAACGTAGGCCTCAGTGATTTGACTCTAATTAAATGGAAGTTGAAGTCAGAGACAGGATTAGAAGCCACAGGGGATCCTTTGATCTCAGTTTCTCAGGCTAGGCTGCTTTTTGCACCACCACACTTTCCCTTCACTTCAGCAACCCTCACACTGCTGCTTTAGCAGAAGAGCCTATTTAACTACAGGCATGTGGTTGAGAAGGAATTTTTGGCATATCTACAAACATCCACAAATGGCATTATCTACAACAGATGAAGGCTGATATTTCCTAAGATACAAGTCCTTCTAAAGCTTAGGTCCACTGGACTCCTACACTCCATGTTTTTCTGAATGTTTTATACAGGTCAAGTATGATTTAAATTGCTTACAATTACACTTTGGCAGATTCAAAAACACGCAATATTGCAAAAGGCTGCAAAAGACAATAAATTAAATCTTTACAAGCTGACAAAGTATAGTAACAATAAAACTAGCATTCTGTATAAAAATACTTTGAGAGGATTTCATACTCTGCATGTATATATGTATATATATATATATATTTTTCTCATAGAGGTCTTTTCTAAAACTACTACAAACACAAATATTCTGAAAAACAGCATGAGGAACATTTAGCTTGTGAACAGCAGATATTCATTCTGATAATTTGGAAGAACACAACTTATACCAAAAGTTTGTTTCCTAGGCCTCGATTCTAGAAGTTTGAACATTGTGTGTCACATCTCCACTGTGAGTTGAAAAGATAGCTCCACTGAGCTGATTAGGCTACCTGAAAGCACCATGGCACCACAGAATTAGCACAGTTACAAGCTTTAAAAAAAAAAAAAAAAAGTGTAGTGGACACAGAGGGCTGAAGATAAGACTTTTAGGTACCTAGTTTTGCCAGTACCTAGAAGCAGAAGTAAGTTTCTCCAAACATAATGCCTATATATTTCCGTAGAAACTACAACAAAGACCACAAATGACACTATTTGTTAGAACACATTCTCAGCTATAAAAGATTACTTTTCAACACAGCCACCACCATTAGCTATGCATTTTTGCCAGTGATGAACAAGGTCCTGTATGCAGCTCATAAAAATCTGCATGGTAGTCTGGAACGTGGTTTGTCTTTCACGTCGCTGTCGCTACTGCTGAAATGTACCACCCATCACCTCATTGCATTAACATCCACTATTTGGTCTCCATCAAAGTTCAGCAAGTGTCAATGAATGTCAATGGGTGCCATTTTTTCTGCATGGAAGAAATGAATGATCTACCTTTGCTTAATATGCACTTCCATGTCAGGCACCTTTCTGTCAGGCAGCCCCTCTGCTGCTTCCCTGTCACA
>JACDJE010000300.1:398846-436880 GCA_016647715.1 Pavo muticus
GAGAGCTCTTTTCCATTCTCTACTTCAGAATGAGGACAAGCAATTAAGCAGCAAAACTGAAAAGGTTGATACAATACAACATCAAAGTAATTTCTTTCCTCTTTGTATTACAAACTCTGCACTTTTATAACTAAGGTGATTTTTCCTTTTTAACACTACCGTCACAATATTGATGAATGCTATATTCTGCTTGCTGCAAAAAAAAAAAAAAAAAAAAAAAAAAAAAAAGGCTACAACTGTCAGAAAGTTGATAATGTTAGATAAATTTTTATATATGTACCTCATATAGCGAGGAAGGGTAATACTCACTGGTGGTCAACCAGCAATAGTACTCAAATTCTCTTACGTTGCTTTAGATTCCTTTGCAGTTCCCATTTTAATATCTACACGTGCATCAAGAAGCACTGGGACAGAAGCATTGATAATTAGGGGTCATCTGCACTATCACTATGTAGAATGTGAAAAAATACATACACAAACATACTCTGTGGGATCAGGGTTTAGAAAAACAGTGTAACGTTAGTGCTATTAGAGTTATCATTACTAAGAGTAGTAATAATAAGGTATTGTGCAGTTTAATTGTTCAGGACAAAATGTGAGACTTCATTCTCTCCTCCAAGGTATATTATTTGCATACAGACCTGGCTAAAAAAAAAACAAACCAAAACAAAAAAAGAAAAACAACACCAGGGATGAGAAGTGAGTACCACAGAGAGAAAGGAATGCTTAAGCGCTAATTTCTGTTGTTAGGAAACTTAGGCCTAGATCTCAAAGTAAAAATAAATAAATAAATAATAATCACAATCATATATCATAATGATCGTAATAATATCGTGCTGAAAAACCTAATAAGTTGCTAGCTTGCTGGTCACCATCTAGAACTTTCCATCTTGAGAAACAGGTACCTAACTCCAGAGACTGAATAAGCCAATACCTACTTCTTTCCATGTGTACGCTATAAAAATAGGAATCCTGTCAGGAGTTACTACTCTGTCCCAAGTTTGGATCTAGACATTTGACTTTATCTCTGGTAGCTGAAAGCAGATCATGCAAGTTAAGCCAACACTTTGTTCTGAAACACTAAACATAAAATATACAGATGTAAGCTTAGCTAAAAGTAGATTCTTCTGCTGTGCAACTCAATACAATTATTAACTTTTCCACCCAGCTACCTCTTCTGTTTAGTGAAGTGAAACCCATGCATACATAAAAATATAGTTTTATCTTTACTACAGATATATTTGTAAAATGACTTGAAAACAACTCAATTTGCTTTATCATCATCATCGGAAATAGCCTAATGCAATTATCTTTATGATCTTCTGATTTTCCCCATTTTTTCTTTTCTTTTCTTTTCTTTTTTTTTTTTTTTTTNCTCCACTGTGAGTTGAAAAGATAGCTCCACTGAGCTGATTAGGCTACCTGAAAGCACCATGGCACCACAGAATTAGCACAGTTACAAGCTTTAAAAAAAAAAAAAAAAAGTGTAGTGGACACAGAGGGCTGAAGATAAGACTTTTAGGTACCTAGTTTTGCCAGTACCTAGAAGCAGAAGTAAGTTTCTCCAAACATAATGCCTATATATTTCCGTAGAAACTACAACAAAGACCACAAATGACACTATTTGTTAGAACACATTCTCAGCTATAAAAGATTACTTTTCAACACAGCCACCACCATTAGCTATGCATTTTTGCCAGTGATGAACAAGGTCCTGTATGCAGCTCATAAAAATCTGCATGGTAGTCTGGAACGTGGTTTGTCTTTCACGTCGCTGTCGCTACTGCTGAAATGTACCACCCATCACCTCATTGCATTAACATCCACTATTTGGTCTCCATCAAAGTTCAGCAAGTGTCAATGAATGTCAATGGGTGCCATTTTTTCTGCATGGAAGAAATGAATGATCTACCTTTGCTTAATATGCACTTCCATGTCAGGCACCTTTCTGTCAGACAGCCCCTCTGCTGCTTCCCTGTCACAAGGCAACAAAATGTAACAGAATGTTGGTAGGAAGTTTCATCCTCTACTGCCATACTACCAACATTCATCTCCGATGTTGCGGGCCAATATAATAAAATAGGAGGCATTACTTTCAGAGCAGCCTTCATAATTTAAAACATGCTTTAGCAACTCTAAACTACATAGGAAAATCTTACTGTTAAAATAGGCTCAGAATCACTTCATCTCTCACCCACTGCCAAAAAATCATTAACACTAATTTCACAAATCATCTTTTTAAAATAAGCTGTCTATAATATTATTCTCAATTCACTAATATAAAAGAAACTTAGTACATAACTTTCATGTAATTACACTACTTTCCAAGCACATTTTATTTTCCACATAAAGAGATTTTTGAAGCTACGGAACAATATATATAAGGATCAAACAATGTATATTAAGTTGTAAGCTGTTCACCTTGGAATACATCTGTACAGGCTTATTTTGAGACTTGAGCGGACAACTCACTAATTTTGAAATGAGCACTACATAACATAAGAAATTCAAGATCTTTTCTCAGTGGACAGAGATCTAATAATTAATTATTGTTCCAGTTTAATTATTATGGAAATTATATTTTAGTTCAAGTCCTATAACTTGTCAGGAACATTCAAGTCAAACACTATAATTAAATCTCAATTTTTTTTCTATTATTTATTGTCTTGATTCAATACATATGGTTATAAAAAACATCAATAGAGTCCCTTTTCAAGAAGAACCTGAAATTGCACTTAGCATTCTTTTTTCATAATTTAAAAATATATATTTTAAAGATATAGAACAGACTAAATACTTTGAATGCCAACTTTTGATAGCAATGCAAGCTCAAGTGTATTAAGCAGTAGAAGCAGTTTCTTAACTGCAAGAAATATGATCTACATAGTTAGTGAACAACATCGATCAGTTTCTAAAGCTTTCATTGCACATACAGGTGATAAAAGGACTTCTTCAAATCAACAGCACTAGACAATTTCAGGAGTAATTTATGCAGTATAAACAGAGAAATATACATACAACCTAGGTTATTCCAGTGTACTTTTGTTTACGTGATTTACACTGTTTTCTTACTGCATTCAACACTTTGAAATCTGTTCCAATTCATGTAATCCTGAAAGCTCTGTAACACCTACATTTGCAGATCTAGGCACTATTTTACTTTATATAAGTAAAAAAGTGCTATTCAGATGCAAAAGAAGTTGATTCTCAGAAGGTTGAGTCAAAACTCAACTAGTTAATCTTTCTGAGGTAATTTTGTTTAAATCTCTACTAGCTTCACTTTCTGACAGTTGGTACTGTAAATCTCTCAATAACCAAATAATACTCAGTCTGAAATATTAATATCATGATCATGAAAAGGGCAATAAAAATTAAGCTAATACTAGCCTTCTGTGCCCTTTTCTCTAGACCGCAAGTTGTTGCTATGGTTTCAGTGATTTTAAATAACTGTCTTTAAAAGAGTGGTCATTTCATCAAATCAAATGCCTTAAAACTCTTCACACTCAACTCAGGCCATTATCTAATCATGTTTATTTTCCTTATTTGAAGTTAAGAACATGACTCTAAACGGTACTGAAAGCAGAGTGAAAAAAAAGAATCACAGAATTGTAGGGATAGAAAGGAACCTCTGGAGAACATCAAATCCAACCTTCAACATATGAACATAAAATGCCTAATGCTAAAGACCCAGACATCCTCTACAGCCACTGATATATGGGCTGATGGTATACCATGGCATAATCATCATTAGGGAAAATTGGGCAAACAGACAACATAAAGTCATCATCTTTTTTCTTGCCATCATTTTAAAGATACTCTTATTATCAGTCGTAAACTCTCTGAACACTGACCTATCTAGAGAGGTCAGATTTAACCTATATCTCCCGCTTTTAGTTTTAAACCATCCCCCTTTGTCCTATCACTATCTGCCTATGTAAAAAGTTGGACTCCCTCCTGCTCATAAGCTCCTTTCAAATACCAGAAGGCTGCAATGAGGTCTCCCCAGAGCCTTCTCTTCTCCAAGCTGAAGAAGCCCAGCTTCCGCAACCTTTCTTCAGAGGAGAGGTGCTACAGCCCTCCAATCATCTTTGTGGCCTCCTCGGGACCTACTACAACAATTCAACATTTTTCGTGTGCCAGGGGCCCAAGGTGTGGACACAGTACTCCAGATGGGGCCTTACAAGTGCAAAGTACTGGGGGATAGTCACCTCCCCGTCCCTGCTGGCCATCCTCCTTTGAAGCAGACCAGTATGCAGTTGGCCGTCTGGGCTGCAAGCACATAATGTTGGCTCATGTCAAGCTTTTCATTCATGAGAATTCCCTTCTCTTCAGGGCTGCTCTCCATTAGTCCTTCTCCCAGTCTATACTCACATCTAATATTGCCCTGACCCAAATGCAACACCTTGCACTTGTCTATGCCATTGATAGAGATGTTGAAGGATATCAGTCCCCCTTTATCTACCAAGTAATCCATCTTTCAAATCTATATCTCTCCAGTTTAGAGATAAGGGTGTGCTGCAGAACCACGTCATAAGCCTAGAACAAGTGCAGGTATATGACATCAGTTGCATTTCCTTTGTCCATCAATGCCATCACTCCATTATAGAAGTCCACCAGATTTCTGAGGTATGACTTCCCCTTGGTGAAGCCATGCTGACTGTCTCAGGTCACCTCCTTGTCTCACATGTGCTTTAAGAGGAGAATCTGTTCCAGGTTCTCCAAACAGAGGTGAGGCTCGCTGGCCTGTAATTCCTCAGGTCTTCTTTTCTCCATTTCTTAAAAATGGGAGTTGATGCTTCCCTTTTTCCAGTCACCAAGGACTTAGCCTGACAGCCCAGACTTTTTAAATATGATGGAGAGTGGCTTAGCAACCACATCAGCCGGTTCCTTCAGAACCCTGGGATGCATGCTGTTTGGCCTCCATAAACTTGTTCACTCAGCCTTATGAGGTAGTCTTGGACCACCAGCCCAGCTGTATGCAATAACAAGAAATAAGCAACCTGCAATGCAGCCAGCACTCATTAGAACACTTGTTAGCTGTCTAAGGAAACAGAAATTTTGTAGAGAATTTGAGCACTTTACACAACATTTCTATTGGATTGGACATTCACATATTGGGCATTCATTCGCAGACATACCATATCTCTTACAAAGTTCTTACTTTGAATGACATAATTGTTGATAAAAAGTAGCATTTTAGGTTCTTATGAGATACAGTATTTTTAAAATATTAATTGGTGGGGCAAAATATGTTGGTTTAAGTACTAGTGAGCCTTACGTTCACAGGGACAGAATTGAATTCTGAGAAGATAAGGCAGACCCAGAAGATATTAGGACTGGGAAGTTGCTTTTCAGGCTTCTGTTAAAATGTCATCAGTGTTTCCAGTTTTGTAGTTGAGATTTCAAATACTGAATCGTATTTGTTTCATACAAAGCAAGGAGCTAAATCATTTAGCAAAACTGTTTTGAGTCAGAGATGCTTCAGGTAAAACTTTCTGGTTTGAGACTGAAAATAAAATTACTCCTTCAGAATATAATTGGGGGAAAAAAAAGGAAGCCCTGCAGAATCTTCAGAAAATGCTTCTTCCTTCTGACTTTGAAGCTAAGCTCACTATTTAAGTGAAATCTTGGCAGAACTTAGTACTATCACACAGTTTTAAAGTTTTCCTTACCTTGTGCAAAATGATAGTTGTTTCACTACAAATATATAGGCAAGTTATTAAAGAATACATATATTAAGAAAAGAACTCTATTACACAAAACTTTGAACCATGTGAAAGGCACTTAGCATAAACCACAGCCCTAAGTTTGAGAAGATATAAAATTGCTGACTGAATCTGCCCAATGAATGGTTGCAGTACTCAACTCAGGAATTTTGGAAAGAAACTTAGAAGTCAATGAAAATTCATTTGAATAGTCTAAACCAGAACAGGAGTCAAAAGGACAGAGGGTTAAACTTGATCAATTTCTTCAGCACTATGCAACTAACACAGTACTAAACAGTCTCCTTGCTAATATTTAAACTTAGATAAGTGACTTATTCTGTGTGTGACCCCCAGGAGATTATTCAAGAAAACAATAGAAGAATTGAAAACATTCCTCTATCCTATAAGCAATGTATCAGAAGAGAAGAAATAAATTTAAAAAACTTTCACATTATGTCCCATAGTTTAATAAAGAAGCCTTTACAGAAGTATGAAATCAAAATTTTCCAAATTAGACCTGTGTCTTCATCTCATTTTAGTGCCTTAATATGTTAAAAAACATCCAAGCAAATAGCTATGTATTTTTTTCTTCATTTATTCCTATGAATTAGTGCCTGTGATTTTATCTGCAACTTCTTTGTGCATGTGTTGTCATGCCCCAAGCAGTTCTGTAGAGTTCTCAGGGTTGAAGCAGCTCTTTTATTGTAATCAGTTTTCATTACAGTCCTTTGATCTCTCTCCATTCTTTGTATACAACACTTCATCACCTTTATTTTCTGTCATAATTGCATGTGAAAGATTTCTCCTTTGATAGACCCTGAATGCCAAATCAGTATCGAAAAGAGTGTTGAAAAGTGTCATGTGCTCAGCCTGCTTTAGAAGGCATCCCATACACCTGCAGAAGACAAACAATTTTTCAGTGATATGACATATCTATAATCCGTCCACAGGATATGAGCTGTTCTGTCTGCTTAATAGCAAGGGGCTATGCATAGCAAAATAGTAACTGCTGAAAGAAATGTGTAGCACATCGCAAACTGTCTGGCAGCCCTCCCTAAGCCTCATCTCATTCTGGCCTGCTGATAATTCACAGACTGTGTTCCCGTGCGCTCATCACTCCGGCAGTAAGAGTGGCTAAATGGGGCGCCCTGTCTCTGCTCCCTGTCACACTGTCATTCAGGTGTGTCTGTCTGCCATCACCTGCTGACAGAGCCACATGCGTCTCAATTACAGTCTGGGAGTCCATTCACACTGCTGATCAAGGTGTTCAATCTGTACTGGGTAATAGCATTCTCCCTTAAAGATGTGTCTTTTGGGGTTTGTGAAAACAGACACCAGGTGAAGTCTGTTGGCTGCTGGAGAAGAATATTTCTCATCATAGTTTGGGTAAGAATTATCAGTGGCCAGTCCTTTTCTCTGCAATTCCTAGCCTCTGCCATCACTTGAAATGGCAAAACACAGCCATGGGAAAGAGAGCTCTTTTCCATTCTCTACTTCAGAATGAGGACAAGCAATTAAGCAGCAAAACTGAAAAGGTTGATACAATACAACATCAAAGTAATTTCTTTCCTCTTTGTATTACAAACTCTGCACTTTTATAACTAAGGTGATTTTTCCTTTTTAACACTACCGTCACAATATTGATGAATGCTATATTCTGCTTGCTGCAAAAAAAAAAAAAAAAAAAAAAAAAAAAAAAGGCTACAACTGTCAGAAAGTTGATAATGTTAGATAAATTTTTATATATGTACCTCATATAGCGAGGAAGGGTAATACTCACTGGTGGTCAACCAGCAATAGTACTCAAATTCTCTTACGTTGCTTTAGATTCCTTTGCAGTTCCCATTTTAATATCTACACGTGCATCAAGAAGCACTGGGACAGAAGCATTGATAATTAGGGGTCATCTGCACTATCACTATGTAGAATGTGAAAAAATACATACACAAACATACTCTGTGGGATCAGGGTTTAGAAAAACAGTGTAACGTTAGTGCTATTAGAGTTATCATTACTAAGAGTAGTAATAATAAGGTATTGTGCAGTTTAATTGTTCAGGACAAAATGTGAGACTTCATTCTCTCCTCCAAGGTATATTATTTGCATACAGACCTGGCTAAAAAAAAAACAAACCAAAACAAAAAAAGAAAAACAACACCAGGGATGAGAAGTGAGTACCACAGAGAGAAAGGAATGCTTAAGCGCTAATTTCTGTTGTTAGGAAACTTAGGCCTAGATCTCAAAGTAAAAATAAATAAATAAATAATAATCACAATCATATATCATAATGATCGTAATAATATCGTGCTGAAAAACCTAATAAGTTGCTAGCTTGCTGGTCACCATCTAGAACTTTCCATCTTGAGAAACAGGTACCTAACTCCAGAGACTGAATAAGCCAATACCTACTTCTTTCCATGTGTACGCTATAAAAATAGGAATCCTGTCAGGAGTTACTACTCTGTCCCAAGTTTGGATCTAGACATTTGACTTTATCTCTGGTAGCTGAAAGCAGATCATGCAAGTTAAGCCAACACTTTGTTCTGAAACACTAAACATAAAATATACAGATGTAAGCTTAGCTAAAAGTAGATTCTTCTGCTGTGCAACTCAATACAATTATTAACTTTTCCACCCAGCTACCTCTTCTGTTTAGTGAAGTGAAACCCATGCATACATAAAAATATAGTTTTATCTTTACTACAGATATATTTGTAAAATGACTTGAAAACAACTCAATTTGCTTTATCATCATCATCGGAAATAGCCTAATGCAATTATCTTTATGATCTTCTGATTTTCCCCATTTTTTCTTTTCTTTTCTTTTCTTTTTTTTTTTTTTTTTAACTATAGACTCTTTCATCTCACGTAGCAGGTTCTGCTCTAAATATCCCTGTTGTACACCTGCTCAGTAGTACATGAAACACGCTATGGTCCTGCCTTCCTATTATCCGTTTCTAAACAGAAGTACATGAATTTCAAGACCAGCTCATGTTAAATTAAAATTTTTATAGTAATGGAAAGGGAATCACAATAATTCATATACTTCATGCAATTTTTGAAGAGAAGAGAGGAGATATTCAAAATCACAAAGGAAAGGTGATAGAGCCACTCAGAGAAGTAGTATATCAGTCAATTTTCAGTCTACTGAATGGTTTCCTATTTGTTTGTTAAAATAACTGAGCAGTGATTTCTGAACAGACTCTCAACAAAAAGCACTGCTGTTCCCAGACAGTGTACACATAGCTATTGAAGCTCCCAAGGAGATACATACACACCCAGAAAAGGCGCTTCGTTGGCATCAAGAAATATGGATGGCAGCAAATTATGCAAATGCCAGAACTCAGTCCATCTTTATTAACAACTATGGAAACACTTAGTAAGATCTAAAAAATTGAGTGGAAGGAAAATGAGAAGTGGATTAAAAAACTTACTTTCTAATACTTTATATTAACAAGTCCTACTTAAAAACAAACAAGAAAAAACACTCAAACGTTTCCACTTTCTTGGAGGATCTAAAAAATAAGACCTAAATATGATGGTTTAAAGACACAAAAGTACAGACATTATTAGGCTAACAGATGCTATTGCCATTCACTAAGGACAAGTGGAAGATTAAATGTCCTCTGCATATTGATGTCTAGCTTATTCCTCCTTGAGCTCAGGAGAGTTACTTGCATGAACTCCTCACAAATGATGATTCTCAAAATACTGGAATGCAAGATTATTCACCAACAACCAATATTTGCATGACTGAATACAGAAAATGAATCTCGAGGACAGTCGCACAGTCCTTGTCTGGATTTAATCTTTTCAAGATTCAAGATACCAAATTAAACTCAAGAGCATCCATACACTGCTAACTAATGAATAATCATAATTGGGTGCGAGACACAAAAGAAAGCAAATCTAGTCTCACAAGAAATCTTAAGTCTAAAATTACCTTACAGTTGGATTTTTTGCTTCTTTACTTCTTTGTCACTCCCATAGGACACAAATGCTGTCCTATTAATTTTTATTCATACTTATTCCCAGCATTGTCAAGGATAACTGGAGTAAAAAGCCAGATAAAATTAAAAACATAAAAATCAAGATGCATACCATAAAGACAACATCACAGTAGCTATCTTTGTGGCTACACAAATTGCAAAAGAACACAAAGAAGTAATGCATTACTTATTTGGAAAAGACACAATATCCCAGCTGACAATCTTTATCTGCACTTACAATTCACTCTGAGCAGTCATGCAAATGTAGAAAACAGTGTAACTTTGATAATAATAATTATTATTACACAGAAAAGGAAAGGACATTCTCAAAAAAGATCAATGCTTAAAGCCTTCCTACCTTATCGGAGAAAATTAGACCCAGCGACAGCCAGAAGCTATCTCAAGAGGAATAAACTTTTTTAAGAAAGCAAAGCTTTTCATTTCTCTGTCACTGTTTATTCATATAAATGGAAATGCCTGGGACTTGGACAGTTTCTCTCGCATATCTCTCCAATTAATCTTCCAATACATACTCTCTTTTTGCAGCCAAACGTTTGACAAGTGACTGGATTTTCCCATTTTCCCCACATCTCACACAAATGTCTTTGTTTCTAGCCCAATATTTCCTCAGGACTGGAAGACTGACTTCCATTTTCTTGATAGTTTGCACCTATCTAGAGTGTTTAAGACACAAAAACTTCTGAATACACTTTTTAGTAAGTTTAGAGCACTAGAGCATGTTTAACTTTCTACAGTTTTTATCTCTGTAACCTCTTTAAATATTGAAAAACATTTAAAGAAAAAGCAACTGTCAATGCTATTCATAATGACAACATAAAATCCTTAATCAAAATTGTTTACAAGAGGTCTGAAAAACCCAGGTGCAGCCTGCCGTGATGTTCAGTTACTGTGTATTTAAGCCATAAAAAGGATGAGTAACAATTAAATTTCTCTTAACATGCTGAAGCAAAGAAAAAAAGTAATTGCACTATTTACTCTAAAATGAGTATGATTGTCCTAAGCTCTATTACTTCATAGACTGCATGATGAAGGTCAGAGAGACTGTTACAAAAAGTAATCTAAAGACATTCTGAAAAAAACTCTGAAGCCATTACTAGTAACACAGATAGCTGTACGAATTGATTTCTTTTTCTGTATTATTGATAATCAATCTGCTTTTTCTATCCAATTTTCAAGAGAAAAATAACTGTGTTGCTATAATACAATCTCAGAGGCAGTCTGCATAGTCTGAGAACAGAGATAAGACAAATTGGGCATATTGTTACCCAAATATGTTCTGGTTTTATTTATTTATTTATTTTCCCTAGGGATATAGTATTCATTTCTGAAGATACTTGAATAGGGAACACTTAAAACAAATATTATCTTCTCTTCCAGGCAACTGTTTACCATCCTCCCAAACTGCCTTTGATATCACCTAGAGTTACAAGTTGTATCTCCCCTAATCTTTTTTAAAATTATGTATAAATATCTGTATTTTACTTCACTATACACAAATATAATGTATCCTATCTAGTATCTGACAGTCATCACCAACTTTTAGCAAATCTCTGAAAACTATCAACTTTGTTATTCTATCTGTCCCAAGTGCATTTGCTGAATTGGGAGATTCTAATCTTAAGCATAAAATTACTGTTTATTCATATTAATAATTACACTCCTTAGTGGAATACAGTAGCATAACAGAGAATGGTTCTAGATTTCCAAAAGTTATGAGCTGAGTAGGCAAGGCAAAGAAAAAAAAGGGAGAGAAGAAAACAGCTGCAGACAGTGATTAAACCATTTGCCTAAGGCTACATAACAGGTCAAAGGCAGAAATGTGAACTGGGTACAACTCCCCTATCTCCAACACAGTTTCTAAATGTCCAGTTATCCTGTGTTTTTAAGTCTGTTACTCAGAAGCGCTCTAAAAAAAAAAAACAACACACTAATTGCATTGCCAAAAAATCCATGTAATTTCTAATCTTGGTACTTTTAAATTATTTTAAATACTTTGCATGCACATGTGTGCACATGTATCTGTAATCTGGTGCCTCTTGGCTAATCATGAGTGTTGCCTCACACTTCCACAGGACAAGAGAACTGTAAAGAAAAGCTGATCAAAACTGTCACCCTTGGGTCACGAGAGTCAACACTCTGGATTATGCCAGAGGATGTTCAGGGTACATCTGCTGACACAGTGTAAATCATTGTTATTTATTTTTAACAAACACTTCATAAATAATTTCAACATGAAAAATGTTCTCTATGAGAGAAACACTTCAGGAAAATGTGACATATTGGAATGATTGCTTTTTTTTTTGTTTTGAATTTATTCATCACAGCAGAGTATTCAGTGTGATGTAACTTGAGTTATGGACTCATCTCTGTCTTCATACAGCTTTCTCAAAGTACAGAAATGATGATATTGTGAGTAGTGTTGATGCAATAAACACAACTAAGAAAATGCAGACTGGAAGAAACGAAAGGATCCATAACTGCACAGCACATTTAAATGAATAAGCATAATAAATCTGTGAACACAGATTTCAGCTACCTTGACTCAAAAGCAGGCCCAGTAGAAATGTCAGTATAATAGAACAATGAGTAAAAAATAAAATCAGTATCAAATACTGCTCCTTCAGCCTAATGTTTATGGTCAGCTTCATTTGTTCTATCATTCTGCACCCAAGATGATCAGATTTGCATTTGATTTTCTCCACATTTCTTGCAATCAAAGCCCAGCATCTTCTGATACCAGAAGTCCAGCAGGATTTCACTAGAATCTTCAAGTTATTAAAAGACTGTAAGCTAATTAGAGTTGCTATCAGCAAGGATGTCCTGGAAACCAACATATAGAAAAAAATTTTTGTAAGATTATTTGAAACTGCTACTCTGCTAGAAGTAATAGCTCTATTTAATGAATCAACTTATCACAAAGTTGTTCTGGTCTCATCTAACAAATCGCCTGTGCATGCCATACACTGAGGTACTGCATTTTTATATATTCAGTTTAAATGAATTAATTTTATTCACCTCTTTTCTCCACAGATTTTATCTCTTACTTTTAGTACATAGAAATATCAAAGCCTCTAACCTCATTTTTGTTATTGGTCTGCTGACATTCTACCTAAGAGACGGGACCAGTCTTGTATAAGCTACACAGTCAAAAGCTTAATGAAAAATCTAAAAGGTTTGCTGTCTTTCAGCAGACTTGCCTAACTGGAGAACAATTTCATTCATGATTTCAGGAAAACTTCCTTAAAGAAGAACTCCTGTTTTCAGGACCTCGCTACTAAAACAGGATATGAAAAATATCAATATCCAGGCTGGCAAAATATTATTAATTCAAGTGCTAGAAATTTACTCCAGAAAAAAAACCAAAAAGTTCTTCCATAATACTATAGCAAGATTGATTTAGTTTAGCTTATTCAATGTTACTATTAATGGTAAGGGTGAGTTGTACTAGGCACATGTGAAGACAAGAAAGTACCATGTGATAGAAAAGCAATCTTTGTTCTTTCAAAACAAAACACAACATAACATTCTGAGTCGTTTGTTTTTAAATTTAAAAGCCTGTTCAGGCACATTGCAGAGAAAACAAAGATATCTAAGTAACATTAAATCTCCTATATCACTGTACCTTTCTAAAATGATTTTTTTTCCCACCATTTACAATTTCATTGTAAAGAGAGTCTTCTCTGTATTCAAAATATCAATGTCCTAAGTGAAACATGTAGAAAGCAATCAGTAACTAATGATCTACTGCTTTAGCTGGAGCTGGAATGCACCCGAGTTAGTCAGAAGCAGTGCCCTGTCATACGCTCAACATTATTACCAATATGAAACGTTTTGAAAGACTTATAATTTGTCAGTAACAATAGAATGAAGGTTTACTCATTTATAAACAGGCTTGAATAAGAGAGCACAACTTCTTCCTTGCTCATTCAACAGGACCTTTGCTCATGCTGACAGACAAAAATACGATAGAGCAATGACTTCAGCTCCGTTCTGTGGGTCACTGGCGGACAAGGTTACTTTGCCCACTGAAAGTATGAGGTGAAACCTCAGCTTCAGGACTCATCTACATATCACAGTTTTTCTTTTTCACTCCAGAATAAATGTCACACTGATACCACAAAATCATAAGTAAGAAGGAAGAGGGCCACAAAGACTTTTGCAAAAACAAGAAAGAGATAATCAGTGCTACTGTTTCAAAAAACAAAGATCAAAATTCCAATTTCAGGACAACCTCACGGATAGCATTTTTTCTCCTGCTTCCTTCTAAAACCTTTTGCATAATAAGAAAGAAAAGGAAAAAACACATTTTGATCCTTGCATATATAGAATACTTATAAACATGGGAATGAGATCTTTAAAGAGAAGGAGAACTGCTTCCAACTAAATAGCAGCAATTTAAATCCCTGCTTTTGCCTAGTAAGGTACAAACTATCTGGCTAAGCTGTCCAGAAATGAAACTAAAAAACCTGACACTTGCAGACTCACTGGGTTTTACAGAGCTTCTTCATTAATTATCTAGACATTGGCACTGCTACTGTGAACCCCCAACTATACAGAGCAAGAAAAATTAATTTGGCCTCAAGAATTTGAAGGTTAAAGAAAAAAAAAACTGCATTTCACTGGATGCAGCATTTGTATGCTTATCTGTGTATTTTTAATGTCACTTTACAGTTAATAATTAGCCCTCCTCTGGCCTGCACAAAGAGTGCCACTGAGACAAAGGAAAACATTAAGTGTGTTAGCTATACTTGCCACTGGTATAAATAGTCAAAGGAATGATTAATGAATGAGAAGGAGAATTAAACAGAGCAGTGAACAAAGACAAAGCCCGTTTGCTTGGCTGCCCATAAACCAAGACAAGCTGCATCCATAAAGAAACTACAGAAAGTGACAAACAAAAAATCAGCCTAATAGACAGCTCATGAAGACTTTATTTAACCCCACATTATGACAGCCTCAGTGCTTTATTAACACTCTGACATGTTAAGATTCCAGGGTCATTTGAGGCTAAAACACACATTTGTTGGGGGAAGACGGAGGAGAAATGCACATTTTTGTGCCGTGGAAAGAAAAACAGAGAAGGCCCAAATAACTTAAACAACACCCTTCAGTTCTCCTTTGTGGAGCATGCCAAAATCGACATTTTTAAAGAGTTGTTTAGAGATGTCAAACAAAGCAGATGAAGCAGTAACGCAAACGGCCCAGGAGAAGGAGCTTGACAGGCCTTATCCTTGTCTTCAAATGGCTACAGTTCAGGCAGATGCCTTTCAGATGAAAAAAAATTGTGACAGCTTTTAAATTTAATGCAACTCATACTCAGCTTTTTTTCCCTTTATATGAGCTAACAAACATTCCCAGCTACTCTCCACAGATTACTCCAGAAATCTAACACCCTATGTACACATCTCTGGTTTCTGAATGAAAAACCTTGCAATGAAGTTGATAAACACGATGTAGTTAAGTACCTTTATAATTTAGGCAACTTTAATTCTGTTAGTTTAACATAGACAAACTAAATATGTTCCTTAAAATGAGCTCTCTTGCATTTCGTTTATTAGATATGATTTTTTTTATATAAAGATAACTTTCACAGGAGAATTATTGAATCTCTAACTAAACTGGACACACAACAGAAAATGTTTTAAAAAAAGCAATAAAAACCAACAAACAATAAAAAAACGCATAATAATCTTCAGATAGTTGTTTATTTGGAGGAAAAGAAACAAATCCATCTGCTAGCAACTAAATATGCTACGATGAGCTTAGATTATATGCTGATGCTATCTGGACCAGTATATACATTGCAAAAATTTCCTGAAGGTATTAAAAGGAGACTATAGAGAACTCTCTCTCACAAACACAAATTTATCCAAGTTTCAACACTGTTTGATTTTATTACCTGTATAAGATAAAAACCTTGCAAGTACATTTCAGATAGTTGAGCAGAACAAATATATGCATGCATGTTATATTTTTAGAATTTTTAATTCCAATGCCAAGTCAAATCTCCAGCTGAACTTCAGTAAACAATTTCTCTTGATTCCCTTGAAAGGTCCAGATGGACTGCATATACCCTGAGCTAAACCTCTGTCGGTATGCAACTCTACACAGAATGTCCTACATAAAACAGAAACACTGTAGAATTTGCCTAAGCTTTTCAAACTTTGAATTCTCAAGATGATTCAGCTTGAGTATCAAAGCAGGGCAGGCCTTATTATAATGTAGAATACCTTTTAAAAATAGCTTCTACCATTGCCCATTGCAATTCCTTCCCAAAGCTTTGATATGAAATTTGAAATGCGGGAAAGAAAAAAAAAAAAGTTAAGTTCTGTTCTTCTCCTGACACCCTAAAAGGTAAGAGACAGCGTATGGAAGTGTTCTGTATCCGTTTTCACACATGTCAACACAGTTTTTACTTTAGGAACGCAATGAAAACGGATCATCTGTGTAGCTAAGAGGTATCAGCTTCAACAGTGAAAGCATTTTCCTGAGAGACCAGAAGAGGAAAGGATATAAGTAATCTCCTAATGTTCAAGTGTCATCTGAACAGGTAATTGCCACATGCAATTGTATATCTATATCTAAGACATGGAAGCATTTTTAGTACCTTGTCTTTCTTCAGTAAACTCACAGTTGATCTCCTGCACTGCACTATCACTCATAGAATCACATAAGTTAGAGACAGAGGAGACACATTAGATCGTTTAGAACATATCTCTGCCAGTGGGCAAGATGTTGTACTTAAGTGAATAACAACTAGAAAAGACTGGAATTTTCATGCTGTGACATCATTCTCAAATCAGTATTGTCTTTCAGAGATGAAGCTTTGAAAATGATAACCAAGTGTGACACATATCTAATAGCAAATAAAATTAAGTGGAAATGAAGATATATATACTACAACTTAACTGTCAAACATTCATATGTCTGTAACAACCAAACATTTTTTATTTATCTATGATTTCTTGTTAACTCAAACATGTATCTCAAAAAGCAAGTCACAAGGGTGAAAGATCTTGTGAGAAGAGTCAGCATATCAAATCAATGGAGTTGTCTTGTATTTAAGGATGCTACTGCTAATTTATTCTATTCACAATGCTGATATATATGTATATATGTTTAGAACCACACATAAACCAAATAATTACCTTTTTAAACAGCTAGAAAATACAACTATCAAAGAATGAATGCAAGCATCAGTCTCAAGTACTTTAAACAGTTCTTCATTATATGGAGTAGTAGTTGAAAATGACAAGAAAAATTAATAGAAATCTGTTTGTTTATGAATCCTTTAATGCTCTCAGTTGACCTGAAACCTTTAGTTTGAATCTGCAAACTTCAGAATAAGCCATTTGTGTTGACCCGATTCATTCCAAAGGAGAAACAAACAAACAAAACAATGCAACAAAATAGATAAAATAATGATCTGAGTTCCATGCTGAAACAAAAATACTGAACTTGTCTTCCATTTGATGCACCACTTGTAAAATGAACATTTATTTAGAAAAAAAAATTGATTTAAAAAAGCAGTACATACTTAGAGACAGATGCAAGAAGAATTTATTGTTTTAACATGATTTTCCTAGGGGAGTTGTTATATTTCTCCACAGTTTTTAATTAGATTAGATTAATCAATGTTACTTAATTCATAATAAAGTTTAATCCCAGCTATGTCCCCTCCAAGCCCTTACCGGGCAAAGATAGAAAGCCCTGACACTGTGCAAGCACTGTTCAGCCTCAACCAAAATGCTGGTATGCTATCAACACAGCTTCGATCATAAATTCAAAGCACAGCACAACACAGGCTACTAGGAAGAAAACTAACTCCATCTCAGTCAGACCAAGTACAAGTTTATACACTTAAAGAAATTAGTCTGTCAGTTTATGTTGCATACCTTGCTCTTGAAAGAAACATAGAAAACTCCCAGGTGATGGGAAGAGGGTAGGGAATGAAAAAATCAAGTCACTTTAAACTCAGCAGACAAACAGTGACAGTATAGACTCTTACAGTGCCCAGACTAAATTTAAATCTATCAAAGTCCAGTTAAAATAAGATCTAAACAAGAAGCTGTATTCAGAGTAGCTTATTTATTAAAAAAGACAGTAGGAAGAAAGCACTTCTCCAAGTCCTTCAGCAAGGCTGAGCACTCATTTCTGAATTTATTTAAATTCATTTATGTACACTGAACAGTTTAAATATGCAAAGGAAAACATATTTTACATCATTATTTATCATTCCGTAAAATAGAACAGTAGCCTATAAAATGATCTACTTCTTTACGCACCATTTTCATTCCACACCAAACGTGAAATCCAATTTTTTATACTTTAAATTGGAAGGCTAAAACTGCTCTCTCTGCATGCATTGCAATAAAATGACAATGGATTTAGGACACTGGGTTCTGCAATTCTCTAAAGTAGGAACTAGAGGAGCTGAGAATCAAGTGAAGGAGCTGCTCTACCAACAGACATACAGAACTACATCCACGAAAATGATCATGCTAAATATGTTCAATTCAAATTTTCTTTTCTCCTCACCAGTTAACAGAAAACAGCAGTCTAAATACATTTGTATTCATATTTAAAAAAAAACCAACACAAAATTGTTTACATATTCACTTTTCTTGTGTGCTATTCATTCAGACTTCCCTTTCTATTTTGTAAACTCATTGATATGCACACAAAAATGATAATCCATTTGCCTCTAAATTTATATAGTGAAGTAGGATTATTTTTATTTATTACATTACATACACTTCAAAAATACGTTATTTACAACGTAGACAAGCAGAGTATCAGGTCTGATTGGTGTGTTTTGCTCCTGCGATTTTTTTTGCTCCTGGCCACTTCCAGAAATATATTGTAATCTGGCGACTTCAATTTTTTAGGAATATTCTGTGGCCACAGGGCACTAACTGAGGTTCGGCCTGGATCTGGAAGCCACATTCAGTTCTGTTACACACTGGGAAATAAATGACAGCACAGGTTCTGAATTGCTGCGTCCACCATTTGCTTTTATACCATGCCAAGATTAAAAGGAAAAAGGGAAGATTATTCTTCAATTCTCTATATAATAGGCTCAGTCTAGATGATGTGCTGTTTCCTAAGTCTGTAGTTATTTCTTACGGGGAAAAAAATGAACTTATTTTAGAGAAAGAAGGATAAATCCAATCAACAAAGTTTATGTAAGACAGGATATAATACCTATCACGCAACCCCAGAATTCCAATAATCCTTAAAAACTTAAATCAGGGTGATCACATTCATACAAGGATCTGACATCAACAATCCCATCTTTCATGATAAGTTCAATTATTATTTGTGTCTGCATTTGAATGCATGCTGACATTAATATTAAGGAAGGTAGCTTTACATTTCTTTAATACTAAGGAAGACAGGGAAGTTAGAAGGGCCCTGGAAACCTTAGTCTTTAAAATAAAGGTCTTGGGGGAAAACTGAAAGAAAGGATTTTAGTTATCAAAAAAAGTTAATGAAGGAAAAGACAGAAAATGCCATAAGATCTGGTATTTGTAGGAAGCGACACAGTTATCTCAGGCCATCCTCCCTCCAGACTTGTTAGTCATGGAAGTAGCCTGGGTTTGGTTTGCTGAAGCATCCACTTAAAAGCCATTGTCCCTTCAATAACAAAACTGCTCTTACCAAAGCTGTTTCAGTAGCAAGTAGCACTCAGGAGATTCAAGAAATAAAAGGAAGTATTGTAAAATCATAGATCCATGTATCTACCTTGTAGTACAAGGCAGTAGAATCACTTAGGTACAGTTAAGGATCATTCTGATTTCTTTTTGCAACAAAAAAGTTAAGAGGAGCTGTCAGCAGACAAACAGAAAGTCCACTTTTATTTTCTGTCATTTGATGTCAGGCTCAATCTAAGAAATTCAACAAAATCAAGTGTCAAATGATTTTTTATTTTTTTTTAAGATACTCCAGCGACACATTAACTTTGTGCCTTGCTTTCTGCCAAATTTTAACTAAAATGTATACCACAGATTTCAAGGGAGAGAGTTACTTAACAGCAAAATTGAGATACTGCTGACATAATTTCATCAAACTTCAATGATGCTGCATGACAAGAAGATCTATAAAGTAAAATAGCCTTTATCTTTTCCTGAATAAATGCATTTTTGAAATATAACAATTAATTCTGTGACACTCTCACAGAGAAGGAAAAGACTGCCCTGTACAGCAGGAAATTGCTCACTGCTCAATCACAACATTTTGATTACCAGTCTGGTTCAACACAGCTACAATTTTGGCTCTTTTAGCCTCCTTAATTTGTTTTCATGGTTTTTGTCTTCATTTGATCATTACTGTTATTTTTTCACTGAAATATCTACTTCTCTAATTTCTTCACGTCAATCTCTAGAACACAACCAGCTCCTCTGGGTGGCAACTCTGAGGGGCTTAATAATCTTGTGTCTGTTAACAATGATGAGCATGGCTTCACAACCTACCATTTATACCGCCTCCAGTATTTTTGGACACCAGTTGAATATTCAGCAAGAATGATATATTTCTATTGTTTCACCAACTTTACCAGTACTAGATTTCATCTGATAGCTCACATAAAATACATTAAGAGCTGTAATTTGACACCATTTTACTACACATGGCTATGGGAACCAGAAAAACTGAGAAATGCTGAGGAAACACAAAAACTTTTATAGCAGCAATCTAATCAGTTTTTGTTTTGTTTTCATCTATCGCAATAGTAAACTTCAAGTATATTTCCTTTCTGAGTAATTGGCAATCTTGTATCCTATGAAATCAGGAGACCAAAAAAAATTTCAAGACTCTAGTTCATCCAGTATGATGACTAAAATATTTTAGATATTATTGCTGTAAATGAAATATGTTGTTCCATATTGATGCTTATTGAATGTATTAAGTTCTGGGTGAATAATATGTAAATAACTTTCTCCCCCTTTGAGATCCAATTTAGGCTCAATATTAAAATGACAGAAAATAAAGATGTATTCTCTTAGGAACATCTGATCTAGTTTGTCATAATTATGGTTTGGGAATTATTTTCTCTTCACAACTGCTTTGTTCTTGCTGTGGAAGGGAGAGCAGTTTAAAAGCATTTCCACTCTTACGAATGCTAGAATTACTTTAATTGCATGTATTTCTAGTAAGTTTTTTCTTAGATGCATTTAAAATTTGAAGACACTGAAATTTTATATAATTTTGTGACAAAGGGATATTACATCTTTATCTCTTCTTGATGTTTGCAAGTTGAGATGAACACACAAAGCTAAAGGGCATTGTGAAGATAAGTTTCCATGACATTTGCAATAATTCTTTTATATTACCATCTGGCTATTTTATATGTAGCATTCAGAGAGAAATATAAAAAAAAAAAAAAGATGTAAAGCTGAAATTATTTCTTTGATAACACTTGTTTTAAACACCATGCCACTAAATAGCTAAAAAGTCTCAAAAGTGAATGCATAAAGCATATAAAAGCTACAAGCCTACTTACATAAATTCTTAAGATTAAAGTAATAACTTCTAGAAAAAGGTGGGAGAAAACATACTATAATAAATCTGTTTGTAATCGTATTTGGGTTCCAGCAACTGCTTTCATTGTTCTCAAGTGGCTTACATATAAAACAATACATTTGATGTATGATTTCAATTCCTTATGGAAAACTGTTCCATCCACAAGTAGCCTGTCAAACAAAACAACAACAACAAGAAGCAACTCAGCACTGGGAAGAAATACAATACTTAAAAACAAACTACGGACTTTTTTTTTTTTTTTTTAGGTCCATTTCAGGCAGATTCAGGCAGGTATGTTTGTACCACACATCTCTAAAACATAATTCACAGAAGCTGAATAAGGACGTAAAAAATCATAAGAGTGGTATTATCTGGCAGGCAATATTAGCGTAGATTAGTCACACTACTCCAAAACATAGGACTGCTTCACAGAAGGATAAAAGAGCACAGAAACTAAACAAGTGTGCTATTTTCATAGCTTAGTAGTTATATACCCTTAGAAATTAGACAAGATTTTAAAAAGGCTGGCTGACCTTTTTCGATCTTTAAATGATAACTGATGATCTGTCAAACCTAATAGTTTCTGTTACCCAAAGACACCACTATGGTCACCCACTTACATTATAGCAGCACTAGCTGCACTACCAATGTCCTACCAATGCCCAGCACCACTGAAACAGATTCTTCACAGTCACAGGGCAGCATACAGGCCCTGTCTTGAGCAGTATACAAGCTGACTTAACAAGACAGACCAAAAAAAAAAAAAAAAAAAAAAAAAAAAGCATAAAGATAGAAGTGTCTTCAGGATCACGTAACAGATTGATAGCAAGGGAAAAACAAAATTTTTTCTCCCACATCAAAATATTTTGCCCCTATTGGCTAAAAATATGCATTTCTTTAAAGCTGCCTTTGTAATATATAACTTTTTCTTAAAGTTACATTGTATGAAAATCTTTTTCATATTGATCAATGCGTGTTAGTGCTCATGACTTTCAGCAGGTTTCCCTCTTAAACAAGAGACTACTGTACTTAGAGAAAGGAGCTTACACTGTCCACATCAAACCAGTCAAATGCCATGTACAAGTCCTGCGCTATACTGAAGCTAATAAATCCTGCTGAGCACTTGGATTCACAGGCTGAGACTCAGCAATGTCTACATTTATTAGCTTTTTCTCAGCTTGAAGCACAAGCAAAGCAAGCTTATATCTGCTCAGAACTTGAGCAAAAGTAAGTTTCTGGCTCACCACTTACGAGTCTCATGGGTTTAATAAGTAGAGTAAGCAATTTCCATTTTGTTTTTACTAAAAGGGCTGCAGCATTCTTACAATGCTGCTTATAACCTTAAAAAGTACCTGTGTGTCCAAAACATTTTGTTTTCTTCAGTTCCTGTTCATCATATTCACCAGCTAAACACATTTGACTTTCACACTTAAGTAAGGTCCCAGTACATATCTTGGAGTACAGACCCTTTCTTGATTACTTCTGTATTTACCAATTCTGTATTTTTTGGTCTGTTTTGGTAACAAGGAAGTACAAATACACATATGATGCTATCATCGGGAAAATGAAATCTTCCCCTGACGTAGGATGCAAATGTTCATTTTTCTAGCAGTTCTGTGGAGAAAGCTAAATAGCATTTTGAGCAATACGTGAATAATCACTTGGGAATTAAACAACCAGCAGCCATTATACATACTTGATTGTTACTGAAGTCCATGCGTGACTGCAGGTTTGGGCTTGCGGTAATGAATTTAATTCCTTGCTACTTGGTAATCTGATCCACTGTTGTATGGATCACATGGCAGAAGCAAGAAAACTGTGCTGGAGAAATTTAAATTAAAAAAAAAAACAACACACAAAACAACAGACAAAATAGATCTGCTTGTTTGAAAGCTTTGCTCTTGCATTCACTGAGTAAAGCTATGAATGAGAAAATTATGCCTACATAAGGAGTGTACTTTGTTACATCATCTTATTTTTTAGATACTGAGCTACAGACCAGAAGTTTATATATTAAAGCTGCTATTAGGATACCTCATAACCTCATTCAATCCAGACATGGTAAAAAGCAGTGTCAAATGCATTTATTTGAAGAAATTGAATATTTTTCAGAAGTCTTGAAAAATTCCAGGCATGTCAGGGCAATTATTTCTAAAAATAGTAAGATTACAACAGTGGTCAAGAGGAGTGCATGTTTATACAAACAAAGCTTAGCAGTATATGAGCACTGCACTTTATATACCACAAGACTGCACGTTTAGTAAAACTTCTGAAATTCTTAAACATTCTATCATGAAATTTTCAACTCAGATTACATTTATAATATCCTTTTTTTTTTTTTTTAAACCATAAATATTACTATGTGGATTCAGAGCAGCACAGATACTTACAAACCCATGCTACAATAAATTTGACTTGTAGACAACTTCAGTGCAATTTTCAAAGCAAACACAGAATAAAACCTCTATTTGAACCCTATTTTGGGTTCAATTCCAATTTGAAGTTGATGTTCAAATTGGGTTTCTGTGTTGCTATAAAACTCACCTAGCTGAAATATATTCAAAAAATGATGTCTGGATGCAAAAGAAAAGTATCTGATTTCTGTAATGGTTCTAAATGAAAGATTTTAAGAAGACCCCACTGTATAAATTATCAGTCTCTGTCAGTAGTGGTTAACAGCATGCCTTGAGAGTGCTGATTAAAACAAAAGGTCAGAGCAAACATCAGTGCTCCAGAGACTCTTGTAGATAGTAGTGTAATTAAAATGTAACTCTAGACTGCTCCATGCTTTCTATGTCAGCATCTTTCCAGCAGGGAATGGTCAGATAGCCTGGCAAAACCAAGCAGCCATAGTAGAAAGTGGCAGGAGATGTCTGATGAGGGAGCAAGTAGATAGCCATCAATGTTATCAACTCATGCTACATACTAGAACCCAAACAGTCAGGTTTTTTATTCTTTTTTTTTTTTTTTCCTTCCAGTGTGCATGCTGTCCTGTCTTTTGTTCTGGCAGAGATAAGATGTATAAATTATGAGTGGTTGACAAAGTATACTCCAGTGCCTGAGGCAGCTCATCAATCATTTTCCAGATGTCGACAGGTAATTGATGCGAGCCCTGCAGGCGCATCTCCATCAGGTAAAAGGAGGAAGGAATTAAATCTGCTGTCATGGTTTGAGCAGATGATCTGTATTTAACATTTTTTTAATTTAGAAGTTGTTTATTTTAAACTGTATGTGGCTCCCTCCCATTCTCTCTCCCTCTTTCTTCCTCTCTCTCCCCAAGACCTCACATAGAAAGCGGTGTGCCACATGCACTCAAAAAATCCCTTCAGCAGGGTGGGAGGTTTCTCCAGCACTGGACAGCAAAAGGCCACCCAAAGACTGCTGGAGAGAAGCTGAAACTTACTTTCTACTTCACTGAAGCTTAACCTCAAAGATGGTTAAAGGCATTCACTGTCAAGTGAGTTAGATTATGATTAATATAGATTGGGGGAGGGGGGCGGATATGAAATATACTATTTTTTGCCTTATCTTTATTATATATAGCTACATAACTCTTAACCTGTTTATACTTCTAGGCTTTGAGCAAAGCATTTTAAAATTCAAAACTTGTGGCAGAGATACAGAAGTAAGAAGTACATAATTGCACTGGGTCTAGTTGGTACGGAGGTAACTTTTTTCATTGTAGCTCCTGTGGTGCTGTCATTTAGATTTCTGACCCAAACAATGCTGATAACACATCCATGTTTTAGTTGTTGCTGAACTGTATTTGCCCAGTGTCAAGGGATTCCCTGCATTTTGGGATTATTGTGCTAGTAAGTCAATGATTTAGAAGACATTTTAGTTGGAAATATTGAGTAATAAACAATTCTCTACATTATCAATGCTGTTGAACCTTTCAGACACTATTTGCATAGCCTTGCAATGAATATTTCCATCTCAGACTGGGAAGGTGTATTATGACTGCCCTGCCAGAGAACAGATTGGTTATGCACAAGAATTTGGGAAGCGGAAATAGCCATGCAGATGATCCAAATTAACCAAAAAGTTTGCTTTGCCATAGAACATCATCATTTGCAATAAAGCAGAAAGGAGAAGGGTTTAGTCTACTCATATGAGATGGTGATTGATCTGTTTTGTTTTCTTTCTTCCACTTCTTTGCTTCATAAACTATTTCTGTCTTGACACTTGAGTTTCCTTGTGTTCCCTTCCTTTTCTCTTTCCTCATCCCAGGGGATGAGGGGAGTGGGTGAGCAGCTGTGGGATGCTTAGCTGCTTGCCACACTTAACCCTCAACAGAGATCAATGACTGAAAGTTTAGAGACAGCCCTGGAAAATCAGATCCTGTGAAGTTCTTCCATTAGCACACTTTGTTACAAGACCTTTCTCTCTCCTCTGTCAGTTTAAGACTAGCTGACTACAGTGAATTTTATGCAGTGCCATAAAAATATTCAGAAATTCAGATCATTTCAGAATTAACCCTGTTGAAATTCATCACACGAGATCAGTTCTTTGTAATCTATGCTAGCTACTATTTGCTCTGGAAATCCATTGGAAAACAGAAATCTGTTAAATCCTGGTTGATGTGGGATCCCAAAGCTTTAGATGCTATCCTTAATGTAATTTAGTATTCTATTTAGACTGAAGCTAAGCCCTTCCACCACAAGAATTGAGACAGTTTCTCTGACGAGATGCTGAGACACCAGAATTGAGAGAGTGCCACTGAAGGATGCCTCAGCTCACATTGTTCCGTTCTGGGTGGAACTGAAAGTGTTAAAGGATGTTTTGTGTTTATGATGTTCAATATCTCCCTTATATATATTTTCCCAGCTAGGCTGAATATATTTAGTGCAAAGATAAGCAAAAAGCACCTGACAGCTAAAATCAACATTGACACAGAGGAGCTTTCTCTATGACTTAATATTTCCAACTCAAAGATCCTCTAAATCCTTGGCTACTAAGCACAATGCTCCCAAACATGCTAAAGATGGGCTGTGAAGGGAAAAAAGTCTTCACTTTATTTGTCAATCAAAACAGAAAGACAAAAGACCTGGTCAAGTCTTTTCAGGCATTTTAGTCTAAATGACTACCACAAATATATACTCAAAGAACACCAGAAATATAATAAAGGCTACTGTGTTGCTACTTGCCTAATTGGCTTTAAGCATATCAAATATTTCCTGAAGTTGCCTTGTTAGTCTTAATTTTTTGTGCTTTTCTTGTCAAAGGAATGAAAACACGCAGATAAAATGTGTAAGGATTTTAAAGAAGAAATTTTCTTACAAAAGTGGTATTTATGTTTTTAGGTGGTAAGAGCTTTCTCCATATTTGAGAAACATAGTTTCAGCAAGAGGACTACGATAGCAAAGATCACTGGCAAACAGACCTTCTAAAAAGGATCTGTTTTGCCTCATGCACAAATTTATGACACATTTTTTATAAATACGACAAATACATTAATTAGTTTCCCCTGAAAATTAAGTTACTTGAAATAATTTAGATACATATAGCTTTGATTTCAATTAAACATTTGCAGAAATTTAAATGGCATTGTAATTGTACTGATTAGCTATACTGAATCACCTCACTTAGTGAGGTGTGATGCTTGCTTCTACCAAAAGTAATAATTGTATATTCAATGGATACAATAACAACTCAACAACTTCAACTATCTCCTTATTCTCAAAAGAAAATATGTGCTTCTTAAACTAAAGAAGAATGTACTGAATATTAAATTATAGACTCACCATCATTTATACATGACAAACTCTAAATGAGAAAGACTTAAGATAAAATCTAGAAAATAATCCAAGTCATTACTAGGAAAACAAGGACCTTTCTTTACAGTCTAAGAAAAAAGCTAATGAGTAATTTCACTCAAGGTCAAAATAATCACACTTTGATCAAAGTACAAAAATATTGTTTCTAAAACATTCCTGATCAAATTCCAATATGTTTCATAAATAATATGCCTCATTTTATAGTATCCTATTGGTTGATATATATTTCTAGTTAATTTTTCAAATTGCAAGTGCATGCTTTTGAACCAAATTATCTTTTTAAAAACTCTTCTGACACTGAAACTAATAGTACATAATAACACTCCTGATCCATCTACAAACCTTGCCAAGTTCACTTCATAAGAAGTAATAAACTCTAGTAAAAATTACATACACTGATTTTGCTGTAAGGGAAAGATTAAGTATGAAGGAATTTATTACTCAAAGGCTCTTTGATAGTAAAATGGAACCCACACAATATTAAAAAAATACAACAATCTCCTTTCTGAGCCACTGTTGCAATGTATCACCTTCATTATGGATTGCATCCAACAAGACTGAACTTCTTGCTTAGATAACAATATAGGGCTTGATTATACGGCGCACACACATGAACTCTTGTCAAAGTTAATATCAATATTTGTTGCTAAAACAGAAACCAATCAGTGAATTATCAAGGATGAAGACTAAGAACTTTTGTTTAGCCTGAAGAGAGCTCTAATTAAAGTTCTCTAGCTCTAAGTGTTTTACGTTGTTTGCCAGACTCAGACTGGCTGCTGACAACTTGAATCTTCTCTTTAGCCCTGAAAAGAGCTTTTTCTGTATTCATTTTGATGTGGAGGCTTTAATCTAGCTGCCACTTCCAACACATTTTAACAGCCTTGAAAAAGGCTTTTTGTTTATTCCAACTGGCAACTCTTTTTCTGACAGCAGGGCTTCAAAGTTGGCAAATGTCAAAGATTCCACATATAATTCTACTTTTCTTGATTTCTAACTTGACTGGTATTAAACAGATAAGTTGAGCTCATATCACAGACAAGTTTTTACTAGAAGTTTTATTGTTTTCTCTAGTTTGCTGGTTCACAGATCAGTGATTCCTCACATTCAGATTAAGAGTAACCTTGATCTCCAGCTAAAACAACCATAAATATACAGTCTCAAGAATAAATATATATGCACACATGATCATGATAAAAAATGAAAACTGTCAAAATTATGTTCATCATCTCAACTGGCCTCCTACTGCCTTGAAGTTCAACTTGGTATAATTCATTCTTCCAAGAAAATCATTTTGGTTGCTACCAATGTAAATGACTCAATGTTCTATGCATCCCCACGTCTTCTCTCACTGACTACCACTTTCAAGTTTGAGTAGGCAGTAATTATCTCATAATGGTGTGACACAGCTTTTGCTGGCATTTCAAACAGATAAAGAGCAGAGCTCTGGTGAGTCACCTAGAGGCAGTTCCAACTATGAACTTGTTCCTGAACTGGTCAGATCCTCAACCTTATTACAAGGCAGCACTACACACAGTGAACCAAAGAATAAGACTTTTATTTAATATTAATCATTATAGTTCATTAAGTAGGATTCCACACCATTAATTAATTTCTAAATTTATTGAGCATTTGACTACTTAACACACTTTGTAGACAACTGTTTTGGGCATTATAACATTGTTGGCAATTTTCAAACCACATGAGATTTGTGGACTGTAAAGAAATAAGGGAATGTTTTATTATAACTTTGTGTTGATGAACAAAGTGATTGCTTGCTCAAACAAAGATGGTGAAATGTACTGGTTTTGACTTACAGTGTATACTTCATGCATGTAACAATATACACAGAACAAATTTATGAGACTATGATGTATTTGACAAAATCCTATAGAAATGTTGAGAACAAATAATGAAATATCTTAAGTGAAGTACTCAAGAGAGGCAAGCACACTTTTAATTGCTGTGCAACTAGCTGCAAATAAAAAACAAATAATCATCTGAAGCTTACCACTTATTTACTCATGCAAATGATTTAATACCACATCGGCAAAAATGTGCAGGTTGATATCACCAGTAATGTTGCTTTCTTGTATTTTTATGAATTGGTACAGTTTATGGAGGCCAAGGTTTAAGCTGTTCCTCAACCCTGACTTCTAGATTTGGTGGGGGCATAAAAGCCACTTCATATTTCATTAGTATTCCAGCATATATTCTTATGCTAAAATGCAACCATCTCCTATTTGGATAGATGCTTATTAGAAACTGTTCTAGAGCTATTAGCATTCATACAACAAGATTAAAGATAAAAGTAATGAGACTTGTCCAGAAGATAAATACAGCTGCATTTTTTTTCTTTTGGTGTGAGGAAGGGAAAACATGCATAGTTTTATTTAAATTAAAAGACGCCAGAATTTAAAAAAAAAAAAAAAAATTGAAACGTTTTAATACAGAGAGGTATATCTCTTGCCAACTCTTATTTAAATCATTTTTTTCCTGTGAATTATTCAACAATGAAATTATTCTATTCTAAAGAATAAAATTCAGCATAAGCAGGGGAAAAGAGTACTCTTGTGACCCTCCTCAACCATATGAATTTCCATGAAGATTACAACAACTTCTTTAAAATTGCCTCAAGTCTACTGAATAGGAAGAAGTAAGACAACTTAATAGAAAAGGAATCCATGTCATGTCAACACTCTTCACTACACATCCTGAACTTCAGAGATGGGACACGATTTTTTTTTTCTTGAATGAGATCCAAAAAGATTATCACATTGCCTGGCACCATAGAGCATTAAGTAGCTATCTTACGTAAGGTATAGGAATCTGTATTTCTCTATAGACATTTTGTTCAGAAGACATAGATTGTAGTAGCCTCAGTGATACTTACAGGACATTTGTTGGAGAAGTTTATTAGTAATAATCTCAAATAAAAAGCCAGCATGACACCCATTTTATTTTCTGGCATGAACAAAATACTTTATAAAATTTCTTCTATCATTTTTGTGTTGCTCTTGGGCCTACTAGGGTTTTAAGATTATATGAAAATATTTCCAAAAATATAATGAGAAGCGCAGTCTTAAATTATTCTGTAGATGGACAATGACTGAAGAATATATCCCTCTACTAAATGGCAAAAACAAACAAACAAACAAGATTAGGAACAGATTAAAGTTTAAAAAAAAAAAAACATCTTAAGAAGCTTCTGTCTTCTTTTAAAAATGTACAGTGAGTGCATTCAGTGAGTTACTTCACCGAAATACACTGGAATGATCATTCCAACTTTACAGATAGGACAAAAGACCAGCCAAGATTCCACACACAGTCTCTGATAAAATTAGGTCTGTTGGTGCAGATGGGTTGTGCTGAAAGAAAGCAGGGTGACTTGTGCTAGCACCTCTCCTTCAGCATTCTGGATTCATTCTTCCCAGGTGTCATTCAGCAACAAATGTCATTTTACATCAAAAATTTACAAATTAGGGCACTGAAGAAGCATATATGCATCTGGAAAATTTTGAGGGCTCTCATTTTGCGCGTGTATTGAATGTATCAGAGTATTATGGAATGTTTTCCTCCCAGCATAAAAATTTATCTCTGAAGACTTCTGCTGTATGTTTCTGAGAGCAGAGGCAACAGGCTATCAGTACTTCTTATGTGATCACTAAGTGAGATGGAATTAGATTGGAGCTAACGGACTGAAGAATAGCGAAAACAATTTGGCCTTGTTCTAGATGGCAGAGAACGGTGTTAGAAGAAGTCGGAAACTACATTTTGCAAAAGGCAAAAAGACAGGTTTTTAAAAATGGAAGCATATATACCAGAAAAACCTCTCAGATGGCATACAGATTTGGGGAAAAAAAACCACAAATGTTCCTTAGAAGTTAGGACAGAGGAAAATAATAGGTTTTCATATAATGACAGATGGCAGGAAAGAGGTCAATTATAAGCAGAGAAGCTAACTGTCAGGCAGATTCTGGGAAGGAAAGTTTTGCTGAAAGACTCCACGTTTCAGAAACAAGCAGTAAGGACTAGAGCAGACTCCAGAGTACCTATCTACAGCCCAAGTGAGATCTATTACCAGTGAGATCTAATCTTTTGTGTAAAGTCTATGATTTTATTGTAGCTGTTACCAGTTACAGCTGTGAGTTTAAAAACTCAAAATGAATGTTTGCTCATACACACCTCATATGTGATGAACAGAGCTTTAGTCCTTTAGTCATTAGTTCTGAGTGTTGTCCCCTGAGCTACACATGTGCTTAATGAATAGGACATTTAAGAAGCACTTCAATGGATTTTTACAAGGATCCATGAAAATTTCATATCTTTGGGCCCCTGAAAAAGCGTCATCATCTCAAGAGTGTTAAATTCTCTACTCTATTAAAAACTTAATCTACTTCATTTGGCAAGAAATATGTAAATCAGATAGCTAACTTGACTGAGCTCTGGATGAAGAGACATGTCCACTTCCAAATGGCAGTTCTCACATTCAAAACATTCTGATTCTGTGTCACATTGATACTAATTGTAGTTATAAGCAATACAGATATTCAGTGTAATAATCACATAATAAGCCCAAACATGTTTTTTCTTATCTAATTCTAATCTCTAAGAAACTTTTTTCCAGTTAAATATTCACTTGTGAGAAACTTTACTGCTGTGTACCTGAGTATCATAGTGCATTAGGCTCTTCAAATGTTACCATAAGATTCTACACCTCTCAATCAATATTTAGCTTTTGAGACAATCAACTTGTGACAGCAGCCTCAGAAAAATAATTGTCTCCAGAGCCAGCAACAGCAGAAACAGTAAAAACTAACTCACCAACTGAAACAAACATATCCAACCTGCAGTAGACATATATTTGAAGACCATTAAACAAATAGAGAAAAAAATCCAGTAGCTAAAAACATACACTTCGAGCAATACACAATATTGTCACAGGCTCTCAGAATTGTATTAACCTGTTAAATTCCAAAATCCTTAGCTGAAAACTGAGATCAATAAAAGATCAGTGGGTATATTTCTCTTCAATTGATTAACTGAAGTGGAACAAAGAAGTATGCTCCTGATACTTACTTGATGTGGATATTTCAAAGCTATGGTATATTTAGTTTCAGAACTTTGTTCACATTCCACAGGAGTGCCAGTTTGCTACGGTTAAGACATAAATGCAGTTTTGGACCCAAATTGGAGATATGAACCTCTAAACATGCATCAGAGCAGCAAGCTATTGCAACAGTTTTGCTCCAGCATACTTATGCCTGTTCTACAAAATGCAGCAAATATGTACTATGTACCTTGAGGTAAAACCTGTAAAACTTCTGATGTTAGAACTAAGCATTTTACTCATTAAGTGAAGAGATTAAGCATCAACAAGCACTTTCATGTTCTATTTTAATAAAGCTGAGGATTTGTTAGAACTTGTTTGTATTGCTCACAGACCTTAAAAAGTTTTTAAAAGATTCATATTCATTTAAACCCATTTACCAACTCACTAAATTTTTTTGAAGACAGTAGACTGGTTTCAAAAACAGTTTCAACATATACAGTGTAGATCAAAAGCTTAGTTTTAATTCTTTCAAAGGTCTCTGCTAACAAGAAAGCTAATCTTTACTTGAAACGAACTGCTGAAGTTATGAGACAACTGTCTGAAACAAGAGACTATTCATAGTAACTAACAAAAGCTAGTAATGCAATAGGCCAGAATTTTCCAGGATGCAACACAGGCTGTATAGGCTGAATGTATTGGCAATTCATTCAGCAATACGAGCAGATTGTTTGCTTCAAGTAATTACCGTTCAAGGCTTGTTACACTGTCTCTCAGTTCCTTAACTGTATTAAAGTTTTAGCAACACCCAGCATAAATTTCATCTGCCACTTGGATTACTTGGTACATCACAATCAATAAAAAAATATCATGCAATCATTTGTACCAGATAAGCCCCTTCTTAACTTACACTGCATCCTATTTCTTTACTCAAATAAAGACAAGTTCTAAAAAAATTAACATAGCTACATCTGGGAATAAAAAGATTCCTAAAAATCTGTATTTTACCAATGAAAATTCAAGGGAACAAAGACTGTTCCCTGTTAGGTTTGTATACATATGCAGGTTTTGTATACATATGTATACAAAAAGTTTCACGGTAGCAAAAATGTTAAGGAAATTAAAATAAATTACATGGTAAACATAATAATAGGCATAATGAGCGCTGAAGAGAAATAGTAACCAGAAATTAGAAGTAATAAAACTAGAATTTAATGAAGTGTAGTCTACTAAATAGATGCATTTCAAAAAATTTAAACAGACATAATGCTAGCTGCCTTCTAACATTACCTACTGTTCAATAGCTATGATACTTAAACAGCAGTATGTACACTGTAGAGATTCAGCTTGAGATAAACATTTTAGTTTCATATACACTCACAGGATCAGCGTACACTCACAGATACAACGTACTTGCATTTTGCAAATATAAACCACTAAAGAAATACTACTGAAAGTGTTAAAATACAAGTGGCGCATCATGTTTGCTTTACACACTGCCTCTAAAGATTTTGTGGATGAGACATCAAACAACAAATGCAAGTTCTTTCTTCCTATGGCTTCCACACATCCCTGCTGTCTCTATATGACAGATGATATTTAAGAGCTAGAGACTTTTTAAATTTTTGTTTCATTTTTTAAGCTAATGCAGGCCCTTTTCTGTGTACTTATGTGCATCGGTGTTTATTATTTTTTTTCCCTCTATAACTGTTGCCAGTCATATTCTGAAACCCCCTAAAACTTGCAGCATCTACCATATCTTGTGGCAAAGTTATCCATGATTCATAACAGAAAGTCCACCCAAAAACATCTCCTAGTGTTCACTTTGCACCCATCATGTTGTATTTGCCTCAGAACACTTCCGCTCAGCAAAACAGTATAAGCAGTATCAGATTGAAGCAGGCGTCCACCCACAAGACCTTGTCAAGCTGATTGTCACTGGGGTGTCATATATTCCCTCTGGAATATCACAAGGTCCTGCAAAACATATTGTGCAAACATGCAGCTCAAAAATGATGCACTATAAAATTGAGACAATCTAGAGACAAAGACTGATTAATTTAAAAAAAAAAAATCATTATCAAAAAGTACTTATTATAAAGGGAAATTGGTATGTGACAGTCCAGATCTAATGCAAATAAGTAATATAAACTACACTTTTTATTGTTTCATGTTAAGATAATTCAAAAGGGGTTTTAGAAACACACTACAGTTAATCTGCTTTCCCATCATGCAACACTTTTTGGTACCTTGGAAGTATTTTACAATGACAGGATCATATTAAGAACTCAAGGCTCACATACTTAAGAATCAAAACTAATCATAACATAATCAGTAAAAGTTTTCCAGTGTCTCATGAGATGATAAGATAGCAGCATACTGCCAATCATTACAGTAGGTAGTATCTCATCCAGAACATACAAGAAAGATGCTGAGGCCCTGGAGCATATCCAGAGAAGGACAACGAAGCTGTGAAGGGTCTGGAGCACAGGTCTTATGGGGAGCCACTGAGGAAACTGGGATTGTTCAGTCTGAAGAAGAGGAGGCTCAAGGGACATCTTATAGCTCTCTACAACTACCTGAAAGGAGATTGTGGCAAGGTGGGGATCAGCCTCTTCTCCCAAGTCACTAGTCACTAGGACAAGAGGGAATGGCCTCAAGTTGTGCCAGGGGAGGTTCAGGTTGGATATTAGGAAAAAATTCTTGTCCACAAGAGTGATCAAGCGCTGGAGCAGGCTGCCCAGGGTGGAGTCACTGTCCCTGGAAGTGTTCAAGAACTGTGGAGATGTGACATTGAGGGTCATAGTTTAGTGGGCAATATTGTTAGTAGGTGGACAGTTGAACTAGATGATTTATAGGTCTTTTCCAACCTTAATGATTTTATGATTCTATGTGCAGACTAAAGAGAATCTTAGTTTATTTTCAACACAACAAATGATTTTAAGATGTTTTTAAGTAAAAGCCGTTGACATGTAGAAGTCACTTCAAATCAGAAAGACCTCTCTCAAAAGAGGAGATCCATGGGGAACATCAAGTTATAAGGAAATGTGTGATTGAAGGAGAAGGGAACAAATGCAACCTACACAGAAAATTCTTGCTTATAAATACCAATGAAATAATACAAAAAGTCATTAAAATAAATCAAAGTAGGAAGCAGAAAAAGTATGTAAAGCCACAAATGAAAAACCGTATTTGATCCACAACACTTTTTTTCTCCTGCATTTAGATGAGGAAGGTCTAAAAGAGGTTAGAGCCCTGCTCTAAGAAAAGTGAGTGATTCAGCCTCTCTCTGATGGTAGCTCTAAGTGGATCCTAGTCTTACAATCAAAGCACTGCTCAGCAATATCTGGATCTGTTATTCTTCAGCTAGCTTTCTTCAAATGATTTCACATCAAGATAATTTACACATATGCACTGATTATGTAAGCCTGTACACACAAACACTGTTCCAGTACCCCTGCAAGCATGAGTGCTACTGGCTAAAACCAAGAACTAGCAATACATTTCCCTACATGTTCTCCCAGCTTCCCACATTCTTCAGCATAAATAAAACTGGGTCTGTATTTTCCAGAAATGTTGAACTTGTATATAGGGAAAACTGAAGATAAAAAGTTTGTCATATTTGTACAAAAATCAGTCTCTCTTCAGGTTCTCATAATGTCTTCTGCTATACTCTCTCTTTTTGGCACTAGAAAGACTTTGAATAGAGGATTCCTTGAGGGATGTTTAAAACCATTTGTTACAAATGACTACATAGTTTTTAAAGATTCCTTTGTGTAAAACAGATCATACTTATGAAGTAGTGAATATCATAGTGAAAAACAGCCTTCTATGCGAGTATTAAACTGAAGATTTCTCTCACTTGAAGGATTAATTTGACACATGGTCTTCAAGCATCATCTTTGTGCCTATTTTTTTTTAAAGGCAGTACAATTACCAGCAGTTTCAAGAAACAAGCATGAACAACACAGTTTCCCTATTAAAATCATATGGCTTCATAACAATAAGACTTATATGAATAAATTATCAATAGCCAATTTAGCCATGGATAAACAAAGTCACTATATAAAGATGATCAGATAACATCCTAATAGGTCTAGACTAGAATTTCCTTGACGGTTCATATTAACAGAGGAAGGAACACAACAAATAAATTTGGAAGAAGTCACACAGAGCAAAGCAGGTTTTCTCCAATGACAGCCCATATTTTGGAGACTGCATGGTGCAGGGTATAAAGCGCTCTGATGAGACACTTAGACGATGAAGATCTTAACACGTGCACAAAGGGCAACAGGTCTGACAAAGAAGCAACAAAAGAGCAATTCTCTTTAGCTGGGCATAAAGTATTTAAGCTGATAAGAGCTCTGGATACTCAAGACCACTTATCCAAAAACTGCCCTTGAGTTCAATAACTGAAGACTAACAAGCCTAAGTCACTGCTGGTTTTCAAGTGTGGCAAGTGGCCTAAAATCTGATAGCTATACAATAAGACACCTTTTCTTTCAACATTCTTGGACTTGCACCCTCTTAAACCAAATGCATGAATCAAAATCTTTGCAGGTAAAGCTTCATACACGCCTCCCAGAAGCTACAACTACTGCCAAGACCGCTTGGATCACTTTCTCCTGAAAGAATTCTATTTTGGTCACCAAGCAGCTCTTTGAAAAATCACTTTTTGAAAATCAGCAGTTCTGGAACTTCAAAACTTAAACTTTGAAATTTCCAGGCCAGCTTTGAACTTTTGCCTCCATGTCACTTCATGCATCTAATGTATGTGACATAATCTCAACAAATCATGCAAGTTTAATTTGCCAATTTTTCCTCTCCTTCAAAGAGATACACAAATAAATTTACCTAACTCATATTTGAAAATTCTGGGAACCTCATATAAAAGACTTTACCTGACTACTTCATAATAAATTCTTAAAATTGAGGTGAGGAAAGAAGGCAAAGGAGAAATACAATAACTGTCTAACGTCATCAGTATTTATATCATTATACATTACAGATAAAAACACTCCTAAATCCTCACTGATGTAAATGTTTCTTGATGCAGGTATTTCCCTTCAAAGCTCTATTAAGTGGGAAGTAAAACTGTTAAAATCCATTATTAAAGTAGTTGAAAACAATTTTCATCTTTAGAAGTTCAAAAAGTGTCCAGAGCAAGTGAGAACAGATGATACTAAACTCCTGAAAATTACAACAGTTCTTAGCTATGGTAGACCGAAACACTCCACAACGGTATACATGACCGTTCTTGATTGTGTTGCTCATTTAGGTTTTAGGAGATACATAAAATGTGATTTTTTTTTTTTTTTCAAGGAGAGTTTAAAGAAAATACTGGCTTTTTCATGTGGTTGAAGTATATCTCAAAATGTTTTTAAGTGACTGTCCTTTGTTGCTTAGTTTTTTTAATGTCAATTTTACCCAGTTATAATTATATACCCTAGATTACTGGAATTGAATTTAAAAATAAAGATGTGGCTTTTATTCATATATTTGTTAACTTTCTGCTTTCCACAAAATGGAAGTATTTCAAACAAGATTGCTTTCCCTTTGTTATAGAGGACCTTACTAACTTTACAGTGGGTGTCAAAACTTGGAGAAGAAGAGAATGTTGCCTCTCTACTTAAAATGAAGCTATTCCCATTAAAAGTAGGGGGAAGGAGAAGCTGTATTCCTTTTGTCCCCTTTTTTTCAGTTTTAATACCATGACAATAATATTGAAAATCAGTCTTTGTAAATGTTTTCTATAAAAAGCCTGCATTTTGAACCTGCCCTGATTAAGAAAAATCCATTTGATTTCTCTGAAGTAATCTAAGCTTGATTTTATCCCATATGAGCTCTAAAAAAAGAACTAATACACCAAATAGACTTAGGATCCCCAAGCCACTAACTCTTCCAAACAACTGCCATGTCAAAACTTTATCAACTTATTAATTTTCCTCTTTTTTTTTTTTTTTTTTTTTTTTTTT
>JACDJE010000300.1:438028-450337 GCA_016647715.1 Pavo muticus
AAAAAAAAAAAAAAAAAAAAAAAAAAAAAACCTGCCAATTTACAGAAAATTCTGACGTTACAGTACTTTTTCTTCTGTTCAGCTTTTTCCTGTAACAACAATAAGCTGATGATCAAAAGCACCTCTATCTATTACATAGTTTAATGACTAGAGTACAAAATTTTAAGTGGTCATCTTTTTGCCCAGGTCCACAAGCTGATAATGAGCATTACTCCAAATTTGGCCAAGAATACAAGGACAAATTCATCTTTATTGTCTATGTAAAGATGACAGGAAAGAAGAGATATATTAGAAGCATCCATCTGGGATTAAACTGCATGAAACTAGAAATTATCTTCCACAGCCACATCTCAACCAGAACTCAAACCTGTGCTTATAGGAAACTCAAGCATTGCAGTCTTGCTGATGGTGCACTATGTTGTCTCTGCAAGCTTCAATGATAAAAATGTCAACTCATTTTCAGCTGTTGCACTTCCTCTCATCCCTTGTATCAGTAAATATCTCAGAAGAAAACCAGATGTACCCTGCACATTCATTAGGCAACATGGTAGCAATTTTCTATAAGGCTCAAAACAGGTTTGAAGAAAAATATCACTGCACAACTCGTATGCACATCATGGACAGCTTATTATGTCATATACTATAGCCACTAGAATAATATATTTTAATGCGTTGTTTTTTAAAGAGATATAGATTAAATAAAGCTCCATTTTGCATTTCCTTTGGATGATCATGTCCATTCTATTGCAGGTGCTCTTCCACAGGAGCATTTCACTGATCTTGAAATCATATGTCTCAATTACAGCTATTTCACAAGATGCTTACACAGTACAAGCACATGTTCTACATGACAAGGAAACAGATATGTGCTTGCAAACTCTATCAGAAACAACATTAAGCTTTCATTACTGTTACTGATAAGAACAGAAATACACGTAGGTATATTATGAAATAGATACACAACTGTATCTTCCTTATCTAAGAATCATTAGGATAATTCTAAATCATCGCATCAATTTTTAAGAAAGGTAGAAAGAATGACCCAGGAAACTACCAACCTTTCACCAGCACAGAGGTGAGGCTGACGATTATGGAGCAGATCCTCCTGGAAGCTATGCTAAGGCATATGGAAGACAAAGAAGTGATACGAGACAACCAGCATGGCTTCACCAAGGGCAAGTCTTGCCTGACTGACCTAGTGGCCTTCTATGCTGGTGTAACTGCATCAGTGGACAAGTGAAGAGCCACTGACATCATCTACCTGGCCTTCAGTAAAGCCTTTGACACAGTCCCCCATAATATTCTTCTCTCCAAATTGGAAAGATACGAATTTGTTGGGTGGACCGTTCAATGGACAAGGAACTAGTTACGAGATCGTACCTGGAGAGTGGTCAAAGGCTCAATGTTCGGATGGAGATTAGTGACAAGTGGTGCACCCCAGGGGTCAGTATTGGGACCAGTGCTCTTTAATATCTTCATTAATGACATGGACAGTGGGATTGAGTGCACTCTCAGCAAGTTTGCAGATGACACCAGCTGTGGGGTGCAGTCAACACACCTGAGGAACGTGATGCCATTCAGAGAGACACAGACAGCCTAGAGGAGTGAACACATGACATCTTCATGAGGTTCAGCAAAGCCAAGTGCAAGGTCTTGCACCTGAGTCACTGAAACTCCCACTGTACAAGCTGGGGTACAAAAGAATTGAGCATAGCTATGTCAAAAAAGACTTAGGGTACTGTTGGATGGCAAGATGGACATGAGCCAGCAGTGTGTCCTCGCAGCCCAAAAAGCCAACCACATCCTGGGCTGCATCAAAAGAAGCATGGTCAGCAAGGCAAGGAAGATGATCCTGCCCTTCTATTCTGCGTTGTTGAGGCCTCACCTGGAGTATTGCATCCAGATGTGGAATACTCCATACAGGAGAAACATGGACCTGTTGGAGCGTGTCCAGAGAAGGGCCACAAAATGATCCAAAGGGTAGAACACCTACCCTACAAGGCTAAGCTAAAAGAGCTGGAGCTGTTCAGCCTAAAGAAAAGGCAGCTCTGGGTAGACCTGATAGTGGCCTTTAAGTATCTAAAGAGAAGCTATAAGAAAGAAGGGGACAGACTCTTTAGCAGAATCTATTGTGATAGGACAAGCGGAAATGGTTTCAAACTAAAAGAAGGGAGATTTAGATGGGATCTAAGGAAAAAGTTTTTTACGATAAGAGTGGTAAAGCACTGGAATAGGTTGCCCAGAGAGGTGGTGGATGCTTCATTCTTGCAGACATTCGAGCTCAGGCTGGAAAGGGCCTTGAGCAACCTGATCAAGCTGTATGTATCCCTGTTCATTGCAGCAGAGTTGGACTAGATGGCCTTTAAGGGTCCCTTCCAACTCAAAAGATCCTATGATTCTAAATTCAACTCAGGTGCTACAGGCTCCTGACTATATGAGACAAATAGCATAAGCTGCTAGTGCAGTCATATTGAAAAACTTATTTCAAACCTCATAGAAGGACTTGGGTAGCTGCAGAACATCCCACTGGGACACTGACTTTCTGCATCTGGTTTAGCAGATTACACTTAAAATTAACACACTCTTGTTTAGCCTCTTTTAGGTAGTAAAATTATATGCTTTTTGATTGCTGATACAGCTTTCATTTTCTTCCTGGGTTGCACAGAGGGCTAAAAAGTCAGTCTTGTTTCCTCCTGCATCTGACATATCCATTCATATCCAGGCTCACATTCTGATTTACAGAACAACATACAGGAAAGGTTATACAGTGACAAGAGTTTAAAAAAAAAAAAAAAAAAAAAAAAACGATAGTGAAGTTTGAAACAAACAATAGCTAGGCAAACGATTTACAAGATAAGTTATCACAATTTATCTACCATCATTTTTATGGGAACATACTAAGAGATGTTACTTGAAACTGTTATTAAAATCTTTATTCTACTACAGATTTCTGAGTTTGTGGATTTTTTCAGTAAAAATAGAAAATAGAAATCAAATAGACCTGGACTTCAGTCTCTGGAGGGATTTTGGTCCACTCCTTTTGTAGCTTTTCGGGCTTATTTTCTTATCCATATTCTATTTGTCACTTTGCGACTGTGCACAGAGAGGAGTTTTACCATCTCTGGTCACTGGTCCACTGAAGTGTGTCTGTTTCCTTTATTAATTCTATATTGCGAAAACCACTCTGAAAAATGACCTTTTGCTTAGCCAATAACAACTCAGAAAGTGTAAATCATAGCATATGGCAGCCGATTTGCTCAGGGAAGCATGGCATTTACCATGCCCAAACCTGTCTCTGACAGTTCAAATGGTGGCAAAAAGCAGAAAATCTCAGAGCCACAGAAATTAGAGCCCTTATTCAGAATGGCTCCTCTTGAAGTGGTGAAAGCACAGACTAAAGTCCATGGGTTGAATGTTAAAGCCTAATGTCAGACCACAATAAATTGGCTTGTGCATGCTATGTCTTATTAGCGTACTGCACATTTCTATCTCTAAAATGGAAATAAACCATTGTTCTCTAAGGTAAGGATGAGAAAAAAAATATTTATAATGTAAGAGAAAATTGACATGAAACATTAAACTGAGGAAGTTACTCTGCATATGCTAAAACAAGCAAAAGAAACCAAGAATATAAATGGCTAAAAATAGTACAAAACATCAACAGCTATTATATAACAGAAATAAAACTTGAACAGAATAAAATTCTTCATTTGGGAAAAAAAGATTCTACTCTCTGCTTTCAATTTTTGGTTTTGTTTCAACTATTAACTTCATGCTGTGAGAATTTCCTAAGGATACCAGTGTTAACATCTCTGCCTCTGCAGCACAACAAAGACATATTATACCATCTGTATGATAACATGAAAAGTTCTATTTCTCTGAAAGATGACATTATTAGCAATCTCCTTGTTAATCCTGTGTTGTGTGATAAAGCAAGGTAGAGCACGTCAAGATACTTAAGCTGGGATTTTAACCTATGACCTATGAGGTGAAAGTACTCTGGAAGATATAAAATATCTTACTAGATCACCACCACCTAATAAAAAGGAATGAGGATTTTTATAAACTATTTTAACTTCCAAGATTGTCTTGCCCTAAATGGAGCAGCATTCATGAGAATGAGATAGATTATATATACTAGCACAGGAAAATGCTATACTAAAGCATCAACTCTATCAAGTCTTATCTGTACTGAAGCAAAGAATCTTCCTTTCATGCCGTAAAAGACAGCGTGTGGTATTTTATCTAGTCTATACACACACACGCTAGATCTACAGTCTCCTGTAGCATATCAGAAAGCATAAACCGCTGGCGATAACTTGTATGATGTGTGGTGCATTTTACCAACCCACCTTGGCAATGCTATAATTCTTCAATAACTATAGAACATCTGCAGTTTTTTTATACTTACTATGTTTCATTCCCATGATGCTCTTGGTGTCTGTTCAGAGTACAGAAAGGTCAACCAGCCCATCTGGAATCCTCTCCATTCATCCATTCTTGCGTGCTGCCGCTCTTGCAAAAGGAGTTTCTACAGAATTTGTCACTTCCACCTGTTCTGACAGGTTCTCCCTGCCTGACCTGGAGATAGCACTTGGGGACATTAATCATATAACAGTCTGAGCTGTGAAAGAAACAAGGCTTGGCTGGATACTGTTACAGTCTCTGTCACCTACTAATCATGTCTTGTGACACAGAGGGGCTTAATCAGATGGTCAGGTTTCTCATTAATCATTGTGGCCTCACAATGAAACTCTTCTCAGGGAGATTAAAGTTTAGATGAACTTCACCCCTGTTCCTGTCCAACTGCCTAAATTTAGCTCAACTCCCTCGTACTGTAATTTAAGCTCCAGCTCCTATTTCCTTATCAAAAGGTTGATTTTAAGCTTCTTATTGTGAGCGACCACATGAACCTTTCCAATGAGGGAAAAAACCCACCAAATTCCAGCACATAAGGACACATAAGTAGATAGATAAAGAAATAAAATTACTGATACAGATAATGACAAAAAATCTCAAGGTACACATACAAATGGAGATTTATAGATAACTGCTTCTATAACAACATTCAAGCAGCATTTATTTTTACTTAATATCAAATGAAACTAAAGTAGACTGAAAACAAAATCTATGCTAATAGACTTTTTACAGTAAACTTTAGTTCTTATTTGATAGCCAATCTTAAGTTTTTCAATACAACTCACCGCAATTTATTTCAGAATTTTAAGAGTAATTAAAGGCCATATCAAGTTATTCTAGAACTAGAAAGTTATTTCGTTATGTACTTTAATCTTGATCTTGTTTCTAGTTTTCTAAGTTTAACAGGCTAACAAGCTTTATCATAGATTCTGCTCTGTCTTGGCAAGTTGGCTTTGTACTTCCTCCCTCTGTTTACTTTCCCTGCACCATACAATCACAGGAAACACGTATAATTTTGCCTTCTAAGTCATGAAGTACACATACTTCATCAACATCTAAATAATCTCTCATCTTGACTGGGCTGGGGTGCAGCTGGAGAAGAAAGACAGGATGGGAAAAGGAAGCTATAGCCGCCAGATTAACACAGTCTCCTACCTGCCTGAACTTGACCTGACAGCTTATCGCAACTAAGTCAGCAAAGCAACACTCAGTTCAAGTCACTTCAAGGCTTGTGCATACCAGATTCCCCAACAATACACCTCATCTAAAAGCTACCACAAAAGACCTACAATGCTGTCTGACTTAACTTCACAATGCCAAGCTGAGGTCTGGGATTTTTTGTTGTGTTTGTTTCTATTCAGTGATCCTCCATTGCTAGCCTAGAAATGACAGTAGGTGGAAACGCTATCTTTCATTACACAAAGTATAAATAGTGTAATCTATCAGCGCTGTCAATCAAGATGATTGATTACAGGCTGTCATAGAGAAGAGTGACATATTAGAAAAGTTTTGTTAACAATGCCTATTGCTAGTCAGCCTGCCACAGAAGCTGGTGATTAATGTGTTGTCAGCCTGTAATCCCACACCCCTGGCTAATGAGGCAGGAATTTATCATCTTTACAGAGTGGCAGATGTCAGAAGGAAAGGAATCCAAGTGCTGGAAACAATATACTTTTTCTTACCACGCCTGACAAGTCTGACAGGCCTAAAAAACCACAAAGAAGCTTTGTGTAAGCACAAACTTAAAACGAGGAACTTTCATCTGGCATCTTTGCTTTAAATAGTGCTGCAAATCAGCCTCTATCCCTTAAAAAAGACACAATAAAAAGCTCTATGAACTCTGAACCCCATCCTTGACAACTAGGAAATCTCAGGAAAGGTTTCCATGGCAGACAAACAGACAGCTCGATTTAGAAGAGAAGCGGCAAGTAACTTTTAACTTTACCTGTGAACTTGTGAACTACCACAGGACAAAAATTCTTCTGACTGGAATGCAGAATTTAACCAACTTCAATACTTTATCAACAAAGGCCTTCGGAAACATCTCTCCAGAAAGTCTGTTCCAGTTTTTCATTACTGTTCATGCTGGTGGGACTGCAAAAATTATGGAAGCTATCGTTGAAATAAAATGTGACACAAGCATCTGCACTGAGAGGCAGCTCTAGTACTTTGTACTCAAAATAGTTTTATATCTGACTGAAATATGCTCAGATTTGATAACTCATCCTTCAGAGTATTTGAAAAATACTTGAAAGACTGTCTTTGAGTACTTGAAAGATACACAGACATGCTATGCCTTTGATATATCAGTGTTACAGGAAATACTCAATAGAACACTGGTTATCTGCTTAACTCTGCTATCCAAAATTACAGTGTTCAAAATTCAGGTTTAAGGCAATGATTTCTCTTTGCCTTCAAGGCAACTCTTTAAGGAATGCTCATTTTTGTCCTCACTGCAGTAAATATCATCGTTAAGTAAGGGAAATATAAGGGAAAATTATCTGTTTAGTTAAACAAACAAAGAATCAGTAAATCTCAGGCAGCTTATACCACTACTGGCTTCCACTGTCAAAAATCAACAGCTTTTCAATTAGATGTATTAGGAGGCTAAATCTTCTGGTTCTGAGATTTCCAATATGCTGCAAAAGGGCTGTATTTTACAAAAGATTATGTACAGCTTAGGCTTCTGTCAGTTAGTAAGGAAAGGGGGTAAATCATCTGTGTTAAGTTTTGACTAATATAATCCTTTTTCAAACACAGATACCTCCACTAATGCAGAAACATGCAACACCAAGAAATTATAGAGAGACAGCAATCAGGAAATAAAAACACTGCTTTCTGTCAATGGAACCCTCGGGCTAAAGACGCAGCAAAACACTGAGAAATTTAATATCCAAAAGGCAGCACTGAGGAGTTAAGATTTATTTAAGGTCTATGAGAACCTGCAACATTCCACACTAGTCAGTGTACAAAGGGTTTACTGGCCTATAATCTGCACAGAAGGAGACCAAATCGAAACAAATAGTGATGCTACGAAAACCAGACGTTTCCTTGCCAACACTGGGAATCGGCAACCACTTCTGACTTCAATGGAAGGCAAAATGTCTCCAGTAGTTACACCAGTGTCAACAGTAGAGCAGCATTTTCTCTTCCTTTTAAACCAAAGTTCTCTCTAGAGAATCTACACACAAGTGGTAGTTGCAACTGCAAAACAAGTACATTTGCATGTAATTTGACCAATAAATGAGGACACAAAAACTGACTTTGAACCCTTACAGTTTTCCATGCTTCATTACATACCAGTTAGCTATTTCAACTCCTGATAAACTGAAACAACCATATACATTTTAGCCCTCTTTGAAAAGGAAAGCAGAAGCTAGGCCCCATGTCACAGCTGAGCACAGGTTTGCAGGCGAATGACTCATTAACTAATAATGGGGTTGTGATGGTGAGTTTTAACATTGCTTTGGGGGAGGGTTAAGTCAATGTGAATTTATAATCTTTTTTCTGCTTTGAAAAATCTTGATAAATTCAGTGCAAACATCTTAGCCGGTATTAGTATAAGACAGTGCAGATGCCTCAGATATCTCCAAAGCTGGTGAAGCTCTGCTTTCCTCCTCAGATCAGTAACAACAAACTTCATCTGATTTTTCTCTGTGCAGCCCTTTCCTTCCCTAGTTAATGGCAAAATATATCTCATGAATCTGCATAATTCAAAATGCAATTAAACATTCCAGTTCTAGCTGGAAAGGCTATTTATCCTAGGCATTAGATTAGACTCATTACCTTGGTATGTACTGACCTTTAAGCCCCTTGGCAGACTCCCGTCAAACTGTGGCACTGCACAGACTTCTTTGGAAAGAACACTGCCCCACAGTTTTGAATCCTACTGTTCTAAACCACGCTGACACAAAGAATTCTTCCTTTATTCCACAATAATCATAAGTTTTCAGTATCTCATCTCAGTTTATCTTGAAATTCAGATGAGGAATTGAGGATAAGTTAGCTTTTGAAGACACCAATGGAACCCTAGTTACGTGCCCAAATAACATCCTGGAATAGGGCAAGAATATTCAGTACTTCGTGGGATTCTACAAAAGCCTCTAATCGTCAGCAATTATGGTTAAAAAATTTATTCACACTTTATAGTACTAATTAGATTTGTATTTTTTTTTTCTGGGAAGTCTATATGCAAATACTAATTTCAGATTCTGTGATTCTCCCAGAGACAATACATTAAATGCTAAATTTTGAGGAAAGAAATGAGTACTTCTATTTGTACAGCTCCTAATAGGACACAGAGAAATGTGGAGAAGGGCAATAATATTGATACCTACAGAAGTAGTGCTTACTGATGCTACAGCTGTAAGCATCCTTTTTTCTTATATGCCTTTTTAGAAGTAACATTACATGCATTGTTTTTGTGCCTGGAAGATCATTTCTTTCCACTCTTTCAACTGTCAAATGCAGAAAATAATTCTTTAATACGTTAGTTCTTATCTCACACGTTCTAACCCTGATGTCCAAGCAACTTCAATCAATGAAAAATAATGTATCTGTGTTCCAGCATCTTAATAGTGTCTCTAGAACATTGACCAGTTTGACCACTAAAATAAATGAAAGGTTATTTATGAACTGGCTTTACAGAGATTTGACAATTTTTTGATCCATCTCCACACAATTACATTTGAGCTCTTTTTTGTGTTAAGTTATACAAACTTTCAGAAAGTGGGAGCATAATGTCTTTTTTTGAATTTGTGTTATTATTTTGGTTAAATGTTGTTTACATTAAACAAATCCAATTTACCAAACTTTGACATGTTTGCACAACTGCATATAATTTGTATTGGAAAAATGACTTTTAAATGAACCTTCTGCAGCAAAGCTCTCTAGTCTGTAGCCTGCAGTTCTAGATTCTTACACTGCACCAAAAAGCTTGTCTCTAGTGTAAATCATATCCTCTATGAGGTTTCCAATAAAGCAAATAATGACTATAATTTCAAATTGTTCATTAATACCTTCAATCAGGCTACATCTATCAAGTACTGATTTGACTTTCTTGCCAGGTATTGCTATTTTCTTGACAAAGTGCTATCTCCAAATTAAGATTAGGGAAAGTAATCCCTTTATGCTGCTATTATGCTCTTAAATTTATTTTAGTAGCTTTGGTAAATGACATTTAAATTAAGATTTCATCATTCTAAAGCATCAAAGATGGAATGCAAAATAAACCTTAATAAATCCATACTGTCTCCTATAAGATGATATGATGGCACACTGCAGTAATACCTGAACCACCAAATATACTGATTTTTTTCCTTTTAAAAGACTATGTCATTCTAATAAACATGAAGCCACACTTATATGAGTTCTCAGCAAATTACATACTATGCATTCTCATGCATAGTTTTGTTGGAACAGCTTTGGGCATAAGACATCACATGCCCAAGGTATTGGAACAAGAACTTCATGTTGCTCCTAAAAAGCTTGGGTTCTCAAAGGACTGTACAGTCCATCCCTTTTTGGGAATAAAAGTGGAAAGAAATGAACCTCTGGAGTATCTAGAACAATACAAGCCAAATAGTCTTTAAAAGTCAACCATAATTTATTTAACCATAGCTATGAAAGCACTCCTACTAAAAATCAGTACTTTTCCAGCTCTAGATAACTTTTTTTCAAACTATTTGCTCCACTTGCAATCTTGGTAGAGGATAACATTAATCATGATTACCACTCCACAGGTAGGAGAATGGTCTGATTTGCTAAGACCTACATCCTTGCAGATACTGAGACAAGGGCCAGTCAATATTTTTAATAACTTCTCAAGCAGATAGAAACAATTCTCACTGACTTGAGTGGTTATTCAGAAACCAGAGCTATCAAGATACCTCTGATAATCTGCCTCAAGCCCCTGTATATACAGTTCTGGCCACTGTAATGAAAGGCCATTGTATTAGAGGCAAGATTTTTATTTCAATGTCACTGAACTTTGTGCTTTTCTCTTCAGTACACAATGTGAGCTGTGAGAAAGTACGCTCCTGACTGATTTACAAGTTTAAACTATTCCATGTTTCCAACAATATATCAACATCTCTGTATATTCTGATGTTCCAAAAGTAGATATGAACTTTAAAGTCACACTCAGTTCTGAGACTTACCTGACTTTTTGGGGAGAACATAAGGAATTAGCAATCTGAAGGCAAACTTCAGTCATGTCTTTTTTTCTTTTTTCCCCCCATTTCTTCCAAATTTTACCAAAAGCTTTTTAAACTGTGGCTTTTTTCAAAATTTGTACTCTCATTAACTATACGTTTCTATATAACAAAAAATGATCCTTTCTCATATTTGTGTTTTTGTAGTTGCCTTCCATGTCACTTTCCTCTGTATTAGTGAAAAGTAAATTAAGATGCAGTTAATTCACATTTACAGGCAGAACATCAAAATGCAGAAAAGTGGCTATTAATTGTTTTCAGTAAATTTTGCAGCAGAACTGCAAAGCCATAGGAAGAAAGAGCAGTTACTCATAGAGCAGTTTCTCATAAAGTGAATACTTAATCCTAGCCCCTTAACTGTGCGTAGAAGTAACCGTATCCCAAGAAATAGTCACACCCCCTCTCTTCTGAAACAGTGAGGGATGTTTGAAGATGCCAAAGTCCAGTCTGCAAGCAGTTAAAAAAGTAAATGCAAGTCTCCTAAAACTTGAATTCCAAATTCAGGCTAAGCTAGCAATAGATCAGCATACTACCCTCACAGTTACACCAACAGAAGCAGCTCAGCTCACACCTCTCTTCTCAGCAGTTTTGTGTGGCTGTTTCTTCAGTACCCAATGGAGTTGCCGTTCTAACACAAAGGAAGCTCTGAGGTGCTATGCACAAGGTCCCAATTAAAAATTCCACTGTCTTTGCAAACTGCAATGAAAAAAAATGATTTCCTGAAAATGATATTTTTCCATAAAACTGTTTTTTGGTTTAGGATAGAAAAAGATTAATTTCAAAACTCATTAGTCATACAATTATGTGATAATGCATAATGATTTCAGCAATACAGAAACACATTTTATATATGTATATATTTTAGTGGCAAACTTACTTTCCAAAAGAGCTTTTCTCATTGCCCATTTTGTATACAGCCTTCTAAGAATCTTATTGGAACAAAACAGTTCTAAATTCTACATTTTTAGTTCAGAAACAAGGGATCACGCATTCAAGTAAAGCAAGTCAGACACACATCTTTTCATCTCAGCTTTCATAAAGAAAAGTTCATAAAGAACCCTTGGAAAAGAAGCCTTTAAGAGAAAGTCCAAGAGGGAATGTTCTTCAAATACTGCAGTCAAAGGGGATAATAAACATAGCACTTATTTTATGTGGCTGAATTCCAACTGAAGAAATATGTGAAATAAATACAGATTATACTAAACACACCTTCCTGAAAAGATGAATGGAATGCACAAGAAACGTGGCACAGAGTTCACAAAAAAAAATAATTCCAACAATGAATTCATTAAGTAATCTAATTGCTTTTTGATAACACCTAGATTTGTTCCAGGAATTTGGAAAAAAAAAAAGGAAAAAACAACAATCAAAAGAACAAGAGGACACATTTTTGCTGCTTAGATTTTTTAATTTTGGTCTCTTTATTAGATCCACATCACAGGTACTAAATGCTTTTCCATTAAGATGTGACCAAGTCAGAATTGACCTAGACTTAATTCTAATTCTATGTCTCTGAGGTTTCATTCTACAAAAAATTCCATTATAGTACTATGCTTTTCCATGAACTGCCTAATATTAGCTGCATCTAAGAAGTAGCTATATTAAGCAAGTTGCTATAGGCTAAAAACAAAAACAAACAAACAAACATACAACCCCCCCTCAAAAAAAAAAAAAAAAA
>JACDJE010000300.1:451906-564406 GCA_016647715.1 Pavo muticus
AAAAAAAAAAAAAAAAAGAAATATTTTACAAAGCACATATCTCTCTACTATACCTATACTTATAAGTTTTAAATCTCCAACAAGCTTCTTTGATTTAATTAATAAATACTACATGCAAAAATTATGTCTGATAAGTTAAGTGTGCAAAAGGGAGAATTTTCTTATTCTTTCTTTATTTCTCATACTACTCACTTCATAGGTCACGGGACTTGTCAGCTACGTCCTGAGAAAGTTTCAGGCTGTACTTGCTTGGGAATCTCTAAAGATGACTGTAGGCATTTCAACAATAACACTCTGACTCACTGAAATGGGAGGAAGAAGCTCAAAAGTATACTGTGTTTTGTCACAGAAGCGTGGCTGTTATTTCAAGGTAGAAACATACACTGTAGTCCACATTTCAACCTGGAATGCATCAAATCTCAAAGAATCAAACTAAGTAAAAACTACCATTTATTGGAAAAATGTAGAAATTCAATGATATTCATAGCATTGAGGTTTGTTGAGTGTATTAAAGGCAAGATATTTAATAGGTACAATAGATGCTGACCTAGCCACCACTTAGTAATATCTACTTTGTCTGAATAAAAATTTGAAAAGCACACATAGAGTTATAATTCACTGGAAGCTGATCTACCAGGAAACTAAATTGGGAATGGAATTCAGCTCCCTCTGAACACTATGAAGACAGAGCACAGAAAGATACCTGAGATAAAAGATAAAAACTTAGAAGTAATGGAATTTGAACCATTCTGAAATTATGACCTTTTCTGTAGCATGTATGAAAGTAGGATTCATTGATTAAATTATGAAGCTCTGTTTTCTTTACGCTGCATTCATAAGACAGATGTTATGTCCCCTCTTTGCCTGAGAAAAGGGAGAAAAAATGCCAATCAGTGTGTAGATATTATCTAATGCTTCACTCTGTCATTTAGTTTAACATGAAGTTAATGCAAAATACATATTAGTGTTCTATCTGTGGTTAGAAATATGCACTTACAATTTGACCTTTCATACTGTATATTTATAATTTATGTTATGTTTCTTTTCCTCTGCTCTTAACTATGAGCTACCTATTTTATTAAGCTGGTGAAAGTCTGGGAAGGTATGCAGTGGTTATTTTTTTACTTATGGAACATTATTTTTTTATTGCGATGAAGTAGGAAGCTCATACAAATATTCTGATTAAAAAAGACATCAAACTTCTGTATCTTTCTAAAAATTATACTTTAATTTGTACTTGTCTATAAACTTTGAGAAACAGTACAATGATATTGGTTTTCTTCTCAATACAAGCATATTTCAATTATATTCCTTAGTTTATATTTTTAATTAATAGTTATCTGTCTTTGCACATATTCTTTATCGGATTTTACATTATTTTTGAGCTACTTTTTTTTTTACCACATATGCATGCTTTCGTGGTTTATAACAGTTAATTCTTCCAGCAATCCTAAAATCACAGGAGTTTTCTATGCAATTGTCTCTGTTCAAATAAATCATTAAGTCTTTTGTATTTATTTCTCAGTAATGTCTTGGGCAGAGGTTCCAGGAANGAGAGAGAGAGAGAGAGAGAAGAGTATATTCAAACCTCTCCCCAAGGATCTATTAGAGAGTAGTATTTCCAAAATTTCCCATTAACTCTAACCTCATTGAAAGTAGTGCTAGAACTGCTAGTGAATTCAATGAAACCTCAGTTTTCTACTAAAATTGTTCAGACAAAGAAGTTGATAGATTTATATTTTGGCGCTTTAATGAAGTATCTAACACATGAATGAAGTAAATGCTAAATAACAAGGTGTCAGTATACAGGATTAGGATGCAGTTTTAATGGATTCAGCTTCAAAACCTAACAAACTAATATCACTACCTGGTTGCTGATATGAAGGTTATGTCTTAGGTAAACATTCAATTAGTTCATAAATGTCTACATGAGTCAACTTCCAATCACAAGATACTTTTGAATGAAAGTCATAAAACCAGAAGCAGCGTGTATTTGAGAAGGGAGAAAGACAGGTGCCATACAGCCTTAGACCAACGTTGCTCTATTAGGCACGGGAGAAAAAAAAAAAAAGCAGGGTTGGCTGCTGCTGACCTCATCAAGGGTCTGCACACAGAAGAAGCAGCTTTGATATCAACAAACATGCTAATCTACCACAAATCAAACAGGCAATTACTCTGCTATTTCCATGAATTCTGAGGCAAATATAATTTGATAGTTAGACATTAATAAACCTGTTTCACGGATCTTACCACTATCTGATAAAGAAGCTTTCTTTTACTACTGCTTTAATGTTATTAAATAAAACAAACTCCTATCTAGATAAATAGGCTTCACAAGTCCTAATCTTAGCCTAAAGCATTCTAATGGATTAACTCTTCCTTACTAGGGCTATATAAATATTTATAAAGACTTCACACAAAGAGCAGATCTTACACAAGGCTTTAAAAGACTTCTCATACACTGAACCTGGAGAAGGAAGAGGTTTTGTAAAGACAATGCCACTCTTAGCCCTCAAAAAAACACCCTCTTAAGTCCAGGAGGGATAGTAACAGAACACAAACAATCCGCACGCAGAAATCCCATCAGAGCCATGGTACCATCCTTCTAATAATGGTATCTCATGCACTCTGGCTGATTCACAAGATTTTTTCTTACCTTCTCCAGCTGTTTTTCTGGATAGTTTTTCAATGCCACTAATCCAGGAAAAAGTAACTTTGATGGTTTTGCCTCTTCTTTCTTTCTGAGTGGAGGAGGACCAGCACAGAAAGCCTACAAGAAACCCAGTCTAGGTACCCCTCAGCCTAGGCCTAAAAATTCAGCCACAAGATTTATTTTCAATATAGCAAGCTCCTACCAACTGAAAACATTCCACCATTACAACATTATAGATGAGAAAATGATACATCAGCAATTTAAGCACTTCTTAAGTAGCTACCATTTTCTACATATCTGGCATATTAGCATTTGATGAATCTATTTGAGAGAGTAAATGAAAGAATATTTTCTGCATCCTTGAAGAGATGCATCATGTTTCTAGCTAAATATTACCCTGATAATGCAGTGTTTTCATCATTATTACCAATATAGGCACCGAAAGAAACTACTCAGATGTTCAGGTAGCCATACTACATGCAAAACATTTCAGCTGAGCCTTTTCATCACACAAAAGAAAAAAATACTTGAGCTATCATCTAAATAAAGCATTTCAACATCCTGTGACCAAAAAAAAGATTTGAAATTAACTTCCAGTGACCTTCTTTGAGACTGTTGGGCAGTCTAGATTGCAACATAACTGTTTCCCAGCTGCAAAACTGCAAAAACTATTTAGGCATGTGCCTTGTTCCTCTAGACCACACTAGCCTTCCTTAAGATTTATAGGGCCTTCATCAAAGCATTTTTTATTTAATTAGAGCTCCATGAATTCTGAGTAATCTCACCATGCTAATGCATCAATCAGTGGTCTTTGGTTTCCCCTAAGTTCTAGGAAGAAGGTAGAAGGCAAGTCTGTAAGGGACAAGACAACCATTGGCTCTGTGTGCAGATTTTACAAGCCAAACCATATTCCACTAGAGGTTTATCATATGAAAAAAATGACTTACCACGTGCCAAAATATGACCTCAAAAGGACAAACCAAACTCTCCACCAACAACATATCTATTCATTTATACTTGGAGGGAGGTAGAGGAGAGAGAGGAGAAAAAGAGATCTTCATATAAATGACAGTTCTTTTCAAGAGAAACTGGTAAAAATATGGGAGAGAAAAAGATCCAAAATTTATGTTGCTATAGACTTGAAATCAAAAATTGCATATGAAAAAATAACATCTCCAAGCTTCATGTTCAAAAATAAATCAGGAAAGTAAAATCCATTCTGTTTTGTTGTTTTCTCCCTTTCCTTACTCACTGAAGCTCTCCAAGAACAGCTCTAAGACCCAGAAGTACAAATATTTTACGATTTCTGTACAACAATCCAATGGACTTGACTGTAGCTAACTGCAAAGCATGCAAGTAACACACAGTTTCAAACTCAATAATGTTATCTTTCCACAGAACTATGTACAGTTTCACTGCCACTACCTCATTTTTATCCCCTCCCCCCNAAAAAAAAAAGGTTTCTCCACTCAAAATTATTTCTTATTGTCAAATTTAAAGCTTTCAAACCAGGGACATCACTGAAATCCCAACAAGCCTAACTACAAGTTTGTTAAATTAGGTATGAAACTTTCCATAGGTTGGGGCAACATGTCCCTCTAAGAATACTAATATCCAACTACCTGCCAAGACCTGACCTCTGAGAGTAATTTCTAGGTTGAATAACAGTAGGTTATTTTCTACAGCCAATTGCTACCCTGCAATCTGATCTTAATTAGGAAAATAAATTTAATTATTTCTCTCCCAAGATGGAATTCAGACTACTCACATATCCAGCAATATGAAAGCAGAATACTAATTCTGGAAGTTGAAATCAATAGAACCTCCACATGTTGTCAGTCACCCATTACAGCTTACTAAGATCATCACCACATAAGATTCTGCCTGTAATAAGCACACTGAGTTTTATTCAGATGATTTATACACCTTCAGGGGAATGACTTTTCAGTAGAATTATCCCAGAATCTGTCTTCAGATGAACAATAGCTCTTCAAATCAGGACCACTGTTGCCAGATTTTCTTCTCACTTCACAAAAAGACTATGGGGTTTATACAGAAAACAAAGTTCTTATAGAAGTAATTAACTATGAGGGCTGATCCAAAAGTAATGCCTCCTATTTTATTATGTTTGCCCATGATATCAGAGGTGGTTGTTGGTGGAATGGCAGTAGAGCTTGAACCTTCCCACAAATATTCCATTACATTTTGTTGCTGTGCAATAGATGGCAGCAGAGGGGCACTTTAACAGAATGGAACCTAACATGGAAGTGAATATAAAGCAAAGATGTGTCATTGAATTCCTCCACACAGAAAAAATGGCACCCATTGACATTCATCGACATTTGCTGAACATTTATGGAGACCAAACAACGGATATGAGAAGAGTGAGGCAGTGGGTACTGCATTTCAGCAATACTGACAGTGACGTAAAAGACAAGCCAGGTTCCAGACAGCCATGTACAGCAGTCACACCATGAAATAAAGAGCATCTTGATGAGCTCATCTGCACAAATCGACTAGTGGTGATGATTATGTTGAAAAATACTGTTTTGTAGCAAGGAATTTGCTCTATCAAATAGTATTATCATGCTTTTTGTATCTGATGTCATTTCCACGGAAATAAATAAGAGGTATTACTTTTAGAGTGACCTACAAATTATTCAACTATTTAGTCTGTGATAGTTTTAATATTTTTAAATGAAGTGTTCAAAATATTCCTCATGAAATGTAAATAAAATGAAGAACATACACCTAAAGAATGTATGTCAATAAAAATGATAATGGGAACACATTTTGTGTAATACCAAAATGTTAGTTTCATTTGGCATTCTGCAGTTGTCACTCATAACCTACCAGCTCTGAAAAGATTAACTTATACTGTTGTTTAAATGCAACTACTCTATTAGGAACTTCGCTATGACAGAAAAAATATTGAGAAATATTCTCTTACAACAGAGTCATGTGACAATAAGGTGATTTCTTGAAATCTTCAATATTTAAGGCAAACATAGGCTTTGGGGCATATCTTTATGCACTGTAGATTTAAATAACTACTATTTCTCAGCAATTTTTTTTTAACCTTGATTACTGTCCTTTTGTTTGTTTGTTTGTTTTTCAACATAGCTATCTTACAGGCTACTGAAAACATATACACTCAGTAAAGTTGTTATGCAAGTGCTCTAAAAGCAGCGTCATTTAACTAAAGGATACCAAGTCCAAAATCTAACAACAATGGTTCAAGTTGTTAAGTATGATTAATTATTTCAACACCTTACACAGAAGTAAAAATAAGCTGCAATTACTGGCTTAACAAAACCAGATGGATTTCCTGGAAACACAAGGAATCTGTCCTTGGTTACTTCAACAAAGCAATCATAGGAAATGTAAAAAAAGAAAAATGAGGGTAATCCTTTGACAAAAGGTGAATTTGTGGGAGATGAGAAGTTTACTAAAGAAACACTAAGAAAAAGTGGCACATTTAAAGGATTAGAAAGAAACATTAAAGTAGTAAGAGGATTGGAGGCTTGCCAGCGTGACTCACATCTACAAGAAGGATCATAAGAAGGATCCGGAGAACTACAGACTCATCAGCCTGACCTTGGTGCCTGACCTTCCCTAACCAGGGAAGGTTACTGAACAGGTCATCTCATGGGAGATCGCACGGCATGTATGAGACAGCTGGGGGATCGGGTCCATTCAGCATGGGTTCATGAAAGGCAGGTCCTGCCTGACCAACCTCATCTCCTTCTATGACCAGGTGACTCACCCGGTAGATGAATGAAAGGCAGTTGATGTAGTCTACCTAGACTTTAGCAAAGCCTTGGACACTGCCTCCCACAGTATTCTCCTGGGCAAGCTGACAGCCTGTGACTTGGACAGATACATTCTTTACTGGGTAAAGAACTGTCGGGAGGGCTGGGCCCAGAGAGTGGTGGTGAACAGAGTTAAATAGAGCTGGTGACTGGTCACGAGTGGAGTTCCCCAGGGGTCAGCATTGGGGCCTGTCCTGTTCAGTATCTTTCTTGATGACTTCGCTTTTTGAAGATAATGCTTTTAAGACATCCAGCAGAAAATCTGAGAACTGAGCTGTCATGGGAGTTCATCTTTTTAGGTTCCGACAGATAGAGGACAAAGCACCCTAGCAGAGCACACTTGTACAGCGCAACCACGAAGAGAGATTGCCCATCACATTTATGGATTGAATATCTAACTCCTCTTTGCAATGCTGCCTGCCCAGTATCCCTTAGCAGATTTGAATTCACTGCATTGTCTCCTACAGATTTTGATATTTAGAACCCAGAAGTATAGCTTTAACTCCAGAAGAGAATCTAACCTATATTAGGTAATGTAATCAAAACTGACTCTCCTTTTACATGGATTAAAAAGCTGTGTTAATATTGCACTTGGGGCCATTATAAATGTCTTACATTGCACACCTTTAGGCTACATCAAAGTTTTATCACAATCATTATGAAAAATTTTTTACACTAATAAGATGGTCTTCAAATGAATAAATTGAAATTACAGAGTGATTGCCACTGTTTCAACTTACATTTAGTTCACAGGTTAGTACAGTGATGGATAACATGCATGGAAAAAAATTAATGCATGATTCAACTTTACAGTTTGTCACTAACCAGGTTGATTTAAGCCCTAAGTAAAAGCTGAAATGTCAAATCTACTTGGAAGATATAAGGTAATAGACATTCCATTTGCTTCTATAGTGCACAACCAATAACATACTAATATTTATGCAAATAGGGTAACGCATTCTCCAAGCCCACACTGCAACATATTTCGTCTCAAATTAGCCAGTAAATCACTATTGCAGTTGCTATTAACAATCATAAAGCCTTTTGAGTTTTACAAGGTGTTCATAATGAGCCATTCCATATGATTTATAAGAAAAACATGACTCAGCTCTTCAAACACAGCTAATCTTCGGTTGCAAGATTTGCTGTGTGACCTCTTGCCATCTTTGAAGTGATATGTAAAACTTAAAGGGTTTTGGCAAACTTTCAAACAAAAGCAGTGATAAAACAACATTCATGGAGTTTCTGTTAAAAATGTGTTCACTTTTGATGAATGAAACTCACATAGAAAATGCTGTATAATACTAGAAAGAATTCAACTCACATAGAAGTATTCTAAAATGGGTATAAGCATTTATTATCATTAGCTCTATGGATCTGGAGGTGCATTTCTCCGAAAGGCAGAAGCAATCTGACATCTGCTGAACAGCAGCTAACAAAAGTCCTTGACTTCGATAAGTGTGTATTAATTTTTGTATTTCAGCTATTGAAGGGGCTGGGAAACACAACAATGAGGCCTCGCTGAATTGTGCTAATGAGGTCCCAGAGAAAGCTTTACTTCTGTGCAGCTTCTCAGCAACAGAAACATTTTCATTGTCTTAAATTTCCTTAGCATCACTTCAGATGAGCACTCTTCTGATACCACAAAATAAATAAATGTAAGCTGCTTTACTCCTCCAGCTTCCTCCCATCCAGTTAACAGTGACTCATCTTTTCAGTGTTTTTATTGTAGATTTGTGGGGGGGGGGTTGCAACTTTTTTTCTATCACTGCTGCTCAAAGCAACATATAGACACGTTATTTTAAGAAAAAGGGACAGTAGGCTTCAAATTTTCTCAGTCATCTCCATAGCTATGAGCTGGTTTCACTTCTCAAGGACATCTGTAAGAGTTGTAGGTCCAGCCTACCCAGTACCTAACAAAGTGCCAATCAAGAGTGACAAAAGCCAGCAGATACTCTGTTTCCAAACAAAGTGACTCTATTTAAAAGTCAGTTAAAAAGAAAAAGAATTAGAGAAATAACTTTTTGCATCTGGAAGAACATTTATATTCCTATAGCTGCAACAAGCACATTAAAGAGAGAATCAATTATTCTTCAAAATACAACCCTTTCTAATGGAGTCTACATTTCATCTTAATGGCAATGGCAAAGGGAGGTACAGCAGAAGACTAACCTGAACTTCTGTGACTGCAGAGAAATGTTTCATTATTAACGCATTTTTATGGTCTTCAGAAGTACTTCAATTATGTCCTTCTGACATCATCTTTAGGATTATTCAAAAATTTACCATTTATATGTGAATCAGTCTTCCCTACTTTGAAAACAAAAGAGAGATGCGATTATATTTGTTTAAAAAAAAAAAAAAAAAGTTTGTTGTGAGTGGCTCTGAACTCAGGAACTGCATTCATCCACTTTTATTTCTGAGAGCAATTAGAAGGAATGCAGAATGAATATCTAAGAAGATATTATAGGACATCAGATTGTTCACAACAGCCAGACCATCAACCAGAAGAACAAACTGACTCACTCCTTTGTTGCTTTATTTTTTTTACAAGCTAAGCAATCCTTCTTATACAGACTAGTAAAATTAGAGGATTCATTGTGCATGACCTGCCTGAACTTGCATGTTAACATCNCAGGAAAAATAATTTACTAGTTCTGTTGTTGCTGTTTCTTTTTCCTTTTTACTTGGGAGATCATGCAAGCTACTTTTTCCTGTATTTTATACTTTCTCCTGTTCTGATCACAGATCATACCACTTTCTGCATACATCTATATTGTTACTCTCCATGATATATCAACCCCTACACCTCTTCAAGCTGACTGAACCTGGGGCCTTTGGTTTTACTACCAAGTAGTGAGACTTAACCATGGAGGTTGAGAAAGATCTAGCTGTTGCTGCTTAGATGAAACCAGAACCTGTCTGCAAACATATTCTTCCTTCCCGCGCTACATTTATGGGAAGCTGAAACTAAAGGGACAAGCTTTGGATTAAGAACAGTATGTGGCTCTTCCCAGCAGAAGGGTCACTGTGCTTATGCAATTGGCCTCTGGACTCAGGTACGAAAGAGAGCTGCTGCTCCTGCTTCCCAAATAGTCTCCAGAATGATGATTCTTCTCTTCTTTACCAGGATCTATAAATCAGTTTAACTTAAGCTATGCTTAAGGACAAAGCATAGCACAAAGGCATGGGTGCAGAGAGAAACCATTTTCAAAGAAGAGCATAGAGGCTAAACTTACATGGCTAAAGCTTAAAATCAAAGCCCAAATTAATCTCAAATAAAAAATATAGTGTAAGCATAGCAAGAACTTCACTTCCGCAGATATAATTGCTTGAGGTATCATGATTCTACCTTACAAAGTGATAGCTGATTCTCAAGATGAAGATCTTGCACACCAGAAAGGTGGTGTGCAAAACATAAAAACCAGGTCTGAGTAGCTAAGTACATTTCAGGTCTCCTGTCACGGATTCACAGGTGTAGAAATTCTCAATAACCATTGCACATTTCCAATAATGCTAACACATTAGTTGAATGAAAGTAGAAATACAAAATAAGTTCTATGCATGTACATAGAAACTACCAAGCCTTCCAGAAGTAACATAGTCCCAAATGTCCCGGAAAAAAAAAAAAAAAAAAAAAAAAAAAAGATTTCCCACAGAAGTTGAGACTTCCACTTGAAGCAGATATTCAGTAATACTCTTGTCTTGCCCTTTCAGTCAGAGGTTATTTTTTGAACAGGGGATAACATATATTGTCAACGTTTTACGGGCTGGTTCAGCCCGGTTCTGTGACTAGCAGGGCGGAGGGATTTCGCAAAATCCGCACCTCTGGAAAAGGGAAACAGGGGATCCCAAAATAATTAAAAACAGTGGAGACGATCTGAGGAGAAACAAACTAATTTACTAAATATGGTATCGGAATGCAAGATAACACACTATAATACAATATAATTAGTACTGAAGCTAATAAATCAAATATAATGAGAGAGAGAGATTGTCCAAAAGGTGGATAGGCCTCACCATAAAGCTGAGGTGAGATGTGCAGTCCGGTTGAGCAGCAGAGAGAGAGACTGAAGAAGAAGAGCTGGTCAGATGACCTACCAAGGCCTTATATCTGTTCCCCCTGAGCAGAAATGATAACAATACAGCGAACAGTCTTCTGGGGAACCTAGTTCTTCTTCTCTTCAGGGACAGGTACCCAGAACACTTTAACTCCCAGTGCACTACATGATGTTATGATGTGGAATACTAATAACCAAAAATCATAAAACCATGACGTATATATAAAAAAAAANCAATACCTCCAACTCTTACTTTAAAACAAACATTTAGTATACATTTTCTGGTTACAACCAATAATATTAGGCTGACTAGTTACTCATACTAAGTATTTTATAAGAAAATCTAATCTATATAGAAAATCTATAGGTATTGCCTATATCATACATATCTATACTGACATTTGTTTATTGGAAAACAGAAAAACAACATACAGAACAAGACTATTATCTTTATATAGATGAAATTTTACAATCTGAGTCACAAGCACCAGTCTGCTGGCAAAATAACAACAGAGGAAAAAATAACAATGCAATAATAAAAGAAAACCAAAACTGCAGTTACGCTAGAATGAATCCACTTTCTTGCTTACAAAATTACCAGCTAAACTCGGTCATGTTGAAATAACACCACCAGAGGAGGATCCTGACCCCACAGCATGACTAGAGATAGTCATGTATTATTTCAATAAAATGTTTTTCTTCCTCATTCACATACTTCCTTTACATATTCACACTAATAGTCATTTTGATAAAACCCTCCAGAAAATAATTAACTTTCATAGCTCTTCTGCAAATAAAGCTTCACAACTTGGTGCAAATATAAATGAGCTTTGTAGAGCAAAACTTAAGTCTTCAGAAGAATTACAAGGAAAAAAATAAGATTATAGGTTTCCTCTTCTGCAGGGAAAATGTACATTTGTGATAAATGCACCAAATCCCCTACAAACTACACCCATTTAAACTCGGTATTTAGGCTGATTTGCTTTCCAAATCGTATAGACAGCACAGTTGCATACATTCTTTAAACAAGTACAACCACAGAGAAATGCTGAGAGATTTAAGAGAAATAAAAGCATGATCAGCTAGCTTGTAATCTTCTTTTCTCTTATTCCCCTCCCTATAGCTGCATTAAATTGCCTGTTGAGAACAATAACATATTTGTGCTTTTATAGGTAGAATGATTTGTATTATATAAAGATCTGGCTAACAGAGTAAAGATGCATTCACACTGAGCTGGATTACATGCTGTTAATAATTTTCTGGATGCTCTAGGGGACTCATAATTCTGGATGACTAAAGATTAGCATTTGAATATATGCTTTGTAATATATCTCAAAGCAGATTTTTTTAATTTAGTTTTTGCTGCTTTTCTAGAACCACAACAATCAGAAATCAAAACTGTGAAAGCATTTTGGAGGAAAAACTATACCACAATCAAGTTTTTATCCCCCACCTCCACATGCTCTTAAGAGTATACAGAAAATCTGTCTTTTCCTGACTCCAACATCATTTCAATAGCTTTCATTAGAACATCAGAATACCTAGAATCTGTGATTAGGCTTGTGGTACTGTTCTATGCATTCTGAGTAACGTAACTCAGAAAGTAAAGCAGAATATGCTGTTCTGAATAAAAGTTCAAGCTACCTAGAAAGCTAGGCTAGATTCTGTTTCAGAAAACAATCTTAACATAGATTATTTTGGTAAAATTAATGAAATACCTCATATTGCAAATAAGCACCACTCAAAACATACTAATTTTCTTCTGCTATTGAGTCTAAACTTCAATATAGACTAAACTCCTTATTTTTCTTGTTACGTCTCTTTTGGCCACCATTTGTGGAGTACTGATATCCTTTATAAGCTATGTCTTTCCATAGTTTTTGAAGTAGTTAGTCCTTTAGAACAGTCTTAAAATCTATGACTGTCTAATAAATGTTATATCCTCAGACAAATACAGCTGGGAGCATATTATAGCATTTCTTATTTAATAAATTACTTTTCTTAACATGATAAGGTTCACCTAGCAAGTACATATTCACTGGACAAAACACACTTATCATGACCTTTGGTCATCAGTTATAATTATTTGTCTGGTCCCAGTTGATTACAGTGTAAACAAAGGCTGATAAACCCACACTGGCTGCATGTATTTATTACATTACAGCACAGCTGCCAACTGTCTAACCATTCTAATAAAAAACTATTTTCTAAGGTTTATGTTTTATTGCATGTATGACTCCCTTATTGGTTAGCATTTTGGAGTTGTGGAAAAGGTTATGAATTTAGAAACTGACTGCATTCATATCATTTTTAAAACTTAATGCTATTTTATTAAAGACATATGGGCCTCCAAAGTACACATATTAAATGTCATGTAAGAAAAGTAGCAGTTTAAATCATGGTCAAATTCATTTTTGACGTGACTCCTGAGGCTTCCCAAGATCTGAACTATTTCTTTGTAAATCTGGCAGTTTAACCACACTCATAAATCACTTTCAAAGCATATTATTTCTTAATTTTACTGCATTAGAGAGAATTTGGCATACACAGTGAACTGTTTGTAGCTGTTATGTGAACAAAAGTTGTATATTTAGTCTTACAGTGTGGGAAGGAAGAAAGTCTTAATTTTCCAAACTTGAATATACTTCTTATTTTAACCCAAATGATACATTTCCTAATGAAACTTGCCAGAGTAAGATATGCAGGATAGTTTGCTTTACTGACATAACAGAAAGCTCCATCTTCTTTTGCTTCAAGCTTACAAATTAGAAACACAATGGTAACTGTAAGTTAATCATTAAGCAAATAGCCCACAGGTTCTTTGATGAGAAAGAATGTCTAAGGTTTTCAAGCCCCACCAAGACTGAAGAGAAATAAATCATCTTGGGGACGGTGCATAAAGTCTCATGTATTTACTAGGCACTTTGATATAATGCCATTTGATACACTAAAAATGAAACATACCTTAAATAAACTTAAAAATTAAATTCAAATAATTTAAGGATTCACTGCCTGCTACAGCCATACAAAACCCTGGCTCCAAAACAGATCACTCACCGAAAGAAGTGCTTTTTTTGAAAAGTGATTGAAATTTTATTTCTTAAAAAGCTCCTAATAGCAGAGCTGATTACAATGTGTGTGTTTTCCTATGAATACTTTGTTCTTGTACTCTGTGAATAATAAGCTGTGACTTCTCGTAGAAGCTTTATACTCTAATTTCTTCAAACCAGTCTTCAGTCACACGCAATTTCAAGTTTTTTCAACATGTTGAACCTCTTATTTTCTCCTGAAATGGGGATGCGCAAGCAAAGTCACCAGATCTTTGATGTTTTATGTCACTGAAATTGTTTTGCAAAACCAGCTAAACAGTCTTCAGTCAAGGTTTTCAAGAAAGACATAGCACTGATCTGTAAAGCGGCAGGGGTGAAAACTTGAAGTTTAGAGATATCAAACTTACAAAGTTGGTGGAAGAATTTTAAGAGCTGTAAAGGATGTTTAGATCAGTCTGAGCTTATGCATGCATTCCACATAGATCAGTAAAGATTTCAGGTGTGCAAGCCGAGTGCACAAAGACTCCTAAAGTCATATGAAAATCTGTTGCTTTGTACAATACCAAAGCAACGCTTTCAATGACCTGCCTCATTAGGATGAACTATAATTAGCACTATGTTCTCCAACCAGGCACAGAATTTAATAAAACTATTTTCCCTGTATTTCAACACCACAAAGTTAACTTTAGCTTCAACTAATACCCAAGAGCCAGAATCTATAAGCTCAGTATGATTTTAAGGGAGCAGATGCAACTGTGCTGCATCCTTTTTCTTTTACAGAGGTTGCAGTTTTAGAAACACATGAAGCAAAGAAGTTTAGTATTTCTTACAAAATATACTTTCGGACTATATATTTCTTCTGGTAAGAGTGAAGAGAATGAGAAATATCAGTCCTTCTCTGAAAACAATTTATTAGTTCTTTTTTCTTAAAACAACTCAAACCAGCTACAGATCGATAGTATTTTTAGTCATTAATGAAGAGAGAGTGACTGATGTATTTGAGCTTTCAGGAGATGACCTCATCACAACCAGTCCTCTGTGCCTCTTGGATACATTTTGGCAGATGATATCAGTGTGAGCGAGGATTATTATTATAATGCTCTAGGGTTCTTGAACTGGCAATACTTTGCAGTATACAGTCACTCTTTTAGAGCAACAGGAAAGAAGGGATTCAGCTGCTTCAACACAAACTTCTAATGCTGTATTAGCCTGTAAGAGATTATTATTTTTTATACCATTGCCTCAAAGCTTGCTGAGAAACAAGTCCAGGCAAGTCCTGGGCAAAGGTTGAGAAATCTTTTGTCTGAGGGGCACAGATGGACAAGGCCAGGGGCAACGAAAGAGCGATAAGCTGCAGATTAATGGCTGGGAAGCACTCTTTTGTGTGGGCTTATCTCGAAGGAGATGGCCCTCTCAGGAGGTGCTGCACATGGCTCTTACCCAAGCGCCCAGGAATGTCACGTAGGCAGAAGAAGAAGGATAAAAAAGGGACAAACAGCCATGGTTTTTAGGTTTTCTGACAACAGAATTCCTCATGAAGAGCAAGGAGGTTTTCTGACAACAGATGCCTCATGAAGACCAAGGAGGATTCCTGACAACAGAAGCCTCATGACCTGCCTCTCTCCCTCCTGGACTTGCTCTGCGCTCTACCTGCTTGCTTCCTAAGGCCGGCCATGCTGCTGCTGCTGCTCTCTCCCGAAGAAGAAAGGTGTCTGCCATCAGATTCCTCCCTACGGAATGCCTGCATGCTGACGGACTCTCCTGGGTCTGCTACCGGAGACCTGCTGCTTTCTCCCGGACTTGCACCGCGGCTTCTCCCCGGACCTACCCGGTACGTGCACCGTCTTGCTGCCTGAGACCGGCCACGCTGCTGCTGCCCTCCTCCCCTGAGCCTCTGCCCCGGACCATCGAACAACGGGACCTCTGCTGGNTCCTATTTGTCTATTTGCTTGGTTTTTTTGTGGTGAGACAATTTTATGTTTGCCACTCTATAGAGCCCCTCCAAAATGAATCTAAGCCATGTGGTCCAGCTGCAAAATCTTCTCATCTGGCTCAAATATTCTGCTGCTTCGGGTAATCTGCATGTCTTCCGCTCCCAGGATTTTTCATCATTTATTTCCTTGCCACTTCCCCTTTTCCAATGGTTCCCAAATCTTTCAGTCAAATCCCTTGCTTACTACCACTTACTGTCATAAATTGCTATTTCTCCTAAGTAATGTGCTTTTAGCTCTTCAGCAAAATAGATGATCAGCTTCTGATAGGAATTCATACATCTGTTAATTTGGGACCAATATGTTCTAGATACACAGAAAAAAAATATCACAAGAATAACAAGAACTGTTTTCTAGATTGTATAATCCTCAACTCAAGAGTATACTTAAAGTATGACAATACAATGGATTCAAGAGCTACAGCCTTGATTCTCACATGTATTGCTGCCAAGAGAATACTGTAAAATTCTGAAAAAAATACCAGAGATCCAGAGGATAATAAATATATCTAACAATAAAGGAAATGGTTGTTTCAAAGGTCTGTGGTTGAATGGTTACTAGAAATAGACATCCACACATCAGTGGCTGGTATCCCTTAAGTAGCATATGTGACTGAACCTGAAGTATACTAACCCTTTATGTATGTCTGCAAGAACAACCATAAAGTTAAGCTTCTGTCTAGCAGATTTGTTTCCAATGCTACCAGAGGTCTGTATTATGCAAAAGTATATTACTCTTTTTTTATTTATTTATCCCAATCGCCAACAGTAACATAAGAGATATTAAGGCCTCTAGCAGTGTTGGATTAGTACCATATCAATAGTTCCCAATATCAGAGAAAGGATATCATCAAATATGGTTAGCTTTTGATTATATTAAACAAATGAATAAAATAGAAATTCTTACAGGCTGTTAAATCTAGACTACTGACATCACTGGAGGACTAATTAACACACAAGTAGTATAAATATTATAATCACTATGTTGTCATGAGAGAATGAATTAAAAATAAAGGATTTTCAATTAAGTACTATATGATAGTTTAAACAGCTTAGATTTCTTAGTTTCTGCCTCTTTTATGGAAGTCACAGTTTCAAAACTCTCTTCTGCATCTCTGCAAAGACATACAGAAAACAGGAAATAAGCAGACACATAGGAAAGAAATTTCCAGGAATCCAGTCATTCTTCAGGAAACCTACTGGTACTAGTAATGTAATCCTCACTCAGTTCAAAGAGATTTGCAGCCATGTTTGGAAAACGATTTTTAGCATCTTCGAAATATATATAATATTAAAAAGGTAATAAGCATTACATTAAAAAATAATAGTTTCTTAGTTTTAAAATTGCTTACCATTTTATTAAAAAGTAGCTTTTCCCTCAAATGTTATTTCTAGCAAAACATTATTTCATTACTAATATTGTAAGTCAAGGTGTCCTNTTGTAATAAACCTGGTTGGACCAACATTTGAACCGTTGCTTCTTAATCTCACGTCGGGTATACATACATTAAAAGAACCTCATCTCCCTCCTATAAATTGGAGCGAGACATAGCCACCTTATGGTATCAAGGCCTGGCCTTCTGTGGTGACTCCAGAAAGGCTTGGTTCTTCCAGACACTTTACCTACCATCTCAAGAGGTACCTACTTCATACAACATGGCACTAGACTGGTATTTTTATTCATGCACATTATTTCCAAGGTGACTAGAAATATTAACCAATATCAGGTACATTTATCTTATGTTCCTTTTTGTCCCTGTTCTCTCTTTCCACCCATCTAATTTGACTATATCAACACTAAAAACTCTACATTCATCTCACAGCAGAATGCTAAATTTTGTGCTTGTCATAAACAAAGTGGTGCAAAGTCATGGTCCTTTATCCCTAGATCTTCACACACCTGAATGTGTAACACGATGATTTTTGTAAACCACGGTTCCACTGATGTCAAAAGGAATGATGTAACATAAAACCCACTTCTGTGGAATCAATGTGTATAGCATTATCAAAGACATCATTAAAAACACCACTGAGCAACCAAAAATATTTTACTAATGGCAGACAAAAGCAAATATTGGAGGAATAATGGTTTGCAGAGAATGACATGTTCAAGGCACTTTGTTTCTTATTTTCTAATTTCTTGAGATGGAGTATAGAAACTGCACTACTACAAAGAAGTCAACCAGATCATAAGAAAAAACTTATTGAAAGAATTATATCAATGAAGGTAGAAAAAATTTTAAAAAAAGTAGCCAATAGAATCACACAGGAAGACCTAGTAAAACGTTCCAAATAACTACTTTCTCTTCAGCATCTATGTTTCTCAATAATCAAGTAGCGGGGAAGAAGAAAGTAAGAATAAGCTACGGTGAAATTTACAGCAGAGAAATAAGAGTACCATGAAATACAGAAAAATTACCCTGCAAACACTGGGGGAAACTTCCAGTAATAGAAATCCTTGGATTTATAACAAGAAAAAAAGAAAAAGGACTACTAAAACAAAAGAATATAGAGATGTAAAGACAGGAAGTCTTATAATCTATAATCTTTAATCTATAATATAAATTTCTTGCAATTATTCATTTTGTGATATTGAATTGAACACAGATGTTCAAGAAAACAAATCTTATTATCTAAAGCTCTCTACACCTATCCTTTTGTTTTCCTTCTTCAAAACATCACCAACCTAGATCTATGGCAATGATAGATTCATTGGTTTGAAAAAATAACTTGTAATTCTGAGAACATTATAAATAAATAGTGTGAACTTCTGAATAGTTTAAGCTTCATATCTGAAAACCACTTTCCTAAAAAAATAAAAAACGAAAAAAAACCAATACCAATAGAGAGTAAGCTCTACAAATGAGAATGCCAAATAACTTGGATAACATCACACACAACTCTGTTTATATCATCATCTTCCTGAGAGCATGGTGTCCCTAACTAGAAGACATGCTACCAGGATGATCATAAATTATTTTTGCTTTCATTTGCAGTGGCCCTTGTAACCATGTTTATCTCCATCAGTTGGTGACCTTTCTGACTGGTCAGTAAAACAGCAAAGCCAGTTTAACACCACAGCACAAGTATGCACTGTAGAATTTGCCATGAAAACCATTTCACATCTAATCATACTCAAAACAAGCAAAAAATATTAAGTTATCTGTGACAGCTAATTCCAACTTTTGAACCAGATGCTTCACATTTGCATCATTGTAAGTAAAGCCCTCAGTAGTGTGTCACAGTTCCAGCCTGGCCCAGTTCTGTGACTAATGAGGCAGAGGGACCCACAGACTCATGCACCAGGAAAGGGGAACGACAGGGAGATGGGCCTGGAGAAAGAAAAACAGCAGCAATAAGTTAAGGAAGAAAACTAATTTACTAAATATGATATCAGAATGCAAGATAGCACAAATATAATACAATATAATTGGAATTGAAGCTAATAAATCAAATAAAATGAGAGAGAGACTCCAAAACCAAAGGCCTTACTCTAATGCTGTAGGCGAGACAGCTAGGGAGCACAGATGAGCAGAAAAAGAGAACAGCCTCTTGACTCCCAGTCAGTTTTATCTTACCCTCTGAACGGAAAAAAGAAATGGAATAATGAAGTCCCAGAAGGGATCTGTAATTCACTATTCTCTTCTGAGACCAGAGCTGCAGCATTAACTCTTTAACTCCCAGTGCACTGCAAGATGTTATGATGGGGATTACCAATAACAAAGCATAAAGCCACAGCAGTAGTGATAGTTGGCTTCTGATGTTCTGTCTCAGAAATCTTTTTTTAACATTATACTACCTCTCAGAAAAAAATACATAAAATTGAGTCTTTATTTTATGGCTAGGAATTAACATATATTCTAACCATCATACTCAATTCAACTACTATTTCAATGAGAATGACTCATCATTATGATTGGGAGCACGAGACGCATACAGCACCTCTCAGAAAAAAAGATCACCATCTATAGAAACAAAAGAAGAGATACGGGCCAGCCCAGAATTCAGCACACGCAATATTAAATTATTTTTGTGAGAAAAAGGGGAACAAAGTGCACCATGTTAACATCTCTTATTCCCAAAAATGCTATCATCTGATAATAAGACCCATTGCGTTAAGTTTTTGAAAGGAGGAAACATAGAGGAGTGCAGTGCTGCTTGTACAATGGCAGTATTTCCATTTCCACAAAAACAAAACAAAACAAAAAAAGAACACCAAAACTTATGGAAAAAAAATTCTAGATACTTTGATCCATTGGGGATGGAAAACCAATCATGATTCTTGCCCTAACGTCTGATATCCTAACATTACATTCTACTGAATGGCAATTCGTTAATTGGAATAAATCAGTTGATTATAAACCATACAGCAAAAGAAGGAGATATAAGCCCCACAGAACAATAAGGTTAAAAAAAAAAAAAAAAAAAAAGGAAAATTGACTTACCCATTGTGATGACCAATAACAACTCAAGAGGAGTGCAATCTCTATCCCAAGAGATAGTACTCCCTCAGCTGCTAACCCTTAAACAATGGCCAGGCTCCACACCTTCCAGTCACTCAGGTGCATTGCTTGCACCTGATCTCCCTTGGTTAGCCACACCTTCTCACTTGGTGCTCAAACATTAGTTCAAGCTGTAACCTGGCAATTCCACTGTGATAAGCCAAAAGCCAGATCACATGCTTGCAGAATCCAATAACTGAAATTTCCATAGTTCTGATCCCACAAATCATAGAATCTTAGAATGACTTGGGCTGGAATGAACTTTAAATATCATCTAGTATCAAACCTCCTACTATGGGCAGGGTTGCCAACCACCAGATCAGGCTGCCCAGGGCCCCACCCAACCTGTCCTTGAACACCTCTAGGGATGCGGCATCCACAACTTCTCCAGGCAGCCTGTGCCAGTGCCTCACCACCCTCCGAGTAAAGAATTTCTGCTTAATGTCTAACCTAAATCTCTCCTTTTTAAGTTTAAAACCATTCCTCCCTTGTCCTATCACTGTGCAAGAAGTCAGTCTTCCTCCTGTTTAGAAGGTCCCCTCAAGTACTGGAAGGTCACAAGGAGGTCTCCCCAGAGCCTTCTATTCTCCAGGCTGAATAAGCCCAGCTCCCCCAGCCTTTCTTCATAGAAGAGGAGTTCCAGCACTTTGAGAATCTTTGTGGCCTCTTCTGGACCTGCTCCAGCAGCTCCACTATTTTGTTGTGCTGGGGACCTCAGGCCTGGATGCAGTACTCCAGATGGGGCCTCATATGTGCAATATACAGTTGGTCTTATGGACCCCATCACACACTGCTGGCTCACATCCAGCTTTTTATTCACCAGGACCCCCAAACCCTTCTCTGCAGGGCTGCTCTCAATGAGTTCTCTCAGTCTGTACACATATTTGAGATTGCCCCAGCTCAAGTGCAACACCTTGCACTTAGTCTTGATAAACCTCATTAGGTTCATGAGAGCCCATTTTTCAAGCATGTCCAAATAGATGAGTGGCATCACCCCAGGGTCCATCTTGGGAGCTTTAACATCTTTATCAGTGACACAGACAGTGGGATCAAGTACACTCTCAGCAAGTTTGTGGACAAAGCCAAGCTGAGTAGAGGAGCTGATATGACAGAAGGAAGGGATGCCATTCAAGGGGACCTGGATGAGCTTAGAAAGTGAGCCTACGTTAACCTAATGAGTTTCAACAAGACCAAGTGCAAGGTGTTGTGGTGATGTAATTGGGTCAGGACAATCCCAGGTATGTGTACAGACTGGGAGAAGAACTCATTAAGAGCAGCCCTAGAGAGAGGTACATGGGGGTCATGGTGAATTACTTACATGTAAGTAGCTCCAAAAATATCTTCCCCTCTTTATTTTCATAGAAATTGTAACAAATGCAAAGAGCATAACAAGAATTCTTGAAAGAGCAAATTCTGAGCTATGAAACACTTTTTTCAACACAATTTCCATGATTAGCTATACTTTTTCTTGAGTGATGAACAAGACCCTGCATGCCATGCACGTAAAACTCTGCACCAGTGGAGGTGACCCACTGTCACTGCTGTTGAAACACACCACCTCGCTGTGTTAACTATACTAACACCCACTGTTTGGTCTCCAGAAACATTCAGTAAGCTTTTATGTCAAAGGTTGACATTTTTTCTGCATGTATTAATTCAATGACATACCTTCACGCTTCCATGTCAGATGCCATTTTGTCAGATTGCCCCTCTGCTGCCATCTGTCACACGGCAACAAAACGTAACAGAGTATTGGTGGGAAGCTTCAACCCCAAATGCCATCTCACCAACATTTGCCTCTGATGTCATGGGCCAATGTAATAAAATAGGAGACATTAGTTTCAGAGCATGTATAAAACAGAAGTGGTAAACAAACTGTCATGCTAGCTTCTTCAATTAAACAGATGTGTTAGGGATCAGTGCCTATTGCCATTCATCAGAGAACTTCCAAGTGCTTTAGAATTATTAAGCAAGTCTTACAAAGGGATAAATTTGCACGCAACTGAAAGATAGACACTTTTCAGGTGCAAAGTAGCAGCTGGTTAACTAGCATTCTGCAACTGTACATAATATTTTAGGGCAGAAGGTGGAGAAGAATGCCTTAGTAAATTGAGACTGCAGAGAAATCCATGGAGGCAGAATGTAATTACCTGAATTGGAACCAGGCCACGGCTCCAAGACTAACACCCCTTCTATGTGAAAAGTGCATTAGGATCATTAACGGCTAAAAGGACACTGGCTTCATGAAAATCATATAATTTTTTTGAAGGATTATTTTAGGAAAGAGATATCACCCTTTACATACTGTATCTTCAATAGAATGAGATACTGAAATGTAGTCTGCATACCACCCTCCCAAAGAACTAAATACATATCAACTTTTCAAGAAATATTACCATGAGAACAATGAGAAAAAGTCTTTCCTCCTTTTACCCTAACACACCTATGACCCATGTATCTATTCTTCATTCATGACAGACAGAATTACAGCTAGTTAGGCAAAGAGAATACATGCTTTTACTATTTCAATAGCTGTGTGCTTTCAGCTTAGTCCTCGCATTTTCAACTCATTGATCTTCTCAAGCTTCACAGACTAAAGCTCTCTCTCTATAATCTTGCAATCTGTCATATGCCAAGACACAAAATAAAGAAAGAAAAAAAATATCCCTTTAAATTTCTTAGTTTGCAGTCTTCAATACTGCATGCATGGTGCTTACTCTCCAAACTCTTCCTAACTAAAATTTTCATCTTCAACTTTACTATCATAATTTTCTTCTATTCTCCTTTGGATATTGACCTCTGCTTTTCTCTCCTTTGACTTTTTCCCAAGCCGGCTTTCTGAGCATTTTAACATTGTTGCCCTTATAAGCATTTGGAAGGCAACTTTTTATCTGCTGGCCTTAGAAGACAGTTATAGGTCCTGTTACTAATTCCAGGGGCAAGAGTTCTCCCGTATGATGCACAAATTCAAAGACAGACTAAATTTATCATTAAGCTTCTTCACTAGGGCAACATGTTACCTAGCAAGCACTACTCTGACCTGCTGTCGATTGTACACAAGGACAGAATGATCTATTTCTCCTACAGCTCTCCTTCCTATGCATATATAATTTGATGTGTAACAGTAGGAAATGTAGAAGGAGCTACCACATATCACTCATTACTGAATTGTTTTATCCATGGACTTCATATCATGTAAGATTCAATCCACTGTTACCCCACTCCTCCTATACCGTAAGTGAATATTCATAAGTCCACGCACATTTCTCCACAGTCTCATAGGTATCTTCTATAGACCTTCATCAGTCATTTGAAGAAATACCAGCTTTCTGTTTATTAGTCTAATATATAACTTTTCAGTTACACTCTTAAGCCCCTTATTCAGGCTGTGCACAGCCATAATTAGATTTCCCATTTCTTAAAATCTCGTATCATAATTTACCCTATAAGCACCATGAGATCTGATAAGAGATTTTTTCTCTCAGCTATCATGTCCATATTTTGAGAACTCATTTTTGTAACTGTAAAAATTGAGGATAGTTTTACTGACTTTAAAAAGTCTTTAGAACAGAGTATTCTTGCATTTATGAATATGACTGTTCAAGTTCTTTTTCCACTCTCATGGTGCTAAGTGCTGAGTTCACATACATTTGGCAAACAGACAACCATTATGGACTGTTCCTTAAAATACTTACACTTTCCAAGAGCAAAATGGAGAGCTCAGTGTGTCAAAGAATAGCATCACTGTTACAGTGTCTTGAAGTCAATATTACTGCATCATAGTCTACTTTGGAATCTTAAATTCATGGTTTTGTTCTTTTTTACTACATGAAACTCTGACATAATGGACCATAAGGAGGCCTATTTTGTAGAAGCTATCTCAAAGAGGTATCTTACTATGTAGCAATTCATTGACGAAATGGATCTTCACACTTTAAAAGTCCTTGGTTCTACATCAATTTCAAATGCTTTAAGCACATAAGCCCTGATTTCTACACAGTGATGGTAAGAGGATAAGAACTGTGAGCTGACAAAGTCTTATCTGTCACCTTTTATTTACTCTTTAAACCTAGCCCCCATTTTCTTAATTTAGAGAGAGGTAAATATCAGTCCATGAGACATGTTAGTAAAAAGGCCTGGTGTACATTTTAGGAAGAGACAGGATATGTATTTAAGAAAATCATGACTTTTTTAAATACTTATGGATAAAAATCCCTATAGCCCCTCTACAATTATCTGATTGTAATGGAATTTTTTAAAAAGCATCAGTCACTTTTACATAATAGAACTTCCTATGATCTTAAACAAAAGAAAACTGACAATGACCCAAAACTATAACTATAGATTTTAGATTTCCTTAGTTCTTTAGCTGCACCATTAAATATTTAGTCTTCCTATCATAATAAAACAAACCTTCTCTATCCTCCAAATCACAGCATGAGCAAGAATCACATACTCTTAATGATACGAAAAACAGATATTAGACTTTTCTTCTACTTAAGGGTCTTCATTTCAATATTTGGAAAAAGAATGCTATGTCAGGTCTTATGATTTGTGAAGAAAATAATACATCCAAGAGGAAAAAGAAATCAAAACACTTATACTGCCATCTTTTGTTGTACAGAATTTCCTTTATATTCACTAGACAAGATGTTCCTGGTAAAGATGTTATAAAGCAAAACAACTTGGAAGTATACCCACGTATTCCCGCTAATTATTTGGTCCTATGAAATTCGAGACAGCTATATCTGACCAAATACACACTGCTTGCTTTTGCCACTATAAATATAACTGATAAAAATCTTAACCTTGAAAATAGAGTAAAACGAAAAAATAGCTGCTGGGCAGAGGGGTTGCAAAATACAGGGAAGTATATGCATTTTTTAAAAGCAAGTACTCTTACTCTCTACTAAGCAATTAAATTTAAAGAGAACTAAAACAGTATGTAATCACACAAACACATTTTATATATAATGAATGTACCCACATTTTATCATCTAGATTAAATGATCATGGATACAGACCTTTAAAAAATGAAATTATGATCCCCTTGATACTTCATCACTTCATTTTGTTTATATATATCATATACCATATAAAAATACGGCATCTTAAAATGGATTTTCAAATGATAGTCTGTTTCACGTCTCTAAATTTTTAAGATTAAACATTTGGAAGCACAATTCATATACAACCTATGAACTAAGGCCAGAGTACAGTTTTAAATAATTATGTCAAAGAAATGACAACTGTACTCATAAGAGCAGGATGAATAATTACAAAGCTGGGACATAATTAAGCAATTTTGACTGTCGTATTCTTAAGCTGTCATTCTGATGTGAAGTGCTGTCAAGCCCAGAAACACACTTCACACTGGACAGGCATCTTCCACTCTGATCTACACTTATGTCAGTGAAATGGGGTCATGGTCTGGTCATTAAATGAATCTACCTCATCTGGCTCAATGCCAGCTAGGCTTACCGAAACTTTATTAAAATCAGACATGATACTATGTTCAATATTTTGACAAAAGAAAACACAAGCATCACAGAAAAATGAAGTTCAGCTCACTTACATACAGAGATGGAACACTGCATTGTAACATTAAACTGTTTTCTAATAAATGACTGCATCTTTCTATAAGACAGCCATATCACAAACAGATGCATTTTAAACACAGGATGAAAAGAAGCAAAGTGTAAGAAAGAACAGTGTTCTGTTAAAAATATGAAAAAAAAAAAAAAGAAAAATGAAAGTCTAAAAATTTATACAAAATACAATATTTATGAGTTAGTGATGACTGGTGATTGCTAGATACTTTTGCATTTCAGTAAATGCAAGCAAGTCAGATGGAAATTTCTTGCTTTTATTCTCATTTTGTATATTTTTTTCTTCGTGGGGTATTTTGCTCTCCCACATATTTTGTGTCAAGACTAAAATGAAAACAACTCCCCACATCACAGCCTCTTTAGATCATCAGTCTGCTTTTTATGCTGAATAAGCCATACCATATCCTGCTTACCACAATGGAGGGAGGGACTTAGAAATTTAGTTTGTTTTTTTTTTTCCTAGAAAAAGTAAGTCTGATTGGTTCACTGTTGCTATTACACTTAGGAGTACAATATTTCCATGCGGCATCCACTAATAGCAAATGCTAATGATTCTAAATCCACTCCTGGCAAACATAGTCTGACATGGTAGATACTAACTCAGGAAGACAGAAAAAGATATTCTGAGGAAGCTCGTTATCAGCTGGCTCTTGCATTACTAGGTCAACACCTTACGGAGTTTTTCTGAAGACTAATGCAGAGTATGCTGCAGTGTATTATCCTCTAGCTAGTTTCAGAAAGCTTAGAATATATTACCACTATCTGTCTGCTAAATTAGGCTGAAGCCAGTCAAAATTCTCAACAGTTACATAGCAGAGGGATCAATGAACATGCTGATACACCAGATTAATTTCATAAGGAAACCTGAAGGCTGGAGAACAAAAATCATTCTATATTTAATATATAGCATATGATGGAAGTTGAAAGCACAGTTATTGTGCACATCATCTTTGTAATATATAGATGAATGCTGCTTCTCATTGTCTTTGAGTATAGCTATAAACAACTGCATGCATACATATCAACATCTGAAAATATATTTGCACAAAGGACATTTTCAGTGTTCTTACAGAGTATGCACACAAAGTACGAATATCCTAGGAAATGAGCATGAATTCAAAACAATTTTTAGATGTTTATAATATCTCAGATTGGGTTCTGCACCCAATTTAAATTTTGTTTTAAATTAGCCACTTCTGTAATATGTGTACAATATTGTATGATGAGGATAATTTGGTAGTGCCTTAAAAAGCATTAATTCATGTCATGAAAAGCATTTACAGTGATTTTACCATCAGTAATTTGTACCAAACCATTTATAAAGAAGGAAAAAAAAAAAAAAAAACTTCAGTGAAACAACAATAACAATAAATTTGTCTCTTTCACAAGTTTGATGAAATAAATGTAGGTTTAATCATGACTGTGGGCAAATAATTCAAAACTATATAAAGGATTCAGTTACACATAAAGGTGCTATCCCTACTTTTGTGAAGTAATTTACTCTCAGCTACTAACTTGAAAGAGGTTTCATCCAGAAAAGGTCTTATACTATTGAATTGGTTAAAATTCAAACAGCAGAGTGAAAAATCTTGAGTGAAAAATCTAATTGGTAATAAAGACAGTACTACACCTGATATAAAATAGAGATGGAAGAATTATAAAAGCACACAGCATACACATTCCACACTTAATACATTTCAAGTCTTGCATTTTGCCAGATTCAGTAAAGATGGTTTGCTCTGCAGAAGATATCCACAACAGCTTAAACATGCATTATTTCCTTTAGCACATATATGATAGCTAAAGTAACTGAAGGCAGCAATAAACAATGTTCCACAGCTATGCTTGTATCTGAAGTGTTAGCATTTCAATAGTTACCTACGAATCAATCTGAATTGATTTGTTATGCACAGCAATTTTACCTGTGATAATGCATTTATCTAGTGACACTGTTACGCTACTGAACAGTGCATTTCCACAACTACTGTGTTATTATTCAGCATCACTGGAAATCTGCAATAAATTACTTATGGTACAAAACAGTACACAGACAACAGGTAGACCAAAAACTTGAGTGAAGTTTTAAGAAAGCTCTACAACATTGCAACACCCAAACTCAGTGTTTTTATCTTGTATCGATCAAGAACAGCAAAAAGAGGAAAAGTGGAGAAATCACATTTACATTATTTGCCTCAGCAGTATGTGCTGAGTTTATGCAAGCAGTATCAAAAGCTCAGATTACTTAAACTATCTCTGATGTTGTCAGTGCTTATTAGCAGGACACCACATTAAGAAATATCATAGAAAATTAGAATCATCTGTTCCACTAAAAGCTAATAAACATCATAGGTGCGAGCCCTGCAAAAGACATTTGTGCATAACACAGATGGCAGGGAACAACTTGTCACAAAAATTGCATTCTTTTACAATAGCATATCATATAGTTCTTACATATCTTTAGGCAAGACAAAAAACATTCTTTTAAGCTCAATGACGCATATTATCTAGCTTTTGGAGCTGTATTAAAACAGTATTAATGAATAACATATTGCCCCTTTTTTTCTTTTACTTTCCTACCTTAGCATCCTTGGGTTTAACCACTTTCATGAAGGCACCTCTAACCAGAGCTTCCTCTCTCTCTTTCCTGGTTACTTGCCGAGCATCGAGAAATTTCAGGTTTTTCAGTTTGTGCAGAACAAAGTATCTGGCAGATAGCAACATGCACAGAGTTAAAATTCAGTAATAAAAAAAGATACACTCACAAATTAAATAATTACAACAGCAATAAATAGCAAATAGTCTTCATTTCTTCTCTCTGTCCTCTTTCATTCCCTTTCCATGGAATGTAAGTTATGTGAAAAGTTATTATACTTTGTCTCAAACGAAACTTCTTATAGGTTGCCCATAACAATTTAATAATGTGTAGATCAAATAGATCAGAATATTGTCACCATGTACATGTATGTAATCTAAAGATATTACTGAGGTACAAGGCATAGTCGGGAATAATATAAATTGGAAATTATTTTTAGATTGCTGGTTTAGACTTCTGAGTAATTTTAAGAATTCCCTTCCATGTTGCAGGGAAATACTGATCTGAGGCACCAGAAATGTCACTTATCTTCTCATTGAAGAGTTTCCAACAAACAGCCACTTGCAAACACTTCTTCACATTTATATTACATTTTCCTAAAAACAAAATGATCGGCAACATCAGAGCCCCATGTGAATAGCAAATCAGGGGAAAATGTGATTTTTCTTCTTCCATGCATTCTAAAATACACTCCTTTGTCTTGACAGGAGTGTGTATCAGCATTCTCTTAGCATCAAAACAAGAATTTGTCAAAAGAAGGCATGAAGAGTTTTTCCCAGAGTCTGCACTCTAGAACTAAATTTTGACACAGGCACCATTTGGAAGCAGAATTTCAATTTGGTCCTGCCAGGAAACAAGGTGTTCATAAGGCATAGATTCCAGCTCAAGATTGAATGTGGAAACACTCAGGGAGAGACCACTTATCAAAAAATATTCTCATGATTCAAAGTTCCCATTAGTATCCATCAGTATCCTATTTATTCTTTTTACTTGAAGTACAGCAAAATTTTAGCTTCAAAAAGTACCACTGATTCCTTGTATGCAGAGGCAGAGAACACGGTAGATCAGAAACAAAATTAGACACTTGACCGTAGCAAATCAAAATATCTTATCACCTCACATACATGTTATTTACATTTAGTCAATCAAATGTGAAGCAGCCATTGCAAAGCGAGGAAGTACCAAGCTTCCTGGTGGGGGGTATAAAGGTGTTTGATAATGTCCCCTACGCCTAGCTGCTTTTCATAAACATCTAGTCAGTCAGAGACTCCTCATCATACCAATCCCTTCTGGCAGTGGAAGGAAGAAATTGTAGCAGAAAGCTCTGCATAACACTGTATTTTGAAACAGAACTTATCTTAAAAAAATATTCTTTTAAAAAGTTAGAGTTATCTTATGATTCCATCCTTAAGGCCAGATAGGCACTTGAAAAAGACCGTAAGTCTCTCCACTTACAACCAAGCAAAATGTAATGCTGTAAAGAAATTGTTCAGCCAAATACTGCTTTCCTTTAAAGCAACAGACTCATAAAATAATTAATGAGCAAACTCAAAATGCTCAGTGCTGAAAAGCTCAGACCATTTAAATGAGAATTCTGACTACAGAATCAGAGAATAGAATCATAGAATAATTGAGGTTGAAAAAGATGTTTAAGATCATCTAGTTCAACTGACCATCTATCATCAAAATTCCCCCACTAAACCATGTTCCTTAGTACCACATCTACACGTTTCCTGAACACCTCCAGGGACAGTGACTCAACCACCTCCCTGGGCAGCCCATTCCAGAGCCTGACCACTCTTTGGGAGAATTTTTTCCTGACATCCAACCTGAACCTCATCTGGCACAATTTGAGGCCAACTCCCATCTTACCACAACCTCCTTTCAGATAGCTGTAGATGGCAAAAAGGTCTCCCCCGAGCCTCCTCTTCTCCAGTCTAAACAACCCCTGTTCCCTCAGCCACTCCTAATAAGACTTGTGGTCCAGACCCCTCACCAGCTTTGTTGGCCTTCTCTGGATATGCTCCATGACCTCAGTCCCTTTCTTGTAGTGAGCGGCCCAAAAATGAACACAGTATTCCAGATGCAGCCTCACCAGTGATGAGTACAGAGGGATGATACCTCCCTGCTCCTGCTGGTTACACTTTTTCTGATACAAGCCAGGGTGTTGTTGGCCTTCATGGCCACCTGGGTACACTACTGGCTCATGTTCAGCTGAACAATGACTAACAGCCCCAGGTCCTTTCCTCTGCACAGCTTTCCAGCCACTCTGTCTCATGCCTGTAGAGTTGCATGAAGTTGTTGTGACCAAACTGCAGGATCCAGCACTTGATCTTATTGAACTTCATCCTGTTAGCATCAGCCCAGCAATGCAGCCTTTCCAGATCCCTCTGTAGGGCCCTCCTACCCCTGGTCAGATCGACGTTTCCTGCCAACTTGGTGTCATCTGCAAACTTACTGAGTGTGTGCTCAATCCCCTTGTCCAGGTCAGCAAGAAAGATATTGAACAGGACAGGCCCCAATGCTGACCCCCGGGGAACTCCACTCATGACCAGTCACCAGCTCTATTTAACTCTGTTCACCACCACTCTCTGGGCCCGGCCCTCCAGACAGTTCTTTGCCCAGTAGAGAATGTACCTGTCCAAGTCACAGGCTGTCCAGCCTTCCTGGACCTCTTTAAACTTCAGAGCAGACTTTCAAGGGATTCTCCCTACCAGTTCCTGAATAGTACAAAGTGGGGCCTCCAAAAGTCCACGGCAGCAGTTCCACTGACCTCCCTCCTCCTGACTTCAACAAGAATAGAGAACTCTACCATTTTGTGGTCACTCTGCCTAAGACAGATGACTTTATATGATAGTATTAGAAGAATATGGAGGAGAGTCACCTTGAAAACACAACATGTTCTGAGGCCATTTCTTAAGCAATAGTACTGATCGAGGAGACAGACACATTTTTATGCTCCTCCCAGCTCACCTGGCTGCTTTTCCAGCCCTCTCTGGCATTTTGCTTGCCCTTATCTTTCAGTGGAGGAAAATCTACCCATCTTGTGTTACTGGCAGAAAGGCTCTGATGATAACAGATTCTTTGAGATGAAGACATGTACAGAAGGAAACAATATGTCAGGATAGAAGAAGAGTGAAGCTAAAAACGAATAAAGACACCCACTAAGTGTAGGGTGAGAAAAGATGAATATTCAGGTGAAGAAAACATCAGTATTGGAAAATCAGCAAATGTTTAATGATGGAATGAAATATGCCACTGAAAAGCAGGCTGTAATGAAAATGACAACAGACTAAGACAGCACTGTAATCTTTGCTGACTTTGGATCACAGCCCTAATGTCAGTCTCTCAATCATTTCAAAAGAGCTTAAAATTATAATAGCATTCCTTGATACAAATGTATTTCTGTATTTTTAAGTGCCTCCTGACTGCATTTCAAAAACAGAATTAGCACCAGTACTTGCTAATTCCAAAAACAAAACAAAAAAATCCCACCCACATAAACTAAGCAACAAACTGCACAACAAGCCAGAGTTTTTGTTTGTTTGTTTGTTTGTTTAAATTTAAAATTAGTACAAATATTAAAGGATAGTATTGAAGTTAAGTCACTTATACCAAGAGTAGAACAAAGATATGTCAATGATCGATCCTTTTAAAAGTTGATTTGAAATATAATCCCACTTATTCAGATTTCTCTTACTAAATAAGGAATAAAACTGAATTATGTGGAAAGGTTAGGGCAGTTTTTTCTTAAATGCCTGAATAAAATCGTTGGATTTCTTGGTTATATTTTAGCTAGAAATATGAAGATGCAGTTTCAATCTAAATGCAACAAAAGTTTGCCATAAAAATAAAGAAAAAGATTACCAAATCCCTGGAATGAACACTTTACAATACCAATTCAACCCTTGTAAATTTAATCCAGGGTTATTTGTTGCACAAAATCTCTTTACTGTGATGTATGACTTAGTTACTAAGGTTATCACAGCAGTATCCTAAAGTTGCATAGTACATAAAACATTTCAGTTAACAATGCAGGGAGGTTAACTCCCACAGATAACCTACTATCAGAGGGTTAGACCAGATGACATGCCTCTGTCAGCTTTCAGGAGCTATTGATGGTTCAATCAGTCTGTTTTGAAGGTAAAGTACAACAAAAGGGCACTAAACTTATTCAAACTGTCAACAGGGACTATCTGGAATGTTGCTTGCAGGTAAGTAATTTTGGGTGTTTTAAGAGTATTATCAAACACTGATGGCTGCAGAAAAAGACAGCTACTAATAACACAGAATGCAGCCATCATAAAATACTTTATGGCATGTACTAGGATCCATAAATTTCATGACACATTGCACCTGTTTTGGACTGTAAAATCACTAGTTAAGAGAATGCTGTTTAATGAGGAAAGATCCATCTACTTTTTATATTCTAAGTTTAGGAAGATTTATTTTAGATTAGAGATTGATAGGCAGCATTTCCCCTCACCTCCATTTTTTTTTAGATCACTTTGAAACATAGCACTGCTCCATGTTCTCTGAGACTACTGTTACTGGGCTTAACATCTTTGCAGTGGTATGAAAGAAAGTAATCATTTTCAGTGATGAGGATAAAGATGAGGTCTGGAGAGAAGGTGCTTAGAAATCCATTTATCACGGCCTGTAAACTGATGTTCTGATTCACAGTGGATTAAGGAAATGAACTATGTAAGGAAAGTTGCATCTTCATTTGTCCAGAATCATCACTCCACACCATAACCCACCTGTGCCAAGAGTTCTGTGAAAATAAATTAGCAATAGATACCTATCATACATGAACAGGAACACTCACGGATAGGGAAAAAATATATCACATTTCACGTTTTTCAGTCTTAGTTAAGTGAAAATGACAAGGAAGATTAACAATTAATTTACCAATTTTGTAAGTGTTGCATGTGATCAGGATTATTTTTGATAATTTATATACAGACTTGTCAAGATACTGGAGAAGAGGGATGGACTTCAGGGAGCATTTGCAAAGGGATACTGTGAGTTTGGGATGCAGCTGCTATTGACATTTGCAAAAGCTCAGTGGGGCAAAACATTCCTTCTTCTAAACACAATGGAATTCAGAAAGGACAGGAAAAAAAAGAGCTTTCAGACTAATTATTGCTATTTATTAGCACACAATTCTAGTTTATTTTATGTGAAGAAATACCATCTCTGAAACAGGCTCAATTTACAGCCTTTAATAAACCACAAGTTTGTATTCTCAACTCTGCCATACAAACAGGGAACTTACCTAACTCTTAACCAGGTATATTCTGGTTATGTTTGTATTTCTCTACTGTCATTACTTTAAAAATAATCTTTTTGTTATTCCTTCACTCCCCCAAACCAGCCACGATTCACAAAATCTTTGGAAATCAAGAAAAATAGATCAGTAAGTGTTCCTTAAAGAAGCAAGTGGAAGAAATTAACAAATTTATTTTAAAAATACGTAAGAAATGTATCAGCCCTGATCAAAACAGTTAAAAATGACTTTTATGTCAACTCTATTTTGTTAAATAGCTACAGTATAACTTCAGATTATTTTTATTTTTATTTTTTTAATCAGACCTGTAGGTCCAGGCATAAAAAAATTTTCAAAATACTGAATAGTTTCAATACTCTATTCCTTCCTAGTATCCAATAATTCCAGGAAATTTCTGTTCTATGCTGTGAACACCATAATAAGAAAAATCATGTAATGTCACAGCATCAAAAGGCCTAGATTCATTTATTACCTCCCCAGGCAAAGCAGACAAGTTACAGAATATGGCTGGTCTCCTGATGCTAGAAGATACTGGCATTGCCCATAACCCACACTACCAGAAAATCCTTAAAGTGGCAATTAGGTAACTTGGAAAGGAATGCTGCGTTTTCTCCTACTATTATAGGAAAGGAACAGAAATTTTGGATATGTTATAGTTTTGGATAAAATAAACTTTTCCTTTGAGCTTCAGAGGATAACTATGATAAGAATTATTTGTCTAGCCCTTCATTTTGCACTTGTATTAATAAAATCTGGAATAAAAGTGGCACTGTATGCTTTAAGTTTAAAACTCAGAATTAATCTAGAACTGAAAAAAATATAGAAGTATTTGCCCAGAAGAATACAGAAATGTCTAGCTCTATTGGCATCATAACTAACATCCAGTGAACCATTCAATACTTGTGTTACTGCATTCCTTCTTATTGATGATGGTAGAATTTGAAAATAATATACGTATTTCCAACTTTGAAGAGCTGATTATGCTCTCAGTTACACTCTTGTAAGCTAGCAATAATAAATAACCTAAAGAGGCAAAGCTGCATCAGCATTCAAATGGGGAAAGGTGAAAATAAAGATTATGAACAAACAAGTTCAGGAAACAACTAGATTTTTCAGTAACTGTTTTTTGTGCACCACCAAAAAAAAAAAAAAAAAAAAAAAACAAAAAAAAACCTGGCAACAAAACAAAGTTTCAAAAACTACACCAGGCAGCACATTGTTGGCTGCAGAATTTCCATCCTTGACAAAACCTCTCCCAGCACAGAGTTAAGGAAGCCAGATCATGATGCTTGCCTGTGCAACTTGGTCTAGGAAGCCTGCTTTGGCAGGGACTAGGTGATCTCTAGAGGTCCCTTCCAGCCCCTACAATTCTGTGATTCTGTGACATTAAACCAACATCTTCCAGAACAGTGAGCATGATGCTACAGGATCACTGCTTCAGTGCAAACTTAGCACTACCTGATGACAGCCATGTAACTCTTCAGTTCCAGCCTCCTCCACATATTATAATCTTCTCTGCTCTACTTCAGTACAGCAATCTCTATGAATTAGAACATTCTATCTACATACATGTAACAACCATAGTTATGCTTTGACTTACTGTTAGCATGGACAAATTGAAGCATTCTGGACATCAATTTACCTATCTGATAAAAACAAATTATAATAGCTTTTGCTCCTAAGTCTTTACAATGGCTAATCTCAGATGGAAGTTGTGCAGCTATTTGATGTCTGTTAAATACAGTTTTCTTCCAAGTACTGAAGAAATTATAAGGTCTCGTGTAAATAGTGAAGTAGCATAGATTCATAGATTATACAGACAGAAGGAAATCCCCTAAGCATACCAAGAAGTACATAAAACATGCATCGCAATGCTACGAATTGCAATCTCTCCTTCCAAATGGGAGCTGCATTACTAAGTTCATTGACAGTTGACCAAATACATTACCATCAGTTTCACTGACATGTGAAGCCTCCTATCTCTTCTTGAAAATGTATTTTTATTACCATTTAAATTAAAAAAAAAAAAACCTCCACTATTTAAAAGCAATGAGAATGTTATATATATATATGCTACGTATATTTATAAATGTCAAGGAAGCTGAAAAGTCTGTAAGATGTCCTAGCATTTCACAGAATCAAACCTATGGGATAGGAATAGCTGAATTAGCTTGAAAAGGTATTCCATTAAAAATGCTTGTTCTTCCTTTCTTACTGCTATATCTTGAGAACTTCATAAGGTTATCATCATTTGCTCCTCTTGCCAAAGATAGCGTATCTCGCATAGGCGCTTTTAAGCTAATTTAAAATAAACTCAGGCATTTGTTTCCACTTGCCTTTGTTGCCATGTCAACAGCACTTAATGAATGCATCATTCCAGGAAATGTCAATAAGGAGCAAAGAATGAACAAGCACTAAAAACTTCACACATGGTATACATCCTTCAGAATCATATCACTTTTATGAAAATAGGTGAGGTCACCTGCAGCATTAGCAAATGCTTTGTAATACTTTCTGACCCAGATGATTTTTCACAGTTCAGTAACAGCCTGTTTGAAGTTTTCACAGCAAACAATACACCCACAGGACTGACCAAGTGCCGGTACAAGAGAAGCAACCAGCAATTACTGTGTTGACTTCTGTTACTTTGATCTCCAGGTCATGACCTCAGCTTTCACGCAATCTTCAAAGTAGAGATTGTAGAATAGGTTATTTTAGAACATGTACTGTTTTGCAAGTGGTTTTTCTGTGTATTTGTTGTTTCCTGTTTAGGGCAAAAGATTTTCAGTCTTTCCTATTGCCATGTATTTTCTGATTTTAATTCCAGCAGTGAGGAGAAATTCCTAAAATTTTCCTTTGCCTTCATCCTCAAGATAAACTTTTGCAAAATACCATCTCTCAAAACTGGAAAGCTTAAAAAAATAAAAATAAAATTAAAAAATAAGGAGTGATAGCACAATATTTTCTAACAGAAATTAATTAAAGCACTTTTATAATGGTGGAAAAAAAAAAACACAAAACCCAACATTTCTGAAAAGGAACCAAACAGGTTTGGTTATAAAAATATCACTGAATGAAGCTTTCCATTTTCTTTTCCTCTCCAAGAAAAATTTCATTAACAAACAGAAATGTCATCAATCTGTTCTCCTACACATTTGAAGGTAAGGAAAAATAACAGGGCATGGAAAACAAAACAAAACAAAACATTTTACTGCTTCTTTTTTATTATTTTTCCCAAAAAATAACCTACTCAAATGTTGCTATGTTTCTAAGAAAAAAAGCAATCATTTTTAAAAAAAAAGTCAGAATGTTTTTGGATAAAACCTGTTTGCAATGAAAAAAAATAAACAGACAAGAGCTATAGCACTGAACTGCTCACTGAAATGGTGAATTACTTGATGATCCAGATCCTCACACCTTGACAGAAAAACATAGTTTTCCATGTTATCTAACTATTTCTGATAAACTCTAATTATTTCTTTTTTAAAGATACAATACTCCTTTTATTTCTGTTGCTAATATATTTGTAAATTAATGAATAAAGTTTTAAAAACTTGACTTTACATGATTTTTTTACAGTTGAAATTTTTTAGGTTTTATAGGTCTTTCCAGTTTGCTGGAATGTGAAGATTAAGTAAAGCTTTGATTTCTAGCACCTTTCTCATTCTGGTTGAGGAATTAAATAGCCTGAACTCTAATTGACCTCAGTAGGAATGAAATTAAAGCTCAATGAAAAATGAAGCTGTGGCTCCAATGGTCACTGCAAAAAAGAGTCAAAGTTTTGGATAAAGTGTTTATTTCGTTGAGGTTCACTGAAATACACTGTTTTGATGTTTTCTATGTGACAAAATTTCTCTAAAAGCTTTAAAAAAAAAAAAGTTACTTCAGACCCCGAAAATGCCAAAGCTAACCATTACAACTATTTGCTTTTAAGATTTGAAGCAATACATCTATTCTGTAGAGATAAATTTGTAAATTTTGGGAAAGGAAAAAAAAAAAGTTTAAGTTTCTGCAGAACATGTATTAAAAACTGAATAACTAGTAGACGCCTTTTAATCAGTTTCATCAATATTCATTTAGGTGAATATACTGCTGTTAAGATAAATTATATATGTATACACACACATTATATGCATACAGAATGAGTATATATATATGTATATACATAAACATTTTTGTTTGTTTACTTTTGAATGTAATACTGTCTTGCAAATACAAGATATATAATGTAACAAAATCATGGAAAATTATCAGGAAGCTTTCATTACAGCAGCAGAACCATAAATCATTCAAGTAATTGGAAGTCCATTCGTCTTTCTTGAACAAGTTTTAATTAACGCTGTTTATATGGAAAAAATACTCAAGTTTTTGAAAAGTTGAGAGGAAAGAAAATGGAGGCAATGTTGCAGTTTCCAGAAGATGCATAAATACAATCATTTCACACTTTTGACACAGTGCTTTGCCGTGATGTGACCTAAAACTACCTTGACCTCCCTGAAATCAACATTTTGCATTGAAATGAAACAACACACGCTTGTTTTGATGTATGGCTGCATGACATATTATAAATATTACATCACATAACCACAGAGGATGTCAATCAATAAAGAATTTTTTCAGACAGCACTAAATGAACCATAGGTTCTTGCCTCTGAATGGCTCCTTTAAGGTACTATTTTTGCTTAAATGATTAATAGGAGACATTGTCAGAAAACATACTTAAAGTGAAAAACAGTAAACTGAAGAAATATCATTCATTTTTAAGCAATTCTCCACTGTAAATGTCACATAAATTTATACAGAGACAGCATTGTTAAACTCCTGTAAGCTGGATAGTAGACATATCTTCCATATAAATGCAAAAACAATGGGAAAATATTTTATTAATTTATAATTTTATATTATTATTATTATATTATTAGCTGCTCTACTCGTTGAAAACTAAAATGCTATAGACAGGCTAGATTCAAAAGCAGACTTGTTAGGAGGTAAAAATCTTTAGGTTAATAATTACCAAGAAATCCTTTTCAAAAATGTGAAACAAAGTAAAAAATGTATCTGCACCCAGAAAAACTCTGATGCTGTTTTAATTTGCAGTATTTATGAGCAACAATCTGCTGTATCCGATTCATGCAGCTTCTTAATAAATCCGCTTTTGGTCTCCTCCACTTTGTGCTGTTTTTATACTAGCTCCTACAGAGTACTTTGGATTACGTGAAGATATCTTCAGGAGTTTTGTAACTGAATATTGCAAGTGATCTGCTAACAAAAAGTAAGCTCAGTCTCCGTCTAAGGTCATCAGAACACTGACCAGTACAGCTTGGCTGTGACTTGCTTCACAGAGAGCCATTTTCATCTCAAGTGCAAGTACACAAAGACTGAAACCTTACATCAGATGTGAACAAGAAAAAATTATTTGTAAAAATAACAATAATAGTCAATGTCTCACTTGTCTAACAATTATAGCTATGAAAAGTTGTCACTTCAGCAGAAATTCCATAAGCTTTGGACCTATACTCACAACCACCATCACATACAAGTATTTTTATGGGTTTTTTTAAATAATTCTTGTAACTTTTAACAGCACTTAGACAAACGGTATCTTATCAGGTTTCCACATTAATTTCCAGATGACCTTCTGTGTAATCTAGCTCATTAAAATTACATTATAAAGATGGCTAGCCTATTTGATTTGATTCTAAACACTAACAGTTATGAGTAAAGAGCCACAATACAGTAGTCCTTTCTTCTGTGTTCTTTAATAGCGTCATGATACCTATAAGACAATGTAACTGGCTGAGTATAGCGACTTTTTTATTTATTTATTTTAATTTTTTTTATTAGCTGCTACCATTAGTGTGTATAACTGTTGCCTTACCTTGGCCTTAAAGAAGGAAGGGACACAGGTAAATACATATGAGCATCCTCATTCAGGAAAGCCTGTGAAAACCTGCTCAACTCAAACTGTACATCACAGAAATAGTTCCTGAAATATTTTTTAAGAGGGTTCTCATTGAAATTGGGTTACTCAAATTCATAGGTGTTTCATGGCAGAACATGGCACATTGCCTTCAGAAGAGAGTAAATCATTTGTTGAGTTGGATTTAGTTCAGTATTTCTTCAGTACTAAAAACAAAGCTGACATATCTTATATTTATAATTGAAGACACTAACCTGTACCTCTGGTAGTCATCTTCATCCTTTTCTTTGCAGACCAGTTCATTTGGGCAGGCCACATTTCCAAGCAAACTGAGATACTGTAGTGAGGGCACAACTTCAGCCAAATGATCCAAAAGGCTTTCTAATTCTGTTATGTGTCAAAGGTTGTGGGTTAAGGATTCAATTACATGTCTGAAAAAAAGCATTTAGAGTTGCATCACTGCTGATTTAAACATACATTTCAATAACTGACAATCAGATTTAGTATGGCATTCGGGGAAATGTCACATTAATTGTTCCAAGGGCAAACAGGAATAAACTTTAGTCATTTTGTTGGCATGGAATGAAAGAATTTGGCTATTTTGTTAGTCTTTTCTTTTCTTTCCTAGGTGGTTCACTACAAAACATTAAAACTTTGACAAAATGATGGATGCTGTGTGGTAAAATGGCTAGCAATTGCTGGAGCCATGAAACTTTTCCAGCATGGAAACAAACAGTTTCACAGAACATTCATCACTAATATATTCAGTCCAGTGGAAAATGAATTTAAAAAAAAAAAAAAGTCAAACCACAACAACCCACTTTCACTCTCAGAATATAAATGCTTTTAGTGCCATGGCAATACATTTGTAATTACTCAATTAGTACATGCAAATAAATGATTCTCTAAAAGCAACTTAGAGAATTCAATATGTACTTTATACATGAAGTTTTGAAGTCCATAAAGCAAGATACCTTTCATTAAAATAACCTTATATTTTGGTGTTATGAGACATTTCAACGTAAGCGTGTTCCTCAGAACATAAATGATGACACATCTTTGATATTGTAAAATATATTAAAACAAACAAACAAGCAAAAATTAATCTTTCAACCACTGCAATATTGGAAATCACTGCTTAGGTTTTAGCATAACAATATTCAACTATATTGAAATATACTGATTGAACAACTAGAGCAAATTTTTGTTGAAGTGTAGTCTCAGACTATCACACTACACATTCTTGTTTGGTTCAATTTACGTGCAAAACTTGAAATTCTACAAAAAAGAGGCCATATGTATGTGTGTATGTGGTTTTCAGTGCTTAAAACCTGACTGGCTTAGACAATAGTAGTAATTATTCAAAACCATTAAAGGTATTTCATTGTTCTGTTTTTATCTACTCCTGCTGTTACAGACCACAACTATTATTTTAAATCCTCAGTTCACTTGTGTTGCTATTATTTATACTTGATTTATGTGTTTCTGTTATCTTTGTTATTTTTAGGTGATGGAATTTACTTTATTTCTTCACCTCAATATCTTAAGGGCAACAGAAGCAATACAGAATAAAAAGAGCAGCTTCATTGTTAAAAATGTTGTCTTCTTTTTGTTTTGAAATTTCATTTTATTGCCAAAAATAAATTAATGTTGACAATTATTAATTTTAGCATATCGAAAAACAGCATAGTCATACTCATAGCTAATGTTCTGTACCAAAATATCTGAGGAAACTACACTTAAATATTTTGCACAAGTGAGAAAAATTAGAGTTTGGAATTAGATATATGAATAGGCACTATATGGAATGCTATAGCCATCAAACCATCAACTAGACCCTAAGAAAAACTGAATCATGCAGCATCACATAATATAACCCATCTTAGTTAACCATGATAAAGACACCACCAAAATTCTCATCTTCATTTCAAGACCGCTAGACCACACATAAATTTTTAAAGCAAATTATTTTCATGGTAAAATGGGAAGGATGTAACTTTGATGGGAAGGCCATAGAATTATAGAATCATCTGCGATTTGGAAAGTTGGAGGACCTTCAGCGGTCATCTAAGCCCAACTCCCCTTCAGTGAACAGGGATACCTACAGCTTGATGAGGTTGCTCATGGCCCAGGTCCAGCCTGACCTTGAGTGTCTCCAAGGATGGGGCACCTATCACCTCTATGAGCAAGTTGTTCCAGTGCTTTACCGCCTCTACTCTAAGAAACATTTTTCTTCTAACCAATTCTAAGTCTTCTCTCTTTTAGTTTGAAACTGCTTTCCCTTGTCCTGTCACAAAAGACCCTGCTGAAGAGTCTGTCCCCTTCTTTCTTATAGCCCCCCCACTTTAGATACTGAAACGTTGCTATCAGGTCTCCCAGAGCCTTCTGTTCTCCAGGCTGAATAGCCCCAGCTCTCTCAGCCTGACCTTGTAGGGGAGGTGTTCCATCCCTTGGATCATTTCTGTAGCCCTTCTCTGGATGTGCTCCAACAGGTCCATGTTTCTCCTGTATGGAAAACCCCACATCTGGACGCAGTACTCCAGGTGAGGTCCCACCAGCGCAGAGTAGAGGGGCAAGATTACCTCCCTCGCCCTGCTGGAATGTCGCGAACTCTTTTTCCACACATGTTCAACTAAGAAGATTTTTTAAATTTTCAAGGACTATTAGAGGAGTGCTTGCATCTAGCACCCTCCCTCAGCCAGAAGAAACAATTTATCGCAGGACTGCTTAAATTGCACAAAGGTTTCATTAGATAAATAGTTTTTATTACGAAAAGCAGTTATTTCCATTACACCAATGACACACAGGGGGTTAGCTGTTGCAAGGCTTAGATCTTATCTGTCCATTCCCTATTAAAAAAAAAAAAAAAAAAAAGACACTTTTTTGATTCTTTTATGAAGTAAAAATTTACGATTTTCAGTAGGAATTCAGTAGAGCTTTTTCTTGGTTAGAATTTTTTCTCCCCAAAAATTAGTGGATATTGATTAAGACAGATGTCTTCTAACTCCCATTTGACCACACAGAGTTACAGGAAAATATCAAAATACTTTTGGATATTTAATATATGACAACTTAGATTAACACCACAAATCCTAGTCCTACAGAAAGCAAAAGGGAGACACACCATATTCACTAAGGCTCTTGGGTAAATAGTAGTTGATAACCTGCATCTCAGATATGTAAATCTGCCCCAAAGATGGAAATTAGTGTCTAGATTCTAATATTTCACATCCAAATCACATTGATTTTTGATACAGAAACTCTCCCATAAAAATTCTCTCAAGCAAGCATGACCAAGTAATACACATCAACATCTTATCATGTAGTTGTGTGTGAGGCCTCCAGACATTTTCTTTCTTATCATTTACTCATTTCCCTCTGTTGAATTAGATATTTAGCACCCTGGCATTATTTTGATTTCAGCTGCAACAGGAGCAGAAACATGACAAAATCCAAGAATCAGACATAATCACCTGAAACATAAAAGGTCACTAATTCATATAAAAGTTGAAGATTTGCAAACTTGGAACATGCCCAAAATCACAGAATAATAGGAACACTTGTCCATCAATCAACCCTGTGGGTTGTGATAGCCAACTTTTAGTTGCCAGAATAGACCATCATATCACAACTAAAATAACCACGCTCGAGTTCATTAATTAAAACTTCTGTTATGTAGGATTTCAACTCTTTTTCCATCCCCCTTAAAAAATAATAAAAAAAGGCAATTGAAGGTACAGAATATTTAGGAGTCCCGTCCACCTGCCATCACAGTTACTCTTCACAAAGCAGGTAGGAGAAAAATAAATGAAACTCTGTTTAAATTCTCAAGACTCAGTGTTTTTCAGAGATGAGACATAAGTCATAGAGTACTTCCAGTGCAGTATTTAGTTAATTAGAAGGTCATATATTTGCGATTTTTTTTAAATAGTGGAAAGCCACCAAAACTGTAAAGCATTTCTAAAATAACACTAAGAAAATACAGAGGAAGAAAATAGAAAGCAAGTTGGAAATTTAATTTTCTTTTTCCTGTTCATAATTTACTGTTGCCATCTTGATGCAACTAGAGCCAAGGAACTGCAAAACTCTGCTTTGTAATTGCTAAGATCAACCTCATCTCTATTCTCTCCAAAAATGTAAGCCACAATCAAATCCATGCATGGTGCAAGGGAAATTTTCTTTATTTAAAGCGCAATGACAGAAACTCTGAATTTATTTTCTGAAGGCAGTATTACTGATCACCAGGTAAATATGTAGAAGTGATGAAAATATTTATACTGTAGTTTCTATTGTTTGAAAAATGTTTTAAATAGTCTCTGTTAAAATAATTAAAATGTCTTAGTGTGCCACCTTCATTCAACTGTTGTCATTACCATTCTATTAATGCCTTTCTTTCCTAGAAACACTGACCAAAATAAAAATTCGTAGGTTTTTTTTTTCTTTTTTTTCTAAACTTGCCTGCCCTTCAGCTAACAAGTTAATTCTTAGCAATGACACAACGATGGTCCCCTCCAAAAACACAGCCTGGACTCCATGGACAATTAACATAAATCTACTAGATGTATTTTAAATTTCCATCCTTATCAGAAGATTATGACTTCTGGCACTATTTTCAGTTTTATATTAGGAAAATACTTAAAAGAACTGGTTCTTCCATACTCAGATCAACTTTTTAAAGCCTCCTTATTATTTTACATGTCTGCACACAAACAGGCTTGTATATTTATAGTAGATTGTTCACAGCAAACATATGTACAAGCACACACAATTGATTAGCTTACTTTCTGTTAAAAAAAACAAATGTTACAGTAGCACCAAAACATTATCAATAGCGTTACTCAGAAAATATAATGCTATAGTTGGTCCAGTTAAACTGCTAAGCAATATAATAAAACTCTAGGTGCAAATTTTATGCAATCAAAAATGTCCTATAAATAAGCATGTTATGAGTTGTCCTCTTTCACTGATTTCTACTCAATAACATAGTTTTTGAGGTTTTCCAGAGAGCAAAAAGAGCAAGCCAAATGCTCAAGGCAAATGATGCACCTCCCTTCTCTGGCTAAGAATTAACTTGGTTTGTAACTCTCTGGCTGTTATAAGAATTCAGGAATGATGCTGAACATCCCCCATACTCCATACTATTTTCTCTCTTACTCTCTTATTATTAATTCAAAAAATGGCTTTTTCAGCAGTTACGACTTGCTGGTCAAACCTGGTAACAGAAACAACCTCTGGTAACAGTTTTTAACAAATTGTTCTACATAACTGCATTAAAATGCTGTTCTAACATAGACCTGTACAAATAAACTAACCAATGTGCATTTCATATCTCACCACCTGGTTTTCTTTTCCTTGAATAGAGGTCAAAGTTTGCAAAGGAAACTGCTATTTCTTTCTGTAAACTTTTTTTTACTGCTAGCATTTTTTTTTAACAGTCATGCACTCAAATAAATTGACTTTCTAAGGAAAATAATCACTCTCTCTCTCTCAATGCTTTGCAAGTTGTACAACTATTTTCTTTCAAAAAGCTTGTATTTTGCCTTGCCAATTTTTTTAGCCATTCTGCTTTCCTCAGACAGTTGAGGAAGAGCTATCTGCATTCATGACCTTCTATGATTACAGCTTTCAGAAGTTCTTGGAAGCAAAGAGACAAAGCAAAGAACAATCACTTTTATATTCAAACTATTTATGAAATGTTTACCTAGAGAATATTAGAAATATCACATAAAGTTCCAGACCACATACAGAAAGACCAAAAACTGTCACTGAGAAGCCTTTTGTCAACCAAGCATGTCATGTAGGTTCTGTAATCAATATAAAATTAAAACAGCTGGATAGCCCTTCTACTAGAGTCTTAAACAAACAAGTTACCTGTATTTTTTCATATTTGAAACATTTTTGCTTTAATTAACTTTATCACAAACATGTTGCAGCAATTACAAGTGATTCTACAGGCAAATAGCCTTGAAGCAGAAGTTACCAATTCTCCTCTGAATGCAGTATGAAAAGATGTTTGCCACCTGAATGCTTTTCCATTAGAATGTGCTAGGTCTTCATGGTTGAATAACCACAGAAATAGCTTGCATTGTGCAAGTATACATCTTCCTCTTCTGCAATAGGATGCCACATACAGTCATTTGTGTGCCACATTCTAGGCTGAGCCCTGTCTGATAGGCAGTCAGGGCCTTGCTCACTGATTTTAAAACCACCTTGCTCAAGAAAGAAAAGTTGCAACACAGGTGGTAATTACCTAAGTCCATACATCTTAGGGTGAGCTTCCTATTTGCTGAATACTGAGGATATTCTAATGGAGTAGCATTAGATTTCTTTGCATTACTGGAGTTTCCAGGGAATTTAAATGTCTTTCAGCAAGCCCAGGCTTCCAAGGATGCAAGTTTTAAGAACATATTTCAATGTCATTAGTTACACAATTAGAGGCATTTAGATAGTATCCTCAGTATTAGATTCTAACTTTTGGTTATCCCCAAAGTTGTCACACAGTTGGGCTAGATATCTGTGATAATCCCTTCTAGCTGAACTATACTATTCAAAGTTGAGAACAAGTTAGAATGCTTCTATTTCCACAATCAAATTATTTTTCTGGTTCTCTAGAGAGACCCATCAATTCAAAAACCATACATCATTTACTTCAAAGATTTTCTTTTAATACCCTTGCTTCCAGTTGTTGCTCAAGATTCCCAAGGAAACACAAAGATAATTAAAAAAAAAAATGCAGCGGCTCACCATTTTTAAAAGTTCTGACAACTGGAGTCAAATTTGTCCAATCACTGCTGTAGAAGAGAAGGAATTGCTTGTACTACCTCCTTCTTTTGCAGACATTTAGCATCATACATTCACATTACTTACTTTTTGTTTCAGGTACATCGTGTAAAAAAAAGGTGGTCTTGAGGGTGGTGAAGAGTGAAAAAAAAAGGCTCAAGACTCAAGTAAATTCAAAACATTTTACAGAATTCATTGAGGTTTTTGGTTCATCAGGTACTGTAGCTCTCTAGTATGCCACACTCAAATGTAGCCATATTTGTCAGTGTCACATGGAGCATTCTCAGGACCAAATGCAGGAATACTGCTGCACTGTTTCAGATCATATCTTTGTTTAGTGTAGATAGAGACCTGTAGATAATGGGAGACAATTTATGTCTTTAATGTATTCACACAATCTAAACATCAAGTCCTCCGAACTTAACACATTGAGATTCTGGTCACAGACTGGGACTTCTAGGTCTTCAAGTACTTTAGGACAGCATACGAACAAGCACAGGCAAAATAATTTATAACCTATGGTTTGGAGTTAGGCATTGGACAAAAACTTTGTGGGGATAGATGACAATCAGAAATACTTACCAGGACATCCTTTAGTTGAGGTACTCAATCCATGCCATGTTCAAATATTCAGAAATCTATCATCCCTAAATCTGAAGCAACAGTTAGCGCCTTTGCCATAAGCAATGCATTTGTCATTACTGCCATTCTGCCTCAGCTCTGCATTTCCCACTTGTGAAATATTTTGGTTTTCCTCTCAGGCATGATCAACCCGCAGCCCAGCACAGATCACAGTGCAGCCACCCCCTGCTCAGTGCCATCACAGAGGGTCTTCCCACCAAATGGCACCACTCAGCCCTTCAGCACTAACCAAACACCAGTGTGTTATTAACCCCATCTGGGCTGAAACCAGGGCACGGGGCGTAGTGCAGAGCAAGCTTAAGTTATTGCAAATAAGTTTATGGATTTTAATATATTGGCTAAACACAGTCCTGTGAACAGAGAAAAAAGTGCAGCTGTTCTTTCCGTTATGATACAGGAATTTGAGAATAGGTTTCAAGATTGATCATTATGGTCCTTTTCAACCCAGGCCACTCTATGATTCTATGGGGGAATGACTGTTTACAAGGGTGGATAGTGATAGGACAAAGGGGAATGGTTTTAAACTAAGGCAGGGGAATTTTAGGTTAGATATTAGGAGGAAGTTTTTCACACAGAGGGTGGTGACCCACTGGAACAGGTTGCCCAAGGAGACTGTGGATGCCACATCCCTGGAGGCATTCAAGGCCAGGCTGGATGTGGCTCTGGGCAGCCTGGTCTAGTGGTTGGTGACCCTGCACATAGCAGGGGGGTTGAAACTAGATGATCACTACGGTCCTTTTCAACCCAGGCCATTCTATGATTCTATGATTGCCAAAAACCCATCAATTTCTTGGTTTATTTGCGACTCCATTTTCTGTCGACATAAATACATTCCCTGTGGATTTTCAAGCAGAACATACAAAGCTGCAATCAAAAATCTGATCATGTCTCTTTACCAGACTTTTATAAGCTCTCTCTTACCAGAGAGAAATATCCCTGCCTTCACAGCCACACCTTATTCATGTCATGGCTTTTTGGCAGTAGTTACGTTTGTGAACAACTGTTTTCAAGGGTGATGTACAGAAAGAGCAAAATTTCATCAAAAATCTCTGATTAACAGCTTGAGAGCTCACTGAGAATTGCAACCACTTCCTTCAAACCAGACTGACGCATTAGTTTCACAAAAGCAAGACCACATATCCCACTAGTTTTATGACTTTGTTTATCTCTCTATGTTTCCATTAAAAAAAATTAAAATTAAAATAAGTTTTGTTACTTATATACATTCACTATTTTATATATTTTATGAGGGCTGCTCTGAAAGTAATGCCTCCTATTTTGTGATGTTGGCCCAACCTCTGCTGGTGCAGACTGTTACAAGCACAGCATACAGGCTCTTGTTCATCACTGATGAAAATGCACAGTGTTGACTGTGCTGAAAAAGAATATTTTGAAGCTGAGAATTGCTTCATTAAATAGTGTTATTGTGCTCCTTGTATCTGCTGTAGTTTCCATGGAAATAAATAGGAGGCATTATTTTCAGAGCAATTGTCGTAGATGCAGCCCTAGACATTTCCTCTTCTTCTGCCCAGGCAAGCCAAAAGGTTGGACAACCATGCTCTAAAATCATTCAGTATCTAGACCTAGATTCAATGTTTGCATTTTACATGTATAATCGACATCTTCACTCTAAATCTGTTTTGGTATCAACTCTTCAGAAGCATATAGAATGTACATGAAACAGATGATCAGCATACTGGACTAAGTAATGAAATAGAGCTTATATCAGAGAATCTAACACCAAGCTCATGTCAATCTTGTCTATTTTGAAGTGAGGAAGTGAATACCAGTAAAATTTTTGGTTTACAGTTATACATATTTGAAAAAAAAAAAAACCTATCACTGATTCTCCTTTGAATAATTTTAACTAATATTAAAAAGATTGAAACATCAAAGAAATTCAAATGTCTATACCATATAGTCCCATTTTAGAATGGCTACTGTCAGCACAGTGAACAGCCACGAAACCTCCCACTACAATAAAACATACACATAGGAGTAAATCTACTGTAAAGTTTTTTTTGTCTAACTCTTAGTACACATTTAAAGCACATTTAAAAGATAGACTTCTCATTATAAGTATAGGCAATTGAAGTCATGAGTACACCTCCAACCCCAACTACCTACCACAAATTCACTTTAATCTGTATTGCTTTCTGCCATCCGTTGTGTCTGACAGAGAAAATAAGTTTCCCAAAGTAAATGATATACACATGAAAAAGCACATAATCTAAAACTGTACTAAACAGATAACTATTCTTTATGCATTTCAGCTATATAGTCTGCCTTTTAAAGTATTTTTTAACAGATTACATGCTACATAAAACTTGAGGTACTACCTCAAGTAGGAAACTTTTTTAAATAGTAATTTTTGAATTAGTTTCTTCCTCTTAATAAGAGAAAAAACTAGTACTGGCCTAACTGCAGCTGAAATGCACAACCACAATCGGAAGAAAAAAAAGCCATGATTCTTCTAAGTATCTGATTTGGAGATAAGCTTTTGTATCTGTACAGCATAACCAGATGTTACACGTACAGTACCACACATAAAGAAGGAGTAGAAAGCTCATATCAGAACAGGATCTGGTTCAAAACGAAAACATAATAAAAGGAGTGAAAGGGCAAACAAAGAATATAGTAATATCAAGCAATACCCATGAAAACTCTCACTTGAGGTTTAAAATTATCACGTTATCCCAGTTTTCACATGGATTAGTTTGGCTTTTTTTAAAAAATTATTATTTTCATGTTTCTTCTGCCTTTTTATATCTCTTTCCATATGTATATATTTATGTATACAGAGTGATATTACACCAATAGCATCTTTTTTCAGACCAGCATTCTTCATATTCTCAGATACTAAACAGTCTTTTGTGTAAGGCATTTCATTATTCTATAAAACGTAGATTTTAATTTGAACATTTTAAAAATAATTCTGTAAAGAAATGATTCATAGAAACAAGTGAACGAAGTTCATACAAGCCCTTTTTCAAATATGATATCCACAGTGAAGAGAGGAATCTGGAAGGTCTCCATGCTTCTGCAGCCTGCTTTATTTTCCCTACAAGAGATCACTGCTCCCGAGGGCTCAAAACATTAATGAAGAACAGTGTTTATCTTCTCTTCTCTAGGCAGCTTGTAGACATTAGATGCTTTATAAGCACTTCTGCAACTCCTCTGTTAAATTATTGGCAACATGCTACAAAATGTATATACACTGTTTCTATAACCTTGGTAGCTCCATACTCCCGAATTTTCAGTTTTATAGTTTTAAGACTGAATTTAAAAAATGCCTGGATAGGTCAAACCCTGCTTATCATTGTATCACTGACACTGAGTTTACTGACTTGATTTTAAGTATGCCTGTGAAACCCAACAGAACGTCTTCAAAGATTACTGCTAACAGGAATTTTTTTTCCCCTGATTTGTTCACCAAATTTTTATTTAATATGCCTGCTCTCCTTTTGGTAACTGCAAACGTCTTCCTTGACACTTCCTATCTCAAACACATGCATACACACACTCAGGGATCTTAGAGCTAAATTCACACATCTGTTTTGTAGATGGAAATATGCTGCATCAGACATCCATAGCATCATCAAAAATGTTATTATACATTCTTCACCAAAGCGTGACCAACTCAGATTTTACTTGTGGCAACAAATAATAATACCAAACAGTTATTCAAAGTGAACAATAGCATCCTGGTATTAACCAGAAATCTAGTACTTACCTAGTACAGTGATGACTCTCATGGTTCAAAAGACACTTGACAAATTTCCAGGGCCGCTGAGTATATAAATTGCTCTGGTGATTTTTATTTATTTATAAAGTCAAAAATAAGTGCAGAAAACATAGAACCTGTAGTTATTACTTCTCTCCTCAGTAAGAGGATTTTGCTCTAGTAGGAGGTAAATTGTTCTCTGTTTACACTGTCTGAAATAAAAGCCTGCAGTTGAGCAGCCTTGTCCTCACTCTGCAATTAGAAGGAGAATGTTTTCACAGCCTGTGCTCTGTAGGCCTCAGTTGACCTTCTGGCCAAAATTTGATTGCCCTTCACTTTTATAAAATCATAAATTACATATCTTCAAATCTCCAGAAGGGTCAAAGCATGAGAAATGATTTAATAATCAAGTCCATGTCCAGACCTTGTAGATAATTAGCTTTTACAGACCATTATATATAAGCCTACAGATTGGGGTCTCTGAGTAAGCAGAGTTATTTAGGCAAATGCTGAAATATTTATGCTGAATAATCTTAAGTAGGCATGCGCTAACTTCAGACATATGGAGAAGTGCCTGATTGGTTATGAATGGACTTAACCATACATCTAAATATTTAAATATACGATTTGAGTAGCAGTTCATATGAATCTATACAGAGCCGGAACGCCAAGAATATAGCGACTCAATTTTACAGCCGCAGTTACCAAATTATGTTTAATACCAACTCCATTTTTGATTGCTTTTTGATTGTTTTTTTAATTTTATTATTATTATTATTATTATTTTTACTTTTAAGAGCTACTGTGGTATTCAAACTTAATATCATTTCATTGCACCCTCTATTCCACTAGAGGTCAGCCTGCAACAGAACCCCAAGCAAACGCAAGAACTGCAGCACACCAGTAGCACTGACATTATTTTCTTTCTCTATTTTATCTATTAAAAAAGATTTTTTCAGAGCCATAACTTAGATCTCTCACTAAAATGGAGCAACAGGAAGATATAATGGTGCATTTCATTTATGAATGACCTATAATAAATTACTATGAAGTATTCCAGGTGCCAAGCAAGAGAATGCTTTGTCTGCACATGAACTATATTTCACATACTTTAATTTGGCTGACACATAAAACTCATTTGACATTTTGCAGGTATTTCTTTGAAAGGATATTTGGTTCTTGTTGAGCGTTAGGGTGTGGAGGTGGGGTAACCTGGGTAGAAGAAGGTCATTTCCGAGTAGATTGTTGTCCAAGATCAGCTCTTCCAAGTAACTGAATGTTTTCAGTCCTTCTAGTGACCTGCAAATGACAAAGGCAACAGGAAAAATGATACTCCACTAAATCAGGGAGGCCATTATGAGCTGAAATAAATATTTTAACCTTCCCTTTCAGGAGTAGGAATAGTTTTGGTTTGGGCCTGTCAGAAGAGTGAATGACAAGCATTAGTGGCAAAGGGAGTGCTGGCACTGCAACACATCCTTCACATGCTGGCAGGATGAAGGATGGGGGTCACTTAGTGAGTAGCCAGGATCCAAAACAAAAGGCTTCAGATATGGGGCCTGCAGGATGAATTTGTCAATGTCTTGTGCCTTCAGGCACCCAGCCTCGCCTGACCCTAACCTCCATTCCCAAGATAAATAACTCTGTCACAGTTCACCTTCATTCCCTGGACACAAATTTAAGTTGTCATCCATCATTTCTGCCAAGAAATATCATACCCCGCTAACAATAATAAATACAACTTCAAGTATCATTTCTTAGCAGTTACTCTACATGCAATAATAGGAAATGGAAAAGGGATTTTTTTTTTCCTTTTTATTAACCACTTAATTTGCTTCTCCTTGAGTCTCTGCAAACAACATAAAATGTTCTCTACAAAATAAAATGCAGAATTACTCCAGACAGAAAAGGCATTTACTTCCTTCTTGGAACTTTCTGTTCCACTATCAAGCCACAGGTCAAACTGCAGAAAGCAGGTTTAAAAAGGAGCATTTCACAACATGGAAGTGCACATGATGGATTGTAAATAAACAGGATTCTGGAGGTACTCATTCCCCTGATAGTAAAGTATAGGGAGGGAAAAAAAAAAAAAAAACCCTAAAAGAACACTTAGGTACTTTGTTAAAGTATCTATTCCAAACTCAATTCTTAATGCTTGCACATTCCAGCAAGAAAAAAACCCACACATTAATCAAGTAAAAGGCACGGTATACAGATCATAGACACAGACACATTCACAGCTCATTCACCTACCAAACACCTAAAGATATGCGGAGATTGCATGACTCGACAGCTGATCTACTATGCCTACCAGTGGGAAGATCATCACTGTATCTCTTGGCTGTTTTATAACATGTGATGAATAAGGGAATAAGGTCTATCCTATTTATTCACTTTCCAATGACATTTATACCAAAGGGATTTCCTCACTCCCCCTAGTTTCTGGCAAAGATCAAAATACAGCCAAGGTCCCTATTAAAGAGTTCTACAGACACTATGACTGGAGGAAAACACAAATATTATACGTGTTCCTAATTAGACAACGTAGCATTCATATGTCCAATAATAAAAATATTATATTTGTAGATGCAATATACTGACCACATAAATCACAGAGCATTCAGACAATATGTTTTTTGGTTTTTTTTCTGGAAAATCTAGTTTGCCACCTTTGAACTATTATACACTAAATTACAAACATTTCAGTGACACTTAGCACAACACAGGAAAAGTATATTCCAATCTAAGAACTCCAGAGTACTTCAGACCTAACTGACTTGGCCTTCTGCAAGGGAGTTGCCACTATTATTAATGCTATTTTGATGCTGGACAGCCAAACCTGAAGAAAATTCACTAAGACTACATCCTATGGCATATCTATATAATATACTGAGACTAGTTTTCGAAGCTGCAAGAACAAAAGCTTCCACTCTAAGCACACCAAAACAACCATCAGAGTAGCAGTTACATTTTTGCACTTGCCCTTAAAAAGCTCTTTTGGAAAAGCTCAATTCGGCCTGCATAACCCATCCACAGATGAGAGTTGCTGGACTGAGCAGCTATTTCAGTGAAGGGGTGGTAACAAACTTTGTTTTGCCAAAGTCAAGATCAGAAGAGAGATCAGTGAACATTTCAGACAGTGCTTTCCCCCAAGTACCTTTAAAAGGCAAAATAATCTAGAGGAAGCAGCTGTGAGTTTATCAAACTGTTATGAGTTTTTCATTTCAGTTTATTTGACAAACCTAGTTTAGTAAATTCCCCTTAAATAATCTTTATTATATAAACAGTGGATTATTTCCAAACCTCACATTTTAGTGTAAGACTTTGACTTGCCAAACGAGTTCAGAGAAGGCCACCTCCTTGTCAACACCAAAGAGCCTTATGGGATGTTAATAGGTCCTTTGTGAAAAAACATTGTTTGGGCTCTGGTCAGTGTCAGCATCAAAATACACATTGTTCCTGAGTTATGTTATGCAAATATAATACTCTTATCATGAGAATCGGCAAACGGTTGGCAACGGGCAAGGAGAAGAAAGCACACATCCAAAACTGCTGCAGGGAAGGCATAAAACAAAATGACAAGCCATGAAGTGGGACAAAAGGTCCTGAAACACTAGAGGGAGTCGCCTATTGAAACAGCCTTTCTTTCACAAGCCTAGGCTGAATACAAGGGTTCTAGTTTCATTGATAGGCAGAGAAAATTGTGCGCAAATCTCCTGTATAGTTTTGATAATTTTTGCCATGTAATGTTATTAGCTGCTCAGTTAAAAAGGAGCTGTGTTACGCAGGGGGTTGCTTATTAATTGTTGTTTTCATGTCATCGGAGTAGTGTGTACTTGGTGATTTAATCAGCTAAATTCAGAGCCCGGAGAGATGGGAGGGGCTGACGCAGAACAGAGTGAAGGTGTAAATATTAACATAAATTTACATCCATATTTTAGACCAGTATTCATGGAATTCTTATTTTTGCTCCTTAAACAGATTTTTAAAAATTAAAATCCAAGGCAACAACTTCTATCATCACAACATATAAGGAAATATTGCCAAGCAGTTGCACTCTGAGATAAATAAAACATTGTAAGTACAATCTCTGCAATAAGTTTTAGGTGAGCTGCTGAAATTCCCTCCATAATTTCTATATGCCTCAATTTCCCATCTGCAGATGGAGGATAACACCACCGACATAAGAAAGGATTACAGTTGTGAATTAGTATATGGAAAGCATTCTGAAAAGCTGAGGTAGAAGTCAGTAGAAAATACCAGCATTTATCTTTAGAGTAAGATAGTTATATTAATGTACTCTATCGTCTTATGAGTACATTATAAAATAGGATAGGACTGTGTACCCATCCACATGGCATGGTAAGAAGCGCAGAAACACTGCAAATGAAAAGTATTAAATAAGGGAAATCCCGTAAGAAAAAGAACCAGCCTAAAATTAAATCTGTCCTGCTTTCTCACAGTTCACAGCAGAGGAAACATCTCCACTTCTTGGCTTATTAAAACAAGCACATGACCCTATCACCACACTAGAACCAGCACTGAAGGGCAGTGGCAAGTAGCTGTTTCCCCTAGCTTCAGAAAGCTAATCAGCATCACTAAGGTGTACTGCAGGTTGCTTTTCCCTGCTGCAATGACAGAAAAACCACCCATTATCTCACCTACAGGTACCATCTCAGTTACCTCATCACAGGGCTCACACTGCTCCCAGAGGAGAGCAAGTGCTGCCAAGAGATTTCCATTGCAATTTCCAAAGACACATCAAACCGACAAAACATCACAATGTATTCAGAGCCACCTCATTCAAACAGAAAAAACTTTAAGTTTCCACTGTAATTAACCCTATCCTCGTTAAGATAATTATGATCAAGCTCCCTGTCACAGCTAATATTGCAGCATCATTGCCTATGGCTCACGCTCTGCCCTCATTAGCTTACAAAGCCACTGCGCTAAACAGAAAAGTGATTCCCTCTGCAAAACGACTTAAGAAGTTCTGTAAGCAGACAGTGAATAATCCTTTAGAATACTGAGGTCTTGGAAATGTCATTTTATCCAAGTCCTTCAGCTAGTCAGCCTGATTTCTTCCAGCTTTCTTTTCCATAATACATTCATGATTTGTTACCAAGTTTTAATCATAAAGGAATGTGATTTTTCCCTCTATGTGCATGCATGGCAATTGTCAGCTACACTACTTCATACAGTCCCCTTGGCCTGACGGGGATTTGGTTACAACGAAACTAAAGAGCAGTTCTTCATTTTGGTAATATTTGACAATGAAAACGTGAGAATTCATAAATGAAAGAAAAAGCAGAAGCACTTGAAGTGATGGACAAAACGTGGTACTTTTGCTGTTGTCCTTGTCATGAAGAACTCCTGTTCAAAAGTACATTCTAAAAAGGTGTTTCTCACATTCTACCCCACTCCAGTTCTAATAAGACAGCTGACTCCTATCTAATGACTATTTCCTCCTGTTTAACAGGAAAAGTGAGAGCAGTTACCAGTATGTAAATGAGAGAGTTTGGCTTTTGCCTTTAAATTGATTTGTACTCTGTTGACAAAAGATGGCCACTACCAGAAGTTAAAGACAGAGCTGCTACATTACAAGAGCTTTTTAACTTGTCTTTTTTCTTGCCTTTTATGTTTTAACAGATTACAGGAGAGCAGCATCAACATGAAAACCCTAGTACTAGATAATTTCAGCATTTTAAGGACATAAATCTAATTTCTATTCCTTAGCACCTGCCAGCCAAAGAGGACAAAGGCTGTTGGTTTTATGTATATACATATATATATGTGTGTATATAAACTTATATGTGTGTCATATATATATGACATACATGTAAGTTTACATTTTACTTAATTCCTTGGGAATGCAAAACATATTTTCAGTTTTACTTGTTCTGATTTCTGTTCAAATTTAACTTCCCTCTAATCTGAACCATTGCACACAAATAAGGGGGGGGGGGGGAAAAGTTTTTTCCAATTTTTTTCTGATGATGGAAGGAGTTTGGTGAATCTCCCATGCAAATTGACTTGGACTGAGGTCTCTGACTCAACTCTCTACTCGCAAATTTCTTTTGGAGGTTCAGTTCTCAACACACTTCTCCCATGCAAGTACAGAAAACTAAATAATGCATTTTAAAGAAAACAGAGCAGCTGGATAACACATCCAAACAGCAAACAGAAAGGATGATGTAACAGAGTTTTTACGTGACTTCTGGACCAAAGGGGAAGGAGAAGATTTAAAAAAAATAGAGAAAGTAAAGAACCCCAAAACTCCAGCATTAAAGTACCAAAGATTGATTTTGTGAGGCTAGTTTTCTGGTTTCAGAGAGCAAACATTTTTTCTCTTGTATACATCAGCTTGTAATCAGGCTAATGTTTCGAAATATCAATATACCTGCATGCTGGCCTTCTAAGTGTGAGCCAAGAGCAAATTTAGACTGTATAAATCACACAATTCTGTTCAATGGAGAAAAAGCTTCCCAATGTTACCAAAACATGAAATATTTAGTTTTGTCTAATATCAGAGGGAAGGTTAGCATTTCACAACACATTTAGAAGTAGCATTTTGCATCACTTCCAGTCAATCAATTTCCAGCATTCTGACAAATGAAAATCTCCATAAGAAAAGATGATTAACCAGATCTACAATTAGTCTGAGTCTTTTCATACTAAAGGTCATATTCAACTCTCAAATGTACAATGAAATTAATATCCATCCCTCATTCTTCCCCTTTCTTCATATACTGATATCATGAAACTATCTGAGACATCTTATTAGAAAAAAAGATAGACATGAAAACATCTTGCAGAACAATCAAACTAAAGCTATGTAAGCACATATAAATGATAGGGATTAATGTAAATCCAGAATCCTCAACTGTTTTTATCATCTTGCTTTGAGTCTTATGCAGCAAATTTCATTGCTTAAAAAACAACAATAACAACAAAAAACAACAACAACAAAAAATACTCAACTCTCACAAGTTACAACCCATCCTCAAACCTCGAAGAATGCATAAACAAAAGAGTCAATAAATAGATGGACAAAAATAGTCTGACTTTCTAAATTCTAAACGTTAAGAGTTCACAATTTACATTTTCAAACACTTTTTTTTTTACCAATTCTAAAACAGAAATACAGAATCTAGTTTTTTAAAAAGAGAAGGAGAAATTTTGTTATTAAGCAGCATGTCCTCAAACAACGGAAGTATCTGAAAAATAGTGAGGCGCATCTGTAGAGTTCGTTATTTGTAACCCCTAGGAGTCAGTAACAACAAATAGGCATTTCCAGAAGGTGATGCAGGCCTTTCGGAGAGACTCAGTGAAGTACATACACTGAGGAGGGATGAACATTGCCTATTTGTCTAAAGTCTTGCAATGCAATTAGAAAAATTTACAACATTAAGGTAAAATAAGCCATCACAACTATGTCCCATAAGGCTGCATTTTATAACCTAGTAAAATAAGCTACAAGCCCTAATTATAGTTTTCAGTAGCTCTCAAAACCATGAGTCAACCATTCAGATCTTTAACATTAACACCATTCTCTCCTACCAAGACTTTGGATAAAAAAATAGATATACGTATATTATTTTTCTGGTCTAACTAAGCAACCACACTTACTGGGATGAGATTCACTTTCCCTGCTAATTAAAGCCTCAGATTTCACTGTGTATTTAATACAGCTCTACTCAAGAGGATATCTGAATAATAGAGTTCAAGCTATATCTTTTATGTTAGTCTTCTTTTTGCTCAACTATTTTATATTACATCTTTAGGATTAAACACACTAAGATTTTATATGATATTACTGCTACAATTTTGAGTAAATTTAAATAAAATGACAATCAATGTAAAAATATAGCCTGTGGCAAGACAGTTTTCACATAAGCTATACAAAATATTTCAAAATAATACAAAATGGATCAAAAAATGAGCTCTTAGTCATCTAATGATCGAGCAAGTATCAAGTAACAAAATACAGTTTGCAAAACACAATTGAAAATTACCCAGCATAGAGCTAGTGACAGCGTGCATTCATATTTTATCGAAGGAAATCCTGGAAGGAAGCCTGTGTAGCTCAGTGTATGTCCCTTCAGCAATATTAGAATCATAGAATGGTTTGGGCTGGAAGGGACCTTTAAGATCATCTCGTTTCAACTCCTCTGCTATAGGCAGGGTTACTTCCCTCCAGACCAGGCTGCTCAAAGCCCTATCCAGCCTGACCTTGAATACTCCAAGAGAGGGGGAATTCACAGTCTCACTGGGCAAGTCTTAAATATGAACTTAAACGTACGGGTATACAATAAGCACATTCTGCTAAAATTTCCTGGAAGTATTAATGATGAACAACAAGGTTAGAGGAGTTGGAAGAAAAGCTTTGGGTGTGAACATATCTCTTGCTCCACCTTTTCCCCACTTTTAACATGGAATTCAGTCATAATAAAACAAATGGCTTCAAAACTGAATAAAAATAAAAAAATAAAAAATTCAAGTACTTCCATTTCCTGAAGTCAGAAGAATTCAAACAAGCATTAATGATTGGAAACAGCAAAAGAACAAATCAGATTTACAAAATATAAACTAACCTGATAAAAAAAATTAAATAAAATTAAAGCTAAAAACATATTTATTTTTAAAAGCTCTTCTTAATTCCATATATTGAGAATCCTATAAAAACAGTATTATCATGGAAATACAAGCAAATTCAAGTGCAAAGGCAGTGCCATAATGAAAGCTGTACTGTATCTTGGATCAACCTGTCACTCTGCAATTCAGACAGTAAACTGACCGCTCCCCTTTTTGCACAGAGGGGGAGTAACAAGCCTGTAGAGTGAGTAGAGTAAAGCCCATTTCGACTACTTGTGTTTAGTGAGAAGGGGGGAAAGAAAAGTAATTTTTCTCCCATCTTCCACAACAGCCAAGGCTGAGGATTGACAAGCGAATTGACGCACTGCTCAGAGGGCAAAAGATAAATGTTTGATGAATTGGCCATTGCTGGAGGAGTGATGGGCTTCATATGTGCATAATGGACTAGCTGCCGTTCAATTCAGATTGCCTGCCAAGATAAGAAACCATAATGAATGGACCAAGCACAGCCTGTGCCATAAGAAAGTATAATCTGACCAGTTTTAATAAACTTAATAAAAAAGATGAAGCAGAGGGAGTCAAGGGGACTGGCCTTTGTGACCAGCTCTAAGAGGTGAGAACAACTAATAGACTGCTTAAGCATGATAGCAGAGAATTGTTAATGGACATAACACTGAACCTCCTGATGTTAAAAAATATCTTTACAACAACTGAAAACCATAGAGATCTGCATACGCACATAGCCCAGACACTAGCAGTTCCTATTTAGCATATAACTGCCATTTATTTTTTCTTCTCTTCTACTACCTACCTGGTCTCCTTTACTTCCTTTATCCCTTCTGCATGATAACTTATTCTGCAACCAGATGCACACAACAAAACAATAATTTTACCAACATCTCCCCAGAATCAAAATAACTCTTCTAATTGTAACCCAATAAAATTCAAGCCCAGTTTCTGACAGATTCTGGTTTTACAACTGCACTACTCATGTTCACTCCCCAGGGAGAAACATCTTTTACCACAAAGAATTGTTCACAGCATAATCCCATTTGCTTTTGCAAACTAACTTTCTATCAATTACAAAAAATTGCCAGTATGGCTACTGCAAAACAAATAAACAAGCAAACTACAACCCTTTCTAGCAAAGGCAATACTAAGTTGCCAGTCTAGTTCTTTTGGTCCAGTATTTGCTAGACTTGAGACAAGATTCCAGGTGGTACTGTCCCCCTCTGTACCCACAACCTGACCTTCTGTGTCACCAACCAGCACTACTGAAAGAAATAAAGAGCTTTAAAAAAAAATAAAACTGAACAAAAAATCAACAACGACATTCTACAGTGATATTTTACTCTATAAGTGTACACCTATGGATACAGTAGTCTGGTAATCACCATCATTTTCATAGGGAGAAGCATTTACACACAGGGCCATTTTTGCTTTTCCTTTCTCATTATTTACCCACATGAACAATGGTGGCTCACTTTCTGAAGCTTACCAGACAATTATGCTCGAATCTGTGACCAAAAAAACTGAAGGAATCAACAAGAGAAAAACCAGTCCTGACTTCTGAAGCAGCAGGATTATGCCAACGATCTATTTCTTCATTAAAGATGCAAAGAGCAAGAATACACCCTTTTGTGTGCATGTAACACAAAGTACTTGGCCAGGCAGAACTGTTTTTCCCTTTAAATAGGAAAGGAAAAGAAAAAGTAAGAAAAAAGAGGGTAATTGCAGAAAGATCCTCTTGACTAAGAGCAGCTAGAAAATATGTTATACAGGATAAACTGTCAATGTTATGCATGCTTGTTAGGTTTGCCTGTTTTATTATTTTCCTTTGATGATGAAAAATAAATAAGGTAACACAAAATTCTCTACTTTTTTTTTTTTTTTAAGTATTCAGATAACCCCCCTCATCACTGTCACTTACATAGCCTGTGTCATAATTTAAACAGAAATTACTATATGTAAGATAGATGTCTAGTTTTCAATATAAATTTTATCCAGCTGCAAAAGGAAAGTAACTCATTATCAAGCAGCACAGTAAGGCTCCCACTACTGAAGAAAATAAACTTTTACGACAAGAGGGTCTCTCCTCCCTCTCCCTGTGAGTGAGAAAGTGAGCGCAAGAACAAGACAGAAAGGGAAGGCTCAGGAGTGCTGGGTGAATTATAGACTGCCTCTCAAGATTCACAGCTCTTCGTGGTAGGAGGTTAATATTCTCACATGTCATTAGGTCTGCTGGCTCTACTGATGGCTCATTGAATCAGGCAGCAAATTATTTCCTCATGCTGCAGAGGACACCACACTTCAAAGGGAAGGAGCCAGGGTCAAGACGGCTCTCCAGTTCGATTAATGAGTTGGGATCAGCAGAGGTTGCCTGTAGGTAAGAATGTGACTGAAGCTTTTGACAAAGCTGACTTTTTGAACAGGACTTGACCCAGGCCTCTTACTCCCCTCCCCACCAAATTTTATTTCCAACATTTGCCTCTAACTGACCTGCTCAGGCCTGTTGGGATAGTTTTGACCTCCTCAGTCTTTGTTACCAGACACAGGAACTGTCTGCCTACATTTGATGTGTGTCTCCCTAAAGGCCACACCAGCTTATCCAGGATCATCAGAACACTCTAGGGCTGCACAGCAAAATAAGATAAAGTAGCTAAATTCATTTTTCTTTTTAATTTTTTCAAGAAATTTGTAAGAAGGGAGAAGGAGGAAAAGAACACTAAAAATGTTCCAGCTGTCAATATTAATAAAGATTTCTAAATGTTAACTGCAGATAAGAACAAAAAAAAATGTTATAAGTAAATGTATGTTCCAGCTTACACGGATTTGCTGACCAGGAATACTTCCAGGTATCCTCAAGTTGATATGTATGAAATATTTTAACTCATATTTAAAGTACTGACATGAGATACATTCATTGCTTTTTTTTTTTTTTTTTTTTGCTTTTTTTTTTAATAATCTACTTCAACCATACACTTTCTTGAACAAAAATCGGTGAATTGAATTAAGACCTAAAGCACTCTAACTTCCTAAAATCACATCAGTGATAACTACAAAAAACAAAACAAACAAACAAAAATTATCAATTACACCAACAAAATTGTTTACACAAGCTTCTGAACTTGATAAATAATTTAAAAATATGCATAAAATGAAGTATACTCCACCACCATATGCTTCCAGAGTAAAGATCCAGATTGCACTTTAACATTTATTTGAATCGCGAAACAACTTTTAATATTCTCTTTCTAGATGCTCCATTCATCAGCATTCTTAATAAATAAAAAAATTGTTAAATACTAAGTTCACAGCATATTTTACAAGTTTATGGTAAATTCATATCAGTCCAAAAAATGTCCACAAATGGCAAAAAGGGTCACTGTTCACCATTTGAGGTTTAGGCTGTATGTTAGAACAGGTGTTTGCACTGGAAAACTATGCATCTGGTTTTGAAATTAGAATACTTCTGTTTTAAAATGCATTGAGGAAACAAACAACAGTTCTTACAGACCTTAAAATAAAAAGCTGTGAGACTAATGCCTCAAAAAAGACCAAATAACTTAGGCACCTAAAAACAATTTAGGTAATTTAACTTCCAGTGTAGAGTTAAAAATCTTTTAGTGATCTCCAAGTGTAATGCAAGTTTTCATCTTTAATCTTCTTGTATCTTTTTGCATTCAAAGCATTATTTGTAACAGATTTCCTTATTGTAACTAGCACTTAAGCCCCAAAAGGTAGTAAACAGATTATTAGATCCATAAAACTTAGGATAAAAGCATAGAATATATGTGCATGACTGAACCAAATAAGAGTACCTAGAATCCTTTCAAGGAGACTACCTAACCACTAAGCCGCACATCTTCCATACAGATGTGCCTTACTCTAAGGTGCAAGTATACACAAGCTGGAGACTGTTTTTTCTTTTTCCTGATGCCTGTTCAATGTACACTATTCTGGTGTTGCAAGTTTCCACTTACCAAGCCATAAGAGGAGAAACACATCTTCATGGGCTTGTTTAAACAAAATAACTTTGTTACAGGGTACATCATGTGTTAACATTATATCCTGTTTAATCTCTTTCTAGAAAGCAAGCAGGTTAACAGAGATGATTCGTGAAATTCAAGTATGTGTCTTATGTAATAGTTAGCAGGAAGGTATGAATCCCATTCAAATGAACAAGCCTAGCTGGGGTGGGATGAATCTAGTCATTTTGGCATTCTTGGAAAGAAAGAGAAAATAGTTGTTCTCAGGGCAAGAAGGTGCTGCTCACTAGATGCCAAACAGAGATAGAATCACTAGCAGTTTCCAAGTATGATCACCAAAGGTTCTGGTCTAAACTCCAAGGACTGCAAGTGAGCACTAAATCAGAACCGAGAACAGGACTGAGGAGATGCATTGCCAAAATACCTGGACCTGAATCAGCATCTTCTGGATACCATTTCAGGAATCTGAGAAAAGACTGACTGAGCAATTGGAAAGGTGCTAAGTATATCCTAAGATCGAGTTTTGTATTTATCTTTGTTTCCTCTCCTAACACTAAAAGCTTGTGTTTAAGTCTTACCTATGTATTTGTTTTCCTCTCAGGCATATCTGGTGTTCGAGGGGAAGGTAGTACAGTTAAGCAGGGTACAGTGTTACTAGAGATGTAGCAAATCTAAATAAAGACAATAAGAACAAGGAGTCCTGTATCTAACTCAAGATGAATTAGAAGGCCCAGCTGCAAGGAGTACTATTTTATACAGACTTGAATACAGTCCATCTGGGGAACTGTCAAGGCAATTATGGAGTTCGGGAAGGAACTTGTAAACTCATAAATCACTCTTGCAAAGAGCAGAAAGCAAGGAAACACCTCGTGACTTTTGGGAATCATTACCACACACTGGACTCAATCAAACTCTTATGATTACTGCTCAGGACTCCTTCTACAACTTTTTGTGCAACTGGGCCTTATGGCAGTCTTGCAAAGATTAATATAGAAGTTTAAACTCAGAGATAATCATGTGCTTATATCTTTGTCTGATCTTAATTTTTTTATAATGCTTTAATATAAACTGTTCATTAATTCTCTCTAGTCAAATTGTTGGAATTTTTTTGGTTTAGCACTTCAATTAAACAACAACTGTAATGTGCATTAAAACTGTTTACACAAGTAAGTATTTACATCAGTAACAAGCAAAAGCACAGTCAAAACAATGAACGTTAGTTTATTTTTAACATTCATTTTACTTTTTATTTTGATTATTTTCCCACTGTTCATACTATGCAATATAGTGAGTAATATTTACACATTACTTCAGTAATGGAAGCATAAACTATTTAATAGTTAAATGCATTTGGTCAAAACACCGCACTAGAATTCAGACTCTGAAAAGACAAAGATTGTCACTCTCTGCAACGTGGACAAATAACATTTCTTAGAAATGTACATGGTGGACAATCAACAGTACTTTCAATCCATAGGTCATAAAAAGATAGGAACGTGAACATTACAAAAAAATTCCAGATTTCATCCTCTTGTCATTGTATTGGCATTGCATCGCCACACAGCAAGTATATTTAAAACTGAACCAAATAAATCACTGACAGGGAAAGGCAGCAGGAGACAGTCTTATAGTCCAAGAGAACAGACTAAAGAATCTAAGGTAGTTTTTTTTTAGATTTGTTTTTCTCCTTCCCAAATCACTAAGATTGTATAAAATCTGAATGGGAAAGTACAATCCAGCAGAAGTCCCACCTTTAAAAGGCACAGAACTGGATATTCGATAGAAGATGTCAGGTGACTAGCAAAACACAGATTTTATGACCACACTGACTTGTCACAGTTGCATGTACTTATTCAAGCATGCTTCACACCAGAGAGCAATATAAAAAGTCCCACAATCACCTTACAGAGTATGGAGATCATCCTAAAATCTCCTGAAGCAGCAGAAGAACCAGTAGCACTTTGCTTGGGTCCTTCTGAGCAGCTTCACAGGGTGATGGAGTGCTTGGATAGAAGAGACATGCTGAAACAAGCTAGTGTTAACCCTCGCTACTGCCTTGAAAAGAGGTTCACACCCAGGGTTAGTTGTTACTTTCCCATTCTGACGAAGAGACACAACATACTTAAAAGACAAACAAAACTGAAATTTAAAATCCGCTTTCTTTCATGTTTTAATGTCATGCCAACATAAACAGAGACAACTGAGAAAGCAGAAGTGTTCATTCTAAATAACATAATTTTAAAATCAACAGCAGCTTCTATCATATTAGAATAAAAATGAAGACTATAAGAAACAAAAGCCAAAGGCTGAATTGCAGGTAGAATAGGCTAATGGCTGAGTATGAGCTATTATATATGTTATCAAGCAATTATCTAATTCCTATACACATTTAAGTTAACATATTTTGAATATAAAACAACATAAAACTCAATAAAGTCTATAGATAAAAGCAGTTTATTTGAAGCTTTAGTTGCTGAGTAAATGCCAAGTAAAAAAATTTTCAATGTGACACAGAAGAGAGCATTGGTTATTTATGTTGCCACTGTCTTCAGATTTTCAGTCCTATTGCCTATAAAAACAAATGCACAAGTGGCTGCAACTTACTGTACTCGAATCCTCAGAGGGTAAGCAATAGTACAAATCAAATAAATAAACAAACAAACAACCTCTACCTTTTCACAGCATATAGGCAGCACCTCTCTGCATGAGTTGAATCGTAAACCTGATGCTACTTCGAAATGCACCCCTTTTCCCTCAAAGGAACAGTTAGGCCTTGCCTTGTGGAAACACTTGAGATTCCTGAATTTATCCATTTGAAGTCTACACTGTAGTCATCAGCATATCTTCAGACTAAGCCATATGCTCACTCTTTGCCCATAGAGGAATCCGATGACAATTAGATTTCTGAGGTGCACATAATTTGCTCGAGCCACAGAAATAAGGATGCAATTTACCTCACACATGCTAATGCGAACACAGCCAGAGTGTTTTGAAAGAAAACGGAGAAGTGCAGCATCAGAGCACACGTGCGTATGAACTCGTTTTTACTGACGCAATTGGGCAGTTTGTTTAAACAACAACAACAACAACAAAAACCCACAAAATAAATAAAAGCAGCAAGTTTCAGTCCTTACATTCCTGTACCTCCAAGCTATCACAGGGGCCACCAATCGCCAGCACCTCCCCGTTTGCAGAGACCACATCAAAGCACCTTGGCTGCCCCACAGCCTGATACACAGCAACTTCAGCCGCCTAGGAAAAATGGCTAAGTAAAGGCTTAGACTTAAAGCATTAAAAGAAATACATTGACAGGATTTTGTCTGGAAACCTTGTCTTGTCCTTACTGAAGGTTAAAATAAACTTAATTTTTGTTAAAATTAAAGCATCTTATTATGTAATTGGAACTAGGCCTCAGGCACTCGCAGTAAAGAAGGGATTAAGGCCTGCACCACCTGGGTTGTCATTCTCATGGGCCCCATTACCACCCCCTTATTCGTTTTTATAGCCAACAGATTAAAATGCGAACGCCGCAATCTTTGATCTTTCACTTGCTGACACAAATCCTTTCAAGCCTCCAACGTTTTCTGCTGAGGTAATTAGTACTAATTAAAAGGTTTCCAACAGCCTTTGCTCTACTTTTTTCCTCCAAAGAAATTGCTTTTACAAGTGCCTTCCATCTTTGAAATGTATGCATCGTTCACTTTCTTCTTTATCTGACTCCCAGAGATCAAGTAGATTAGTGACTCCATTATTCCCCAAGACAAAGGCAAACAACAGGTTTTTACTATCTCCCTGACCTGTTGAGGTGCAGGGTTTATATTCAGAAACAAGTGCCTCCGCTTGTATTAAAAGACAGTCCAATTATGCACGAACAGACACAATGCGGGGGTTTCTACATTTAAGAATGGACTTCATTTAAAGATGTAGTGTTTTCTCAGACGAGAGAGGGGCAACCGTTCACTAATCAAACTGACAACTTGTAGGACTAATAAGAGGTCTAGCTTTGTTTTCTTTTCTTTTTCAATGTTTGTGTATTGGGCAAGATACAAACAATTTCTTTCTCTTCCCCCCCGTCTCCCACCTTTCCCTCCTCTTTCTTACCTGATTTTAATCATCCATTTACATTTGCTACTTTAAAAATATAGTTTAGGGAGTACTTCCTTTAAAGATTTCAAAAGCATAGAAAGTCCTGTCTGAAGTTTTGCTACTATAATTAAACAATGTGTCCTGCTACAGGCTGGAAAAAAAACAATTACTGAGATTAAAACATGGTTTTATAGTGTGTCTGAAGTACTAATGAAAGTCCAAGATTAAAAAACTTAAAAGCAGCAGCAAAAAGGAACAATGCTTTGCACTGGGAAAGGGCTATGTTTTGAATTTACAGGTTTTCAAATGATCGTTCAATCAACATGGGCACTATACGGATCATTTTTCTTTATGAAAACCTGGAAGCTTTATGCCTGCTGTGATAAAAATAAATTACACTTCATGCAGCAAAAGTGCTATTCAAAAAAGAGGATAGTTCTCAAGCTCTTAAAGTTCTCACTTCCTGTTGAAATTGACAGCAGCTTTCTCTCATGCTGTAGTATCTCTGGCACAATAGATCAGAAATCTCACACAGAGCCACAAGAGGCTATCTAAGTTATCATTAAATGCACAGGGGTCTATTCTCCTCTTGTGATGCAAGCACAAGGCTCCTGCTGGCACTAATGGGAGCTGCACATGCATATCAAGGATAGAAACAAACCGACAGTGCCTCAACTTTTCTTACCTCAAGTAAGTTAGAAAAGTTTTTAAATAGCCAGAAAGGAAAGTCAATAAATTGTCTAATCATGCCATCTCTTCTACTTTACTTTCACAAGTATTCTGCTATGGTAGCAATTTCTTTTTTTGTGACTTTCCGCAAGGGGATCTAAAAGCCCTACAATCTCATCAATTCAGCTCTATTATGCCCCTGTGAAGTAAGTTTCATCTGACATATCTTGCCCAAGGTCGTATGGAAATTACATGGCAGGGCCAGAAATTGCACACATTGGTAACCTGGTAGTTCCCTGTTTTAAACAGCAGGCCATACTCCTCCTCCATGCATGCACAATATCTAACAGTCCTAGAAGCAGGACCTTGGATAATCCTTTCAAGCATGGAAATGCTGAAATATAAGTCTATCAAATAATTTTGTATAGATTCAAAACTCTACATGAAGAAAGCAAAAACCAACCAAGCAAACAAACAAAACCCCACAACAGTTTGTTGTATTAGTTTCAGAATGATCCAATGTAATTGTTCCACTTTCCTCATCTTAGTGCGTGGTCACCATTGCCTTAAAACAGGTGTGCCCAAACTGCAGGCCTGGACGCTAGTAATGCTGACCCACTTCTAACATTATTATGTGATTTTCAGTGACATTCTTCATGAGTTGACTGCATGCAACTCAAGTGCAGACTGAGTAGGAGACAATGGAATGCTATGGAGGAGAGGGCCCAGTACAGGGCTAACTCCACTACATGGGCCCACCAGACATACTCATTTGAATCAAAACTCATGTGCATTACACATTACATGCACTTGTACCACTTGGCAAGTAAAATGCTGTGATTACTAACAATAATATTTCAAAATATTTCAACCTACCTACACTTTCATGCTTTTGAAGACATATTTTTTGTCATTAAGCAGACATATAATGTTTCAACAATAAATAAATAAATAAATAGATAGTTTTGTTACTTATATACATTAACTACTATACATTTTTTATGTGGGCCCTCTTCACTCAGTGCAGCCTAGTCAAACCAAAATGTTGGAAATCTATTGCTTAGAACATCAGGCTATTCCTGCTGAAATAACATGAATTAAGGGAATTCTATACCACCATTCTTAAGCGCACACAGGTAGAATGCATCATGTGGAGCCCTCTGCCAAATCTGGGCAGTTGTGTAAGTCAGGAAAACACATTCATGTAGTCTCTTCCAACAGAGAAGACTTTAGAAAAAGCACAGCTATTTCTACACTCAATATATCTTAATACAGGTTTTCATGTTTAGCAAGTATCAAATTCTTATATTCCAATTAATTTACAAATTCTTAAATTTATAAGAAATTGAAATTCAGACCAAATCACAGGGGAAAATTGTATCTAATGAAAAAGCAGTGAGTATACGTGTTTATATGTATATTTCCATATCCCAGAACAACATTTTACAACACTACAGAGAAGGTGATGTTAATGCAATCTGATGGAAACAACTTGCCATATTCTCACCTAGTACCAAAATAACTAGTGACTTTAAGGCAAGATCAACATTACCAACACAATCATGAGAGAGTTTTTGGGCCCCTTATCTTATGAAACTGGTACTCTATGAGGGATGAGATTTCACTTAAAAAGAGAAAAATAATAATGACCTAAGAGAAAACAGCTATGCAGAAAGGAGAACTATCTAACTTTAACAGAGTCAAAGCTGGAGCATCACCACAATGTACAAAATAATTAGACTGCCGTTAAAATTATAAGCTGCCAAATTACTGTGTCGAACTTTTCATATGAGCTTTTCTTGTTTATTCTTGGTTTCGCATGTACAAACTACTTCCATGTTCATCAGTGATACCTTTCTAACAACAGCTGAAATTTTCTCATGAGCAAAAAAATTCGAGATGAAACTACGTAAAAGAAAATCCATAATCATGAAGCTCACAATAAAATGACATGCTGGCAGCACAGGAGGCAATGTTAACTTACATATTATAGCAAAAGAAGGAATATGAATGCCATGTGTAATGCTTCAGAGTCTGGGGAAATGAAGCTATCTCAATATTTACTAAATAGATCAAAAAAGTAAAATGAAAACATTCAATAGACTTTTTGGTGAGTAAAAATTTTGGCTACCTCACAAGTTTTTTAGATAACTGGGGATGCATTTAGATCCCAAGGCATCAGATAAACAAGGAAAAAGGACAAAGAATATCACTGTCCTCCTTCAGTATTTAGTTGTGATTCTTTCCAGAATGTAAACAGTTACTGTGGCCTTTGGTTTCATTATTCATCTATCATACATGAGGATTCTTTCAACAGATATGGGGAGGATGGGAGGAAAAGTGTTCCCACAAAAGCTATATCAAACTATTTTTTGGTACCCATAAAATCTTTAGTGTTTACACAGGTGGTGGTGTGAGGGGAGAACACATTATATACACTGCACCATAAGTCTTCTACCTTGTTCTCCCCCACCCCAAAGGGTAAAAAAATGCATTTATCTTAACCTTTAAATCTTCCCTGACACCTGAGTACAGTGTGCATGTGATGAAAAACCAGAAAAGAAACATTTCAATTTGAAGTTTCCAAGGGGTAATTATAAACAAGAGGCAGAGAAAAATATTTTTGAAATTATGAAAAATACCTTGACAGTGACTCCCTTAGACTCACATTTAGCCCTTGAAAAATATTCTGCCAAAGGGTGCATTTTGACAGGGAAAAGATGAAGAGTGGAGAGAAGAGGCAGCAGTCTGTCATAATTGATGACACTGCAATGCAAGTTGAAGTCAAGACTGAATATTTACAAAACTCATTCATGGCAAGATTTTTAAAAGGGAAAAAAAAAAGCTAACACCAAACACAGATGGACACTACCTTTTGAAGACACAGTGGGACTACAGCAGCCAAGATTAATACAGTACAGTCAATATAACTACATCACACATACAAAATAATTCAAGAGTCTTTTTCATAATTTAGTATTGTATGAGTTTTAACATAAAATGAAAAAGCTAGAAGCTTTTTTTTTTTTTTTTTTCTTCCCATTTTGGTAGGAATCTGTAAGGTTTTGTTTGGAGATATATACTTTTTAGCCCAGCTGAGTTAAGGTTAGAATTGGACTTCAGTGCTAGAAATTTTCACTGCAAATTATTGATTTAAATGAAGCTCAGACAACTAATTTCCAATTTTACAGTGCTGTGATAATTAAGCCAACACAAACATAGACTGACACAATCTTAAATTCCTCTTCTTTGCTTTTACTATCTGACTTCACCACTTATCCTCTGGAGCACACAGATTCTCATGCTGCCTCATGGTTAAGCACTTCAAGGATATGATCCAGTCAAAACTGCCATGGAAGGGAAGGCAGGAAGCAGGAGAAGTGAAGCAAGTTTAAGTGCCAAGCCTAGGTTGTTAGCGAAGACTGATGGACAAAGTGAACACCTATTTTGTAGCCTTGGTCCAGCTGCCAGTGAGAAGGGTCATTCTAAGCAAATTCATCTGGTACTTTTGCCATTGAAATAAAAGTCATTCAAAATGAACTTGGAGACTGAACTCGCCTAATTATTGGGAGTGACGTGTCCAACATCAGGGCTGGGATCCAGCAGTAAAGCAAAACAAGCCCGTTCCCTGCTTCGTAGAGACTCAGGAGCTCATCTTCATAAGTTGACAGTCCGGCACTTTTCAACACCAAATTCAACTCCACTTACACAAACATAACTAATCTTACTACGAAGGAGTCATACATATGTCTCGCTACTAGCAATACGAGATGGGCACAGATGAATGTAAGGCAGCAAACCATCTCAATGTGAATTAATCTAACACTAATAAATGGATAGGAATTAAAAAGACTACAGGAGCAGACATGGTTTGGACCACTAATAGATAACGATGCCAGAAGTACATTTACTATTGCGAGTGTTAAAAACTCACAATCTAGGACTGCAGCTAATCTCCATATATGCTCTCTGTTCTACTACGAGGCAAGTTTCTAGTCCCATATAATTATATACAATCTTTTTTTTCTAATTAAAAAGCTGCTAAATGTATGTCTCATATCAGTAAAGAACCTTGTCACAAAATTAGAATCTTTCTTTTCAACACTTGTTAGATCTAAATCAAAGAAATATGTTCAATACATTCATGTTCATTAGCTGCACAGAGAAAAGGCGGGTGCAAACGTATAATAACAAAGCATAGAAATGAACATGAAATATGTTCTTTTTAGTCCCGGAGCAGTACAGGGTTTTGGCAAGGCTGCTCACAAGAAAACCCATTCATCCAAACTTTAATATGCTTTATATTTCTAATTCCCCCATTAATCCACTCTGCTCCAAAATACTTATAAGCAAACAAAGCCCTGGCAAAACATCTATCTAGGCCACCAGATAGCTTAGCTCCCCTATAATATATCTTCAAAAGTGTACAAGAAGCAGTTGTTCCTACATTATAGCTGCCATTCCACTAAAAGTAAATCCTAAGTAAATTCAAATATTGCTCCTTCACCCAACAGGAAAAGCATACTTCCCTGCAAAGAGATACTGTGTTTTTAGGTTTTCCAACCAATTCTAAATGAAGAAAGGAGAGGAAAGTAGCTTTACACTTTAAGTTTATATTCCAAGTTTAGCAGGAAGAATAATGTGAACAAATTTAAGCTTTTTTGTCTATTATAAGGAATGAGACAGTAAGTATTACAGTAGCTAGGAAGCTAAAACAAGGGTCATTTCTGCAGTATTTCATTTAACTTTTGTTTGCAGATCTCTAAGTTATCATATGATTCTTCCTCAATTTCAAAATGGAACATAGGTAAAAATACATTAGATATGTATTCCTGTTTTTCCGTGATACAGACTCTTTACACCAATATTTTAATTGTTATATTGTCTAATAAACTGGGTGGATTGTGTGAAACATTTAATTTTCTTACTGATGTTTGAATCTCCGATTCATTGTTGCTCCAAATGCAATTTCACCTACATCCAAGTCTGCATTTGTATTATTTAAAATGAATAAAAAGGAAGTGAAGTTTCAATTATTGATGCACATTGGTGATTTTTAAAATGACAGATTACATGTAATATTTTAGAAGATTTCAAGTAATGACAGGCATTTTTAAATTAAAGAATGAGTACAAATGAAGGCTGACTAATAAGAATATACAGAAGTGCCAAATCCATAAAATAAATGCCACAGCTGATACTAAGATATGCACAAATTATATAACAAGAATCTTTGCATACACTTTTCACATAAACTCATTATGACAGACATATAACAAGATATTGCAAAAGCGAGTTATTCATACAAATATATCACAGGAACATTACTTGAATTTGAAAAAGAAGCTAGCAAGATTTTTCAGTCCATGAAGTGAGTTACACACAGGATGAAACAAGTATGATTGCATGAGAGCTTTGCTTTTAGGCACATGCACTACCATAAATGTGCTCTAAGAAATGGTCTTTCTATAAAACTTCAGTTATTTGAATTTTACTGTCAATTGCTTTCAATTCTAAAAGGATTTTCTTTAATCCATTATTCTTGGTCAAGGTAATGATGTTTTAGAATTCTAACACCTTACAATTGCCCTGTTATTGGCCATGTTAGGTAAGAAAATGTTCGGTGTTTTTTTCAGGCGCAGTTTATTTGTATTCTACAACTAAATCAAAAAAGTATTCAGAGTGTCTTCCACCTCTTATACTCTGCTTACTACTTGCAGATAAAATCTCCTTAGTGAATCACCAAGAGGAGTCAGCACCATCCAGTAGATCGCAAAAGAAATACTCATGGATTATACTTCCATATTATCCTTGAAAAGATTAGAAGAATAGTAGTAAAGCATATTTATTCAGTGGTTTAAAACAGCTTCAAATAATCTGATGCAATAGATATTTTCTTCTGAAAAATAAAAAAAGGATGAGATAATGCATTTCAAGGTCAATCGAAACAAGGATGATTCAGGAAAAAAAAGTGTTTAAACCACAGCAGATTTAACAGCTTAACCAATAAAGCTACTCTAGCCTTCAGTCAATGAAAAACAAAACAATGATTTCAAACTATTTAATTCAATCTACAGGCAGGATTACTAGGTGAAAAAGTCTTTTCCTTCTTTACTAAAGAAGCAAACGTTTCTTCTATTTTTAAGCATTTCTTTCAGTAAATTATGCACCCTCTTCAGGTCTACAGCCACAAGGACACAAATGTTCTTTAAAGTTTGTAGGTGTATATCCTTGTATTTATCACTACAGGGCAAAACAGCATTTGCATATATGTTCTGAGGAAATCTGAAATTGCAAGGAATTTTAATAATATTATATTTACAAAAACTGATTTTCAAATCTCCAGTAAGCTCCTCCCCCTCCCCAGCACGTATTTAAACAGCTTTTCTTTCTCCTTCCTCAAATGAAACCATTTGCTAACATAAGCAGAACAAAGGGTGATGACCCAAAATGCAATAAATTACTGCATTCAGATTCTTTACGATCTTCGAACATTTTTGTCAGTAATCCAAAAAGTGCATAAGTGGAATTTAAATAATCGCTTTTATTAAAAGCTTCTCTTCTTGCTATCCCTGCCTTGTCACACTCTCCATGTAGACACTGACTTGCTGAAGTCTATACATTCTTTAATATTTTAAGTTCTAACAGCGATTAACATATTAAATATCAACGTACAAGCGTACAAAGCGATTCCATAGTAAATTAGTCTGAAAATTGCCTTAATTGTTATGCTAGAAGATGTCCTCTATGTTTTGTCTTGGGAGAAAAGATCTTTCTGTCTAAATGCCATTATGTGTCATCCTAGCTGAGCCTCCTGCCTAGCGGGGACATTGAAGTTGTACAGCAGGAGCCGCTTCTCAGGCTTTAAGAACTACAGTAAATCTTCAAACAATTTATCCAAACAAAGGCCAGTGTGTGGAGAGAAAAATACATGGGAAGCAGATGAATAAGCAACATCAATTATGGGGGGGTTGACCTTTCTGCCCCACACCATGGCACAGATTTCACACCAAATTGCAGCAGATTGAAGTTGACATGCCTGGAGTGAAAACACTGGTCCTCACAATGTTGCCACTCTACATTCACAGAGGCTGTAGTAAGAAGAGGAGGAAGAAAATGAAGAGAAGGGGAGGGGTGTGCGAATGAAAAATCACGCATAATGGGTCTGGGTTTATTTTACAGAGAACAAAATGGCTCAATTTGAGCACTTAGACTGTCGAAATTGGCTAGTGTGAGATACGAGAGGTTCGTCCAAGGGGACACTTGAATCAGGTGACTTCAGTAATATGACCTAGGAGAAAGGATGTGGATAATAAAGGCAGTTCATAAAAACTTGTTAATGTTGTTAAAGATTACATCATTTCACACACTATATACATATATATGCATATAATTTCCGTATATGATTACAGTAGCCAATATTTACCTTCAGTCAAAGCCAAGAGATAATGCTGAAAGTATTTTTCCAGAGCCACCAACGTAATTAAAAACAAACAAACAAACAAACAAAAAAAAACCCAAAAAACAAAACACCTCCATCTGCCTACATTTATCATAGCCGCATTTTGAAAGATTCACACCCTACCCCAGGAAGAAATTGCCTTCACTACCAAGGAAAAAGTATACTGATTAATGTGCATTCCAAACTACCTCAATTAAAATTCAGGTTTTGGCCTTTAGAACAGTCTATTTAAAGATTTCTTTTTCTACATTGGCCATAGACAGATGATTATTAAATATTTATAAGTCTTCGAAAAGGACTGAGTGCTTTTGCTTTGTTTATTGTGTAGAGCTCCCCCTCCTTCTGCTTTCTCCAATCCTTCTTTGAGGGATCTATGAAGTGATCATTTTATTTGAATACTTCATCAGTTGGCTACTGCATAGACAGATCAGTCAACCTTAAGCAAGCCGTTTCACATCAGTGGAATCTGGTAACACTTTTGCAGTAATAGCCCAAGGTTTAATAAGGAATCAGTTCAACAGCTTTTGTCCCATTCCAGAACACTTAAATATACAAACTGCTACTATTTCATATTGATGGTAACTAAACATCAGTGCTCATTCAGCCTGAAAAGAATCAAAATAGATGAGCTTAAAATAACATTTACATTGATACTAACCTTGGTTAATATCATTTAAAAAAAAAACTTCCCAGCCAAATATCAACCTACAAGTAAATTTTTCTGCTCAACTCTGAAGTGTATGTTTAAGGATTAACATTTGTGGTGTCAGACTTTGGAAAAGTAAACATTTGCTTACTGATCATGATAGCACGCTGAATTAGATACTTCAGTTTTCACCACTGTCAAGAAAGCTACACCTTTTTCCGAGGTACCATATTTGTAACACACTTTTGCAAACTCTTCTTATCTCAGATGTCATTCAATTTGGATGAAAAAGAACTGTGAAGGAAAAGTCACAGCACATGTAAATATGCCACTGTGCTTTCTCAAAAGTCTGTGAATAAATTCAGAATTTGTCAATGAAACCTCATAACATGACCAGAGCTTTCAGATTCTATGCCGCTACTAGAAAAACCTGTCTTTAACCTTTAAAGGTAAGTTGTCTACAAACATCTATCCTAAATATACCTTCCTATTTTAAACATAATGTATCATGGACTAATTGTGAGCAGGCTGGTACATCTTACAACTTCACAATGCTACTAAAGAGATGAGGACCATTTTTATAAAGTTAAGAAGCTCATCAGGCTGGCAATACAAATCTCATTATTTCCAAACACAGCAATAGCACAAATTATTTGATTAGACCCCGAGACCTAACCCCATCTGTGGAACAGCTGTTCACTTGTAAAAACATAGAAAGAAGAAATCTCTTTCTTTTGAGACTGACCAGAAGAGCTCACTTGATAGACATCAGAGATGATCTAGAAGGCATTGTAACTAGAATTTACAACAGCGGCAGCTACAGGGTAGACAGGTTTCAAACTCTGACTGAATAAAGTTCAATTCAGTGTTCTGATTTCTAATTCCCTGCTTTCCTCTAGACAAACATTGCCCCTGCATCTTCTTTAATTCTGGGGGTGGGGGGATTTTTTTTAATTTTCTTTTGTGTTTTGGAGAGTAAAAATCATTTCTGAGTAAAAATGATTTTGAGGTTGAGCTTTTTTTTTTGTCTTATTTATCTCCTTCGCTGAAACCACATTGCCTCTTTGCCTTTGAGCACGGTCAGATAACAGTCTGACTACTCCACCTGTCATAAATCTTCAGAAGGAGGACTTCAGAAAATTCTGTTATTCTTTCTCTAATTCACAACAGGTCTGCATCATCTGCATCACTTTTGCTCCTTCCATATCAATTCCACATGTTGCACGAACAGGTCTGCTGGTTGGCTGATATATTTAAACCACCTAGTTTTCTGATGTTCTACCACAGTGACAAGCATCTCAAAACACAATGTAGCTCTCCAGCCCTTGCAAGCACAGTGAACCAAGGAGCTTCTGCCTCAAATTGTAACTTATAGGCTACAGTCAGCAGGTCAGCCTTTCACAATTATAACATAAATGGGACAAGCCTAATCATCAGGATAGACAAATTAAGGCAGACACCCTGGGCAAAATCAATCCCTGTTAGCCAGCCATCCAGCCGGAGGCACATTTGACATGAGCTCTGAGGAATATTCGGCTCTGGAAAAAGCACTGAGGAGTGCTCACTGCCAAAAATAGACCCCAAAAACAACAACAAAAAAGAAAATCCTGCCTGGTAGTTAATTTTCCTGTGTAAACTGTTGTCTAAAATACCTTTCATAAAAGCATAGAATTGCAAGTATAAAACTATTAGAATCATAAGGCCTGTTGTGTCCAAAAAATGGAAACCCAAACCGACATGCACAGCTGGCAGCGGTCACAGATAGCTCATGAGGTTCAAGTGAAAGCTTTCAAAAATAAAGGCAGCTTCCACAGTCTTATGACACTGGTTGGTCCTTTTGCCTCCAGTATTGTCCTGTTTTATTTGATTACACGAAAATCAGAGTGGTGGGGGTTAGAGAGACCATTTTTATTTCATGCAGAGTTTATGTCCTTTGTTTTCTACATTATACAGGCATCCTAGAAGCAAGTGTGCTTACGTGAGTTCTGTAAATAAAATAATACAAAGTCTTATTTTAGATAGACAGCATGCTAGTATGTTCACACAGGTATCAATACATATACAGACATAAAACTGCATGTTGTTGTATGTATGTATGTTTGTATGTGTCTTACATAGAGAACAGACATTCTTATAGGTACAGACATAGGTTAGGTAAACCAGATTCTCCTAGCTACATCTATAGTCCATTATTTTAAAAGTTACCAGTTATTTGACAGGACTAATACTTATGCAAGTCATAGTAGTAGAAACTGTCTTCATTTCTAAGATTTCACACATTCCCTAATTAATTCAAGGGGACTTACAGTTTTAGATAACATTCTTCCTTTTATCACTTGCCATCTAGCAGTTGGTATAATGTCAACACTTACATCTTTTTTTCCAACTGAAATCATTTTTAAAACATTTTTATCCTAAAATGTTCTCTTCGATTTTTCAAAAATTATCTTAAAGATAAGAGATTTCTTTCCATTTCAGTCCTACAACAACGAGAATGTCAGCACAGCTTTTTTGACAGACAAATTATTGAATCAAAGAAAGAATATGCCATTAAGCCCACAGGTTAGGAAGTGTCAGGAATGGTTTAAAGAGATATCCCATTTATCTTCAAAACATGCACGGAATGTCACTAATGTGTGTTTATCAAGTATAATCAGACAAAGAAAATATCGAAATAAAGTACTCCTGCATACAATAGAAGTCTCCTTCCATCTCTCAAGATATCAGTGCTATTCAAATAGAATAATAATGATGAAACCTCCTTTCTTGAAAATGGAAATCAAGTGAAATGTAGATAGAAATGATTTTTTTGTAGTTGATGTACATTTCTAAAGTGCATTAACAGGAAATCCAGAACTTTTTAGGTCAATTATATTGTCAGTATTGTCAATGCCACTGAAATGAATACCTAAGCAGTGCGTATTCTTGCTGGAACAGGGTAAGAGAAGAAATCCTGTATTCAATTACTTTGAGAAAAGCAACTGGCACACATTTAAAGGTTTGCTTTGTTCCATTTTATTTTTATTTTTAATCAGTGAAAAGGCATCCAAGAAACATATAATTATATATGTTTTAAAATCCACACTCTACAATGTTTTCCTTTTTAATTTTTGTTGTCCTTTTGGCATCTATTTCTTAAAGCTTATTTTTGGTAGCCAAGCGCATCACAAAACACTAAGTCACTGCCTTCATAATCAATTTTCCAAGACATGATGCGACAGGTTCACAGAGTTAACTAATATATAGGCTCAGTATGAGAATAGTAGGCAAAGGTTTTTTAAACACCTGAAAGGTATTGGAAATCAAAGTGGTGATGACATATTGATGGGATAGGAGGTTTTGCCAGGTGAGCTGAATAAATACATCAGCTTTACCCTTTGGAACATGCCATTACTCATCCAAACAAAAATTTCAAACAAAAGTATTTTTGTAGATTTGCATACTAAAGTCCCAGCAGCAGACCAAATGTGCAGCTGCCAGTTTGCCCATTCTCAATATTATTTGTGTGAACAAATTTCTTTAATTCTACACACAATTTAAAAGAGGTCATATAGGTTGAGAAGTATTTCATGAGATAGTCAAAAACAGAAGGAGTAGGTTATGTAAAACACAAGAGTAAACAAAAGATTTCAGATAAAAAAAAAAAAAAAAAAAAAAAAAAAAAAAGAAAAGCTGACTTCTTCCAGGAGCTTTTACAGGAGATGTCTAAGAAGCCTCATAAGAAACCTGAAAGGCAAGAGGCCTCTAAAGAGACCTATGATACTTTTTGTGACACTCATGCCAGTTTCTTATGGATTTCAGTGAATGGCTATGGCCTCTCTCTGCTCACTTATTTCAGAAGCCAGGCACAGCCCCGGTAGCTTCACCTACAGACTACCTATATCCTCCACAACAGGGCTTGCTCTCAAGTCAGGATCTGTATACTTTCTACTGTCATGCTGATAAGGAGCACATCTGCAAAGTAGTACTTCCACACCCCCTTAAGAAGTGTCCTAATATCCAGCTTATTGTCTACCATGCAATTACATGTACAAGCATGTCTCAACCACTTACACAATTCTGAGGACCAGCATTTTTACCATCATGCATAAATCTTACTCAGAGGACAGAAAGCCCTGAAGCAGAAAGGATGCACCCCAGAGGATGAAGAGGATACGTAGAAGGAAAGGAATCCTGTTCAAAAGAGTAACAACAGAAAGAGGAATCAAAACTACTGAGAACAGCAGTGAAAGAGTTCAGTGAGAGATAGAAACAGATGAAGCAAAGGTGTGCAAGGAAAGGGACCACCACAAAGTGCTGTTAAGCTGTGTTTCACCTGCACCACTGGGTTTTACCCCTTGAGGAAAGCACTAGCCACAGGCACAGCCTTATGCCTGGAGAGGTTGTAACACAGCACTTCAGCATGAGCTCTGTAAAAATCCCCCAGACACCTTTAACTTACATGATCAGTATGTGTTCACATAGCTAGTTATTCAGGCACATTTTGTAATGGTATTCATTTTCGGTTACTTGTAACACTAGTTTACTTATTTATTTATTAAGTTATACTGCTAAATCTTAAGCTCTGTTAAGACTCCTGTTTTCCAGTCTGCAGCTCTGCTCAAGAAGTGAAGGCAAAAATATTAGAAGAGAAAAAAGGAGCAATCGTGTAAAAGTTTTAAGTGTGTTCAGGAGGAACTTGGCAGTAACATAGAGACTTCTTTGTTTCTCAACAGTGAATTTTAAACAGTTCTTAATTTCACCCCAGTTTATTCAGATATGCTGCCGACATATGCTTTAAAGCACTCAAAAACTACCCAAGTTTCCCAAGGTTGAATTATATTCCTCTCAGAACCATATGAAAAGCAATTGCAGTAAAGAAAAAAAAATCCACTTAATGTATTCTTGTGCAATTATAGGACTTATTTATGCTCTGCACACAGATGCTAGTAATACATGGTTGCTCTTTTTTTATTATTATTTTTCTTTAAAAGTTGTAACTAATTCTTTATAACCAGAGAACTAGATTTGGGGAAGAAGTATGGAAATATATATAAGTATTTTTATAACAAAAGTATTGGTTTCCATGTATTCTGAAATTACGGTATTTTTGTATTGTATCACTTTCACTTGCAATATACAAAATCTAATTATTTTCTAATAATGAAGCCAAAAATTTTCCAGTAATCAGTGTGATCATAAATATCCATTGGTGCGGATTGCAAGTCTAAGCTCAAATTAGCCAGAGATTTAGTGCCTGCAGCACTGCTGCTTCTGAGGTTCTGATTTGTTTACACCAGGTTTTAATACGTTGCTCGTTGCAAAAGCAACACAATGCTTCACATTGTGCTTGAATGTCTTCATTGAGTCATGCATGAATCTGTACATACAAAGCAGGGGAATATAGAGGTGCAGGCTCTATTTTAATGCACAATTCCATTAACTACTATTATTTTATTTTTTTCTTTTTAAGGAGAGAGAGATGAAGAGAGAGAGAGAGAGGTTCAGAATCTCTTATCTAAGATTTCTTTGCAAAAATATTCAGTTAGAGTTAGTAGGAGGTCATTTGATATGCATCAATGTAGGCCAGAAAAGTTACATAAGGAATAACTTGCACCAATTTCAAAATGTGTTACTTGCAACAAAATCTACAATATTAACATTACTTCCAGTGTGGACTTCTCATTACTCACTAATCCCCATTTTCGCTTTAGAAATTCCCTGCTATAAGAAAAGCAGGGTTTTTTTTCTGTTGTTTTTGTTTGGTTGGTTTTTTTTTTTTTTTTTGTCATTGAGGAGTCTGAAAAACTCCTATTAAAAACTCAAGGGTAGTCAGTCTCAGTATCTGAGATCTAATAAAACTGGAGGACTGACAACAATGCTTCGCTTCCCAAAGGCCACTGATTCACTCCACATTTTTCTGTGAGGAACTTGCTAACAACTAAGCAAGTTTGTGGTTCCTTGCAATATACTGGAGAAGGTGATGCTTCTAATACTGCATGATAAACTCCTGCTATAAGAAGATCTCCCAATAAATACTCACTGCCTGCAATTTTCTAAAAGACTGAGATGCAGATGAACATATGATCTCCTGGAAAGGTGTAGGTTAAAAAAAAACATGCACACACATATATGTGGATTTAAAAAAAAAACAACAACAGAATATAGTAGAAAAGTAAATAAAAAATAAATCAAAATAACGGCATAAGATAGCATTCAACTCTTTGCCTCTTGAAAATTTAAATGAATACTCCTTGAGAGCAAACTACAAAATGCTAACCTTGAAGTGTTGAGTGGCAGAAAGAATTATGGGTTATTGTACTGTCAAAATGCCAGACAGCTGTATGTTGAGTTACTGTGTTATTTAGACAATCAGAAACTTGGAAGCTAATGTGACATATTTTTTTCAGTGTGAAAGCCCCTGACATGCGTCATGATAATTTCTAAAGGGACAAAATGTTATATAAAAAACATAGTGCCTTTATGAAACTGCCTCACAGGTACAACACCATTCCAAGTAGAATTCATGTTAAATACTATAGGTAAATGGGACAGATTCAGGACATGACTAAAATTACTATTACATGGTTTGTTTGTTCATTTGTTCTATAAATTTTATTCTTGTCATATTTGGAAGTACTCTGATGTACAGAGCTCAGAACTAGCTAGTCATTTCCTTTATATCATTACTTAAAATATTTCTAATTTTACCCCCAAAAAGTAAATTCATATTTAAATATTTCCCAAAGAGAAAACTGACCTAACTACCTACTTTGAGACTGGCAAAAATCAATTCCATTCTGAAATGGCATGGCTAGGTAGGCTCCAAACATTTTCATGATTCATTTCCCCCGTTCCAGAATATCCAGTGTTCTCAGTATCTAAAATTAGCTCAGGCCTAATCACAGGAATACTAAATGCTGACATCCCTTTATGAGGCTAGGTTGTCTTAAAATTAATGGGTCAAAACTACACTAAGATCATGAAAGTTCAGAGTTCCCCATGCTGTCTTGAGCATAGCTTTAGTGTGCTTAGAATTAGACTATGCAGAAATTAGGATTTCATTCTAACTCTGAAACAACTTTCTTCAACATTTCCAAACACCCTTGTGTCGACAGCTGTTCACAAAATCTTATCATCGACTTTTTGTTTTTTTTTCTGTTTCCTGACACCAATGACACTTCATACCAAACTAATCTAGACACCCTTCAAATGAAAACATACATTTACCCACTGCAAATATGCATTTTTGTTTAACTAACATTCCCACACACATCTTTTTTAAACTGCTATTGTAAAGACAAAGCACTGTTTCATCTTTTCCTATTTCTGCCTATTTTAACATAAAGCCAACCTTTTTTTTCCTCCTCCATTCATGAGTTTTTTCACTTCTCACACTATTTATTATCATTGTTGTGTGAACTTTTTCCTGTTCTGCAATATCTCTTTTGAAAAACAAAAAACATACTTTATAATATGTCTGAAGTTAAAGCTATTCCTGTAGAAGCACAAAATACAAGCGAATGTGTTGCCATGTGGAGTCCCTCCAATCCTCTAAGGAGATCTCAGTGAAATGATGGACCATCAGCTCTCTCTGAGTTACACAACAAAATTCTGCGGTCAAAGATTAAGAAAATGACTGAATGTGCATTCACGTGAATTTTAAGGAGAAGTAAGGAAACTGTTTTATAATAGGAACTAGTGCAAATAAGTTGCAAATACCATGTTCCACTGTAGAATCCTCAGTTAGAGACAGCTGATAAACTTTAAAGAGTTTACAGAAGAACTGCAAGAAAAAAATTAGAATAATAGATAGCATCTCCTATATCAACAGCTCAAGTATATCAATCTATTTAAACCCTTGTGAGATATAACAAAGTGGGGGCAGTTGGCAAGTGTGTATAAAGAGCAGAAAACTTCAGTTTTGTTTGATTTTTTTGTTTTAAACAGGTCTGAGTCTGGAGCTCTCTTCAGTACTGTAGTTGTTGGGTGGTTTTTTTGCTGTTATTTGGTTTGGCTGGGTTTTTTTGTTTGCTAGTTTTTATTTACATCAGAAGTAATTTTGGAAAGTTTTATCTTCTACACTCAAAGTCAAACCATGATAAAAATAATTGTGTATATTTATAAATCTAGATGAGATGACAGGATTCAATACATACTTTTAGGTAAGCTATTCCACTGTAAAGTTTTAATCAAGATTTTTTTTATTTCTTTCCTTCTATAGACTCATAATTTTCATATGAAGTAAAACATGGGTCAATCTCCATAACAGAACAATTATATTAGAATTGTCAGATGTCTGAACACTACCTTCTCTTTTTTAAAAATTAATATACATTATCAACATTAATGACAAATTTTGTGTTGTCATGTTGCCTACCCATCTACCCTAATTATACCTGAGAAAGGGTCTTAACTAACCTAAATAAGTATTATAAGCAACAAAGTTGTCTTACTGCTTACCTTTACAAGTACAGGGTGACAGAACTGTGAATTATCCTACCTACCACCTTTCGGAATAGTAAGAAAATTAGCCATTTATTTCAATACTTTGCTTTATGGTGATTTGCCAATTTTTAATCATGTCAGATTATACTCTCCATACAATTCATACTTGGGAGAGAGGGAGTTAGTAATCTCTTATTAAAGACCTCTGCCAATATAAAACATTCACACAGGAAATAAAAACAGCAGGACAATAACAAAGTCTGAGACTATGTAATATAATTAAGTATTTGTTCACTTGTTGGCTAAAGTAGAGGCCTGAAACAGGTGCTTTTAAGATTGCTTATTCAGCTGTTAAGTGAATATTATCAGAATATGCAGTACATTGTAGCCCATTGTTCTCTTTCTATATATACACAATGAAAGAACATTTATGACAGTAATGCATTAGACATATCCATTAGAAGTGTTTCTGGTCTTTTGTCATCACACTTGAAAAGAACAAAATTTTAGCATTCATAGCACAAGGTTAAATAACTTATTTAGCAATGATACTCATTATATAGATCTTTCTGAACTAGCGGCTACCACTTTTCTTTATTTTTTAAAATGCGATATAATATCACTCCTGTCCAATTTGTACCCCTGTGATCATCAGACAAAATATTTTTAGTGCTCATTCTTTGGTTGATACCAGAACAACAGTATTTGCTTGCTGTTCAAGCTTCCAGAGTGTTTAGAAAAATGTTTATGTTTACTCTATAAATTAGAGATAGGAGGAAGTTATTTTAATTTTTGTAAATTCCTATTTTTCATCCGCTCACTGAACAGAGCTCTCTCTCTAAAAGTCTCAAAAAATTAAAGGACTGACTGATGAAAAATATTTCCTTGCACTAGTGAGGAGTTGGATTCCTGCTAAGACAAGTCAGGTGAAAAATGCACACGTTACCAGTACTTCAAATGGAAGAAAAAAAAAAAAGAAAAAAAAAACAACAAGAGAAATTTGAATTAATTTACACAATTTCTATCCTTAGATGGAATTTAATTTAATAAAGCTTAATTTTAGGAAAGGACATAAAAATAGTATTTCCTATACTATGTTTCACTAACACCAAGTAAATGAGAACACAGAAAGAGTGTAAATACCTTATCTGGTATCCACCTAATCCTAGGCAAAAATCTATCACAGTTGCCTATAAGTTATTAAACCGTAAATCAAAATACAGTGCTTAGCTCTTCTGCCCAATTTTTTTTAGTGTTGCAGCCAGCTGCCCCAGAGTCTCTAAGAGAGGAGAAATGAAATGGCACCTTTGTGGAATTTTAAACCTCACCAACCTGTTTGAGCGAAGAGACAGAGATCTCAATGTTGAAAACTTGCCTGGATCTTCTTTAATTCTAAACCTATGCTTCTTGTCATTGAGATAGGAGGAGGAGGGCTGGACTTTATCAGCATTTATACCTTTATAATTTTGTACTTCACAAATTATTGACCTACTATAAAAACTGTATTGAGAGCTGCATCTTATCTGAATTAAAGCTAACATTTCTACTAAAAGACATTTCAATTATGACAGATAAGTTAAGGATTTTAAATGAGGAATGTCTCCTCTTCTTTCTTTTTTCCAGCTTATTAATTTTTATTTTTATTTGACAGTTAACCTAATACTAAGATAATACTGTGTAACTTTAATGCTTAAAATTGATATATAGCCATAGGTCATGCTTTGTGATGGATGGGCTCGGCTTTTATATGAAGAGACACAGCATTTGATTACTATTGTTCATAGTTAGCATTGATGATGAATATTTTCAAGATTAACATTTCGTTGAATAAAGCACTACTAAAAAGAGATAAAAATACGGAAATGCCATTACATTTAAAGCACTACTTCTGCATGTTCTGTACAGTATGAAACGTTCAACCAAATGAACAAAAGCTGTAGTGATATTTATGTCACACACAATTTTTCACTATTTGCATCACTTCTTGATTTATAAATTCTACAATATTCATCCACCCTGATTCATTCAGCTACCTCTTTCTTCTCCTGACTTATTCCATATTACATATCCGGCAATTGTTCATGGCTTAATTTTTTGTACAGTACCCATATTAATAGGATGACTTTTAAAGGCAATAATGCTTCTCTCTTTCATTCATTCTTTGTAGATCATTGAAAATATATTAAGCATCATTATAGATTTCCCTGGGTTTGTACTCTTCCACTACTGACAATTGTGAGAGACAGAATATTGGGCTGTATGGACCCTTGCTTTGAACCCACTGTCATTATCTTCTATACTATAATGCTACTGATGAAAATGAAAGATCAGGAGAAAGTAAAAAGGATGTTTTTATGGTATAGTGCAAGTCTATAAACTTCTGTGCTACACTAGGGTAAGAAAAAATAAAAATAAAATAAAAATAAAAAATAAAAATAAAAAAAAAAGCCCTTTAACTTAAAACCAAACCATGTCAGAATGACATTTCCCTATGTTGCTTTCAGCTTTGGATGTTCAGATCTGACACAGAATACACATCTGCTACCTGCCCTGGCAAACCGTAAGTCCAGTCATTTGATGGGAATTCACTGTTGGAGAGGAGTATCAGCTTTCTGCAGAAAACCTGAGTCCATGACAGTGTACCCAATACACTGTTCAATAAATCAGTTTATTTATTTTTTTAATCATTCACACAAACATTCTTTCATTTTCCTTCACATGTAAAGTGCTTATTTCTTATTTATAACTATAAATAAAAAGCTGTAAAATCATATTTTACAGACAATTGTTCTGAGAGCAAAAGACACTTGACTTTAAGAATCAGCATTCCTGTTCCTATGCTCATTTCATTATAAAGAGGTTTACCATAAATACTGGAATTTGAATTCCACCCAAGTAATGCATTAATAGATACTAAACCATTAATAACTCCCATACTTTTTCATAAATGGGCAAAGTCCAATAAATAAATGGGAGCTCTTACATGTCAGAGCAGGGTTAACAAGCAACAAGGAGATTTCAAAGACGAACTGCGGGCAGGGGCTGCCAGAAGGTAAAATTCATAATGATGCCATGAATTCTGGGGACCCATTTTTTACTGTCCACTATGGCAAGTATCTAAAATTAAATGCTAAGTAGAAATTTTTCCTGAGCTCTGACATACAGTAGTTTAAGTAAACAATCTCTAAAATTAAAAACAGATTCTTGATAATAAATTCCAACATGTATATCCTGATAACAGACAACCTTCCCTTATAAATCAAAAGCCATTCTTTTCTCACAGAAACCTTTCCAAATTAGATCAAATGATTCACCTGAAATATTTCATCCATCCTCCAGCTTCACTGAATACCAGCAATTAATGTCCAGGTAGAGGAATTAATGGTATGGTGAAAAGGGGGAAATTTAAATATTAAATAAGAACTGAAAACAATTGTAATATTAAGAAAAAACATGAGGCTCACCCAAGGGAGACCGTACTGGGTTTTCTAGAATCTTAACAAAAACCTACAAGAACAGTAGAATAGTGGTGTTTTCTGCTCTTTTTTGGTTGTTTGTTTAGAACTCATCTAATTTTACTAATATTTAATATATTATGTAAGATTAATGAAATCTCTGACCAAAAGAGATATGGCATATCATAACGCATGACTGTATTTCAGTTCTCAGCTCTTAGAACTCCTCCATTATAATCTAGAAAAATCAGGGATTTCTGATGGGAAAGAGATTTGGCTTCTTCACTGCTAATGCAACACACACACTTTCTGACTCCTGAAACTACCTAGCAGCCACTTTATTAAACACTCTGCTTCTTCCCAAGCCAACAGAGCTGGTTCTGGCCATGCTTCATCACACTGGATTGATCCATGTTGGATTAGCCACAGAACTGATCTCTAAGTAACTTTGTATCTGAAATATATAACCTTCCTGGTGACACTATTTTGAAAGGCTATGAAACAAAAATCCAAAAAGATTCTCCATACAAAAAGGAAAATTCGAACAGTATTCAGTGTACTTGGTATAAATCACAGCTTACAAATAAAGCTGAAAGCTTATTGGCAAAAAGAATAAGGAAATACACTTTATAGAATCAGTATAACATTATAAAACGTTAGCTCAAAGAACTTAACCAATCTTAACTCAAAAAAAAAAAAAAGGTAGTTAACTGAAAATTATATTCACAAGTAGTGAAAAATACAACTGAACATGAAGAACAATCTTTTCTTCTGCTTCTTAACAGATAATGACTTCAAGGTCATTCCATCAGTGATCACTGCAGCTTTTAAATGAAACACATATAACCCTAATCCAATTAATGAAAGTATCCTACATTTCTTATACATGCTGATGTTGAATGAATGTTTAAAACTTGGTCATTCACCAGTGTATGCACTATAAGTCAAAGTCAGAGAACCACAATAATATTACTGACAAGGTATGAGGCTGGTGGGAAACGGGAAGAGGTAGAAAATTGCCCTAATATATTCAACCTAATCTAATTTTAATTGTGTTTGTTTTTAAAATAAAAAATGATACATATATTGGAAGGGTGTTAGCGATTTTTTTCCTTATGATTATTTTTTGTAAATCGTATAACTCCAGAGATATCAGTGGCTTATTCACATATATCTAGCTGCCCTTTTGTCTCTCTTTTCTCCATTTCTACTTTTTTTTCTCCTGCAAATTTACTTGATATTTTATGCACTTTTTTTTTTCCTTTCACTACAGTATTTTTTTCTATTCTCAGTATTTTTCAGTCTGTAATCACTCTTCATATATGAATTGAGAAAACACCAAAACAAAATAAAAGTTTTCCAGATGCATCTTATGTGAGGAGCCTTAAAACCATAGTTTTTGGACAGGAGGTGTGGAATGACACTGCCTCAGCAGAAGTATGTCTGCGCAGATACAGCTGCATTGTTTAATGGATAATGTTTGCCTTTTACTAGGCCAGTGTTATAGGCAGGGCTTCAGTCTCTTAATTCTCCTGGTATGTATACCCCTTAGAAAGGACAGGGGAAATTTATGGCAACTTGAAAATTACCTTTCATGAACTGAGGCATAACAACTGTATTTTTGCATTTGCTGAGCGATCGGGATGAGCTAAGATACGTAACTTAGCTTAAACCTCAGTAAAAAAGAGAGCTAGAAGTTATAGCTTGGTTTTAAATTGTTAAAACCAGGATAAACTTAAAGTCATGCACACAGTTATCATGCCTTAGCTGATGCTCAGTAGTGTTTAAGCTCACCATAATTTTTCAAGCACAGCAACACAGAGGAATCCAAGATCACGTTGTTAACTGCCAGTGAGTTAGAACATACTCATCTAAATCTGTTTTGAAATGAAGTATAAGAGCCGCTCTGAAAGTAATGCCTCCTATTTTATCATGTTGGCCCACAACATCAGAGGTGGATGTTGATGGGATGTCAGTAGATGTTGAACCTCCCCACCAATATTTCATTATATTTTGTTGCAAGAGACAGCAGCAGAGGGGCAGTCTGACAATATGGAATCTGACATGGAAGGTCACATGAAGAAAAGGTGTGGAATTGAATTCCTCCGTGTGGATAAAATGGCACCCATTGACATTCACTGATGCTTGCTGAATGTTTAGGAGAGACACTGTTTGGGAGACCAAACAGTGGATGTAAGCACAGTGAAGCAGTGGGCAGTGCATTTCAGCAGTAGCAATAGTGATGTGAAAGACACGTTCTGGATGGCAGTGCAAATTTTTATGAGCATGCAGGCTCTTGATCACTGCTGGCAAAAAAATGCATAGCTAATGGTGGCAACTATGTTGAAAAACTGTTTTGTACCTGAGAATTTGCTGCAACATACAGTGTAATTGTGCTCTTTGTATCTGTTGTAGTTCTCACACAAATAAAGAGGAGGCATTACTTTCTGTATCTGTGACCTTATTTAAGGAGACTTGTTGTCCTACTGACAGACAGGTCAAGGTAGAACATGGTGTCTCTTTCTCTTCACTTAAAAAGTATCTTATTTTAAAATATTAAGTTTTAAAATCAGTATCTCATACAAAGCTCTAACAGTGAACAAAACCAAAGTGGGCCCAGGCACCTTGATCCCCTCTCAATTCCTCATTGCTGCCAGTTGAACATCTGTCACAGAATACACTTGATTCTCCTAAATCTTGAAGCATATTTAGTTTGCTTGAAACTTTTTGTTTCCATTGTCTTTCAAATAAAATCACAAGACATGGATAAGTGTCACATCATTACAGTAAGGAATATCACAAAACATCTGTAAGAAGCTGTGGAGCTGTGGTAAGCAATACACAAGAGAGAAGGATTAGCAACCCCCATAGTTGTTTCCATCTCACTTCCATAGCCTCTGCCTTTCACACAGGAGGAAACTAAATATTAATGACAAAGAATATTTTCCAAAGTTTCAGCAGTATTACTGTTTTGCAGTGTATTGCATCCAAGGCTCATTTCTCAGATCTCTTTTAAACGATGTTCACTGAATTAACAGGAATAGTTTTGTTCACTGGAAAAAAAAAAGATTTATGCTTCCCAGCGCGTGAAAAACAACAATGCTCTTGCTCCATGAAAAATGCTAATTCCTTCTTTCTCTTTGTGTCCCTCATACAGAAATGTGTATGTCAAGACAGTGACAAATGACAGTATTTGGCAAAGCAGCAGGACCATCAGGTTCTCACCACCTCACTGCAAGTGGGATAGGCTTGTGAAGTACATACTGACAGGATCTACATCTCTCTTTTTATTTCTCGCCATGAGCAAAGCCTCCACTGCCAAGGCAGTTCAGCCTAGCAAGGCTTTCTTGCACTTCTAGCTGCTTCACAACCTGTTGGTTTGGATTCAGAAATTATCAGAAGAATTAAATGCTTGCCTACACGATTCGATGCAATGATTTCAGAATAACGCTCATGTCGTAGGCAGCTTTGTATCGAGCATACCAATCTATTAGTCAACCAATGAGAGACTTAAAAAAAAAAAAACAAAAAAAAACATATCAGTAGTACAGGGATGGTGAGTATGCATGCACTCATCTCCTGCCACAACAACACGTGCTTGCAAAGGACTGAGATCTTGACAGCAGCTCACCACTAATCAATGTAGGAAATGCATAAAAATCAAGACAAAGCCATTTTCTCTATTTTAGCATTTTTCTTTCACCATTGGCCCTTTAGCAGTACAGATTGATTCTCTAAACTATCACTTCTAATTCAAAGAACTAAAGAGATCCTATTACACAAGAAAAGATAAAAGATTTAAAATAAAAACAGAAAACACACACTAAAATAGATTAAAACAAGGTATAGATAATGCTGATACAGTTTTCAACACCATCACTGATTTACATTATCATGTAAGCAAACTATTTAAAGCCTAAAATACTTACGGAAAAAAAAAGTAAAAAAAAAAAGGGGGGGAAATTAAAAGTCATGAAGAACTTTATGCAACTAATTTATTTGTACAGAAAGAAGAACAACACTGAATTTTTATCACATTCAACAATTTGCTGAAATTCATTACAGTATATGTAAAAATTTAGGTTTTCCCAGACTGAAGCATGAGCATAAAATGACAGCTAGCTTTGTAATTATATACTTTAAAAATAAACAAACAAAAAAACCAACATTCGTTATCTGAAAATTCTATTTTTCAAGCAAATTCTTAATAAAAAGACGAGTGGTCAACCTAACTCTTACCTCCTGCAGGTTTCCCTACTTCTAAATAAAATAATAATAAAAGGATTTCTTTTTGTGATGAAGAATTTTTTTTCCTTTTAAGAGTCAGTACAGCTATGTTGCAAATGACACCAAAAGTATAACATGATGACTCACAAGACCATTTTGGGAAGGTAGAAGGAAAACGAAAACTTTTCTTTTTGTTTGAAACTATGCTATGGTTTCAGCACTGGCATCTCACACATGGCAATAAAGCATTTTCTAATCTAAGATGTACAGAGAAGTATTAATCTTAGTTCAATTAAAAACTAGAGGAAAGCATGACATTTCCACTTCAAAACAATACCCTGACAGTTTTCCACAGAGGAAACAACCATATTCAGAAAGTTAAGCTTTCAGGGGTTGCAATTCCTTTTGGCAATTTCCTTCTGAACAGAAACAGACAAACTGAAACACTGTAAATGGACTCCTAAGTAGAATTTAGGCTCTCTGTGACGTTTTCTTAAATGAAACCATTAAAGATTTTAAATAAACAAAGCCACAATAAGAGACATGTGCATTCTAAACTTCTACTTATTACAGCAATTCACAATTCGCTCAGAGATCAGTCACATAAAGAGGCTGCTTGGAAAGTAACGCCTCCTATTTTATTATGATTTTATCGGCCCATGACATCAGAGGGGAATGTTGGTGGAACAGTACTAGAAGTAGAATCTTCCCACCAATATCCTGTTACACGTTGTTGCCACGTGACAGATGGCAGCAGATGGGCAGTCTGACACAATGTTGTCTGACACAGAAAGGCTTATGAAGCAAAGGTGTGTCACTGAATTCCACTATGCAGGAAAAAATGGTACCCATTGACATTTATCAACAATTGCTGAACATTTATGAAGAACAAACAGTGCATGTGAGCATAGTGAGGCAGCGGGTGATGCGTTTCAACAGTGGTAAGAGTGACATGAATGATAAGCTATGTTCTGGATTGCCATGCACAGCTCTCACACCACAAAAAGTAGAGCAGAAGAGCGCCTTCATCAGCTTATCCACACAAATTGGCTAATGGCAGTAACTATGTTGAAAGATAGTGTTTTGTAGCTGAGAATTTGCTCTATCAAAAGGTGTTACTGTGCTCTTTGTATCTGTTGTAGTTTTCATGGAAATAATGAGGAGGCATTACTTTCAGAGCGACCTGTGTAGATCCAGATAAACATGCATGACTGTAGGACCAAAGCAGAAGAGAATTCAAAACTGCAAAACGTTATTTTAGAAAAGTGTTGACAGTTGTAACTAGACTTGCAGAAAAACAGACAGCCTGAGCCAAACCCCTGAACTGTTATATACAGTAAATTGCTTTAGAAGCATAAGTTTTATGCAGTACAATTCAATTTATTTCTAAAAAAAAAGTAGATATATATATTAATTTTGAATTAAGAAGAGTTCATGCATCTTCTGATCATCACAGAAATAATACAGGCTACACTAGTTACTGCATTAAACAGCTGGCAAATATCTTTGATTTTTTTAATATATATTTATTGCATTGGAAATGCAGGAGTACCAGGCTGCATGTTGCTACAGTTCTATGCAGCACTGGAACAATACTGCTTCATTTTCTGTTTTCAACAGAAAAAAAAGTCATTTAATAATACAAAAGCAAATGGACATGCAACCTGCAGCACAATGGAAAAGATGTTCTTCTTTGAATAATTATAATGTAAGTGTAAAGAAATATATACTACATAAACTGATTTAGTGATCATTCTTCTATAATAAGTATGATTTCAGTTGTAGTTCTGAAGTGCCACATCAATCAAAATTCACAGACTGCAGATACTACTGCAAAATCTTAAATACTCCCATCTCCCCATGATTGGAGTCTGATTGCATGCATCATTTCCATAAGCAATGTATTGCAGAAACAACTTCTAGACAGATTTGAAGCTGGCAGACCAACCTTTTTTCCTGTATAGTTCACAGATTACACTTGTGAGTGACTGGTAACACCTGCGACCAACAGCCTGCATACAGCCAGGGGGAGGCAGCCCTGAATGGTACCACACGGCCCAGAAGAAGTGTGGGCTGGGTGCCTGGAACACTAAGAGCCAGAGGCATGGCTTCTAGCACCGTAATTAAATGCCTAATAAATGATTTCACTTCTCACACAATCATCTTACGGGGTGCAAAATGTTTGGAGCCCAGGTAAACAGTGACCTTGGTTTTGAATGAGTCCCCCTAGCCACTGCCATAGTACTCTGACCACATACCTGCATACTAAGGGACAGTGCTTGAGGGCTTGCTCTAAGCAGGTTACAACGGTCACCTCAGCTTTCACATACCTCCACTTCAGACTGGATTTCATGAGTACTAAAATGGAAATGCCTTATTGAAATCAGGTGTTTGCTTAAAATATGTAGGTTGCTCTGAAAGTAATGCCTCCTATTTGTTTCCTTGGAAACTACAACAAAGAACATAATACTATTTGACAAAGCAAATCCTCAGTTACAAAACACCATTTTTCAACACAGTCACCTTCATTAGACATGCATTTTCACCAGAGATGAGCAAGAGCCTACATGCCGTGCTTGTAAAAATCTGCACTGCCATCTGCAACATTACTTGTGTTTCACATTCCTGTCACCACAGCTGAAATACACCACCCACCACCTCACTGTTCTCATGTCCACTGTTTGGTCTCCATAAACATTTGGTGCCATTTTTTTCTGAATGGAGGAATTCAATGACACACCTTTGCTTCATACGCACTTCCATGTCAGACTCCATTGTGTCAGACTGTCCGTCTGCTGCCATCTGTCACACAGCAACAATATGTAATGGATTATAGGTGGGAAGGTTCAACCTCTACTGCCATACCACCAACATCTGCCTCCGACATCATAGGCCAACATAATAAAATAGGGGGCATTACTTTCAGAACAGCCCTCATAATACAAAACATACACACAAACATTTTCAAACCATGTGTAATGGCACTTATTTTACTCCTCTTCAGCAGTAGAATTGCTTTGGAGTTTTCTGAATTATTCTGAATTATTGGAGTTTTCTGTTCTTAGAGAACTGCAGTAGGTAACATATAGCCATGCTCTGTGTTTCTACTTAGCTCAGTCTAAATATCATAAAGAACCTTAAAAACACTTAGAGAAAACAATCACTTTTATTTCTTTAGTATGAAGCGATACATGACACGTGAATCATAGAATTGCTCAGGTTGGAAAAGACCCTCAAGATCATCAAGTCCAACCGCAACCTGACCCTATTACCCTAACTAACAACCCTCCACTAAATTATGTCCCTGAGCACCACATCCAAATGGTTTTTAAACACATTTGGAGATGGTGACTCAACCACCTCCCTGGGGAGCCTATTCCAGTGCTTAACCACCCTTTCTGTAAAGAAGTTTTTCCTGATATCTAATCTAATCCTCCCCTGGCACAACTTGAGGCCATTCCACCCCATTCTGTCATCTGTCACCAGTGAGAAGAGACCAACCCCACTCTTGCTGTAATCACCTTTCTGGTATTGTAAGAGAACAATAAGGTCTCCCCTCAGCCTCCTCTTCCCTGGACTAAACAGTCCCAGTTCCTTCAGTCTCTCCTCGTAGGGCATATTCTCCAAGCCCTTCACAAACCTTGTTGCCCTTCTTTGGATCTGCTCCAGAACTTCGATGTCCTTTCTGTACTGAGGTGCCCAAAACTGAATACAGTACTTGAGGTGAGGCCTCACCGGTGCTGAGTACAGGAACAGGATTACTTCCCTAGTCCTGCTCACCATACCATTCCTGATACAAGCCAGCATGCCATTGGCCTTCTTGACCACCTGGGCACACTGCTGGCTTACATTCAGCCGACTGTCCATCAGTACACCAAGCATTCATACATGAATGCTAGTACCATCAGCCAAGCCTACAGACATGAGCTCTAATACAAATTTGATTAAGAAACACCAACAAAATACAACACTGGAGGTATATGGGGCTCTTTGCACAGGTGAGTTGCCAGAGGAGGAAATGTACAGGAGTCAAACTTAGAGAGAAACCAAGGTCCAAAGTTTGTCCTAACCATCAGAAGGGATCGACATCACCCCCTGGCCTCAGGTGTCTGTGCTTCAGCCCTGCATGGCTGGTCAAGGCCCATCAGTCAGAGCATTTCACGCCGGTTGCCAGGCAACATGCCTCCCACCCCATATGGTACCAGGGAAAAGGAGTGGGAAGATGAAAATGAGAAATGCTTGGGAAAACAAATTCATCCAGCCTGAGTGAAATCCAATGGGTCATATATGCTATTTGTTAGAGAAGTAAAAGGGCATATAATTCTTGCCAGCCTGACTAGGACATCAGTTTATGACATCACTACAGCAATACGCCATGCTTCTGGCACAGAGGACAGAACAAATCATCTGATATGCATCTTCTCTGTATCCTAACAGAGGCACCACTCGAGCCCCCCTTGAGAAACAAAAATGGAACTTCTCTAATGCTAAACTTTAAAAAAAAAAATTCACTTTTTTTTTTTTTTTTTAATAGATGCTACATTGCCTTACTACTTGAAAGGAAATTGAGAAGTGCATGTAGAGCAGTCATCTCACCAGAGCATCTCACTTTACCCAATCTGCTGGTCTTAACATACAGAGGCAACACCTGTGCACAAATGGGAAACTCTATGGAAGGGATAGTGTGATTAAATGAAGAACATAACAGTGGATTAGTCATGAAGAATCATTGGCTGATGCATTATCTTCATTTTATTTAATTTTATTTAATTTCAGCCCAAAGCTAGCCACATTATCATCAAAGCAATTGTGGAGCAAAAAGTAATGCCAATAAAAATGCAAACGTACTCAGATGCCCAGATAAAAAGCCTTGAGTAGCTTGGACAAATACCAAAAGGATTCAGAATTTTCCACTATTTCAGTCTCATCATTTTTCAAGTGATGTCATGTCATGCTTCATTTGTGATCAACTGCTCATAATAGTTAACCAAAATATGTTCAGAGACCCACAGATACAAGTTTTTCAAGAGTAGTGAATGTCAAATCAGGCAACTTAAAGCCATGCCATCCCTTCAAGCCTGTCCTTTTGCCCCACTTACACTGACAGCATTTCATCACAGGCCTGCCTGTAATTATTTCCAAGTGCACATCATGGAAGATGCTGAAGATGTTTGACATTTCTCTTTTATTCATGATTGGCCTCATTTTCTTAGGCAAGCACACTGACAAGCCATCCTTGCATATGTCATCTAAACCATAATTTCAGGAGCAATTCACCAACTTCAACCAACTTGGAAATCATGTTGCAGTTCTAGAAATACCATGATGACAAGTTGAATGAGAAGTTAACACTGCTGAACCTCTTACTACCAGGACCAGACCTAAACCTGGCCTCCACAAATTATGCTGGCAGCACTTGAACAATACACAAACAGGTAGCTCCTGACTGGGAAAGATTATGACATGACCTGCTCAGGAGATAGCCCCCAAAACTGTGCAAGAATCCTGGAGAAAGTTGAGCACCGTAGGGATACAGAGATAAGAGTTGAGCACTACTGTACAGTAGGCTGTAGGGAAATCTATAGGACAAGCAGGCAATGGATACTTCTATTGCTTGCAAAGCAATCTGCCATCTCATCTGCAAAATACCCTTGCTATGGACTGGATTCATGTGTTGAAGATAAAACTCACCTTATGGGCTATTTAAAATTAGAGCAGAACATCAGGGGTAAACCTCCTTGAAATGCGTATTACATATCAATTTTCAAATAAATTTCTGAAAATAACCCATTTGGGAAATAAATGCTTTTTTTAAAAAAAAAAAAAGAAAGGAAAGGAAATGTGAAAAGATTATATTGCAGAAAGAAATCTTTATTCCTGTGTATAGTCAAGCACATTACTAGTTTTATATCTTGCTTTTTTACTTCATACTATGTTTAATCTTTATAGATTATTTTGGATGAAGTCGGCTAAAAACATCATTCAGTGGCCACTAGAGAGTTAACTAATATTTCCCGGAGTTGGCAAACGTTCAGTCAAAAACCTGGCCAACTGCCTGTTGTTTACTGAAGCTAGGGGAGAAGCATCTGCAACATTACGAAAAGCATATTGTAAAAAGCAACACATGCAAATTAAACCTCTTGAGCTATGAGTAAATTGCTAGGAAAATTTATAACTCATTTAATAAAACTTGAAATAAATACATTGCCTTGGCTCACAGGGAAAACAAAATATTTCCCATGATTCCATGTTCAAAAAATGATCATCAGACCATATTTCTACAATTTGAATATAAAATTGAACAGTGATATGAAACAAACCTCCTTCCCCCCATCCCTTCTGTTCAAGCCTTTAAACAACTTTGTGAGGAATTTTAGTGCCAAAGATCTTTCAGTGATTCATATGTCTTAGATTCACCTTTTGTATTCACTTATTTAGTATTCATTTTTTCAACTGTACGTGTCATTTGAAATGTTAACATTTCTTGAATTTGACTACTTTATTTTGAAGAAAAATGCTACCTTGCAGTTTCCTGTGTAATAGAAGAGTTATTTCTAAAAACGACATGGTTCTTTGAAGAGTTCTTTTTTCCAGCCACAAGTTTTTAGCCTGGAATGGACAGCCCCCACTGTAGCACAGACCAGCCCAGATGGGATGCATATGTGCTATCAGAAGTAGAATACACACTGAGATTGTCTTGCAAGTAAACCTTTTACTTAACCTTATAACATGAGATTCACCAACTCCTCAGTTTTCAGCCTGAAGTGGAAATTAAACTAGAGAAAGCTCTGAGCAAGATTATGACACGAGACAAAGTGACTGCTATGAGCCATTCCTATGACAGCAGAGGCAGGGAATATATGTACCATGCTGAAGCTGTCCCACGTTCATTTCAAAAAAAACAGCAAAGACGAGTTTTTCAAGTTATTTCTGGATAACACTAGAGCCTGTGTTAAGACTCTGGCCAGTCAGAGATAATTTAGACACTGATTCAGAAAGGAAAAGATGAAACTTCATTCTTACGCTCAGCAGCGTTATTTAAAAACTTTACTGGAATCTGTTGGCTTTTCCCCAGTATCATCACTTCTCATCCCTAAAGGAGAATATGGAAGCTAAATATCCCTGCGCCCTCTGAAAATCCTAGGCTCTGACTGTTGCCAGATATCATCTTGAAGGTGCCTCCCTTCACAGCACCAGTCTCCAAAGGACCCACATTTAATAATTACTGCACACCAGTAGGTAATGTGACAGCTCTCCTGATACATGACCCAGATATAAAAGGGATTGCCAGTATAGCTGCCAGAATATTCTCCCTAGAATCCGCTTCCTTTCTGGACATGCAGCTCATATCATTAAAAGATCTTCTGTGTGTACAACTTTTATCAGTTTCCTGCTCAGAATGAGTTATATGCCCAGTTATCTTCTCAGAATAAGTTATGTATCCTTTATGGCATGACTGTATTCACATTCAATGCATCCAACAGTTCTCCAACATAGTTATGCCACTTGCAAGGATTTAAAAAACAACTGAAATCTCACAACACTCATCATCATACATACCAAACATAACCCTTTACCTTGTACAGCTCATTTAGCTGCCAAAAAAAACTTAAAAGATAGGTACTGTATATTGATGTGTGTAAACAAGCTAGGCTTTACTCATCAGAGTAGTAATAGAGTGCAAGTGATGTGTCTATTCAGCCTCAAATATTACTGCTTTATCTTTAACAGGCAAGCATGCCAGCTACTAGAATATGCTGATTTTCAAAGCTCAAAAGGTGATTACTTGGTACAAACAGAAAATCCAACAGCGACTGTACAGCATTCAAGCTTATACTTTCTAAAAGTAATTTGTAATAAATTTCATGCACAGGACCAAACTGGAAATGCTTTCTTTTTCATATTTTCTATCACCTTCTGTACAGAAATTCTGCCAATATTAAAGCCCAGTATCTATTTCTCTCTCCCCAAATAGATGTTTTATTTACTTACCATATAATTGATATGTTTTCTCCTTTCCAAGGACACACAAAGCTCTTTCAAGGAAAATATGACTTTTTGCTATTGCTCTCAGTTCCTTCCTTGTCATATAAGCCTCAGGGTTTGATGGAAAATCAGTCAGTTAAAAGGAAATTTGAAAGAAAAGTAAAACATCCACTATACATTGTAAAAACTGAACTGAGACTACATCTCTGCACACTTTCTGTATTTAGGTATGATCTAAAAATATTTAGTTATTTATATCTATACTATCTGTGTAATGTAAAAAAAAATAATAATAAATGCAAGATCAACAGGTAAGCAGGTGCCTTTCTAACTTCTTATTGCACTTATAAAAATAAAAGCTTAAAATGATTGTTTTAGACAATGTTCAATGCCCCCTTTTAACAATTCTCATATATTTTGCCATCAATCACGATCATCAAGATACTGTGACTGCTGTCTGCTGACTGACAACAGAAAGAGAAATGTAGAGGTGTGAGTGAAATGACAGAGCTGTCATGGCTGCCGCAAAAATTGCTCTTCTTAAGGAAGGAGAAATAAAACTAAGGAAAAACGCAGACAGAAATGATGTCCTGGTCAGTACATGAGGCAGAGACTACTAAAAGCTCAAGGGGAAAGAAAACGTTGTTCAAAACTTTGCCTTCTACTATTGACAAAACCCCAAAATGTTTTTATAAAGTGTTTTTTGGTTTCTTTCTATTTCCCTTTTGAAACCACTATAATGCTGCAGTGGGGCTGCACTGCTAAATCTGTGACCTGACCCTGAAAAACATTACAACTCACACTGGAATTACGAACACTGGCCACCTCATGTACATGAATTAGCACGTCAAATCTGCAGGTCAGTGTTGTACATTAAATACTCAGTTCAGTCCTACATTCTATACTCAAAATATATTTATGTGAATAAATTGAATTCTCATATTTTCACAGCTTCCCTTAAAAAAATAAAACTAAAATAAAAACAAAAACCAAACCAAACAAGAAAGTATCACACTTTATCCTGTAATACCTAAGTCATGGCTAAATGCTGAATAAGATATATGACACATAACTATTTTTCCTATAGGATGGAACAAAACAGGACTTTTTCATAACAACTTTCCAATATTTGCCGTTCTGTATAGTCACAATTTCTTTAATCATCAAACCAAACCATCAAGGATCTTTAAAACAAAATAGGTGCAATATACAATGAGCAGACACATCACGAAATCTTTCTTGTCCATTACACTTCCAAAATTTTTACCAAGTCCATTCAAGAATATGTGCTAAACATCTTTGTTCACTTTTGGTCTATTAACAAGATAGATTTGAGTTGGTCTGATGTCTTGGCTAAATTCTTGTTTTTCAGGCCACCACTGAAATGCAGCTGCCACTTCCCAGTGGCATCTAGCAGCTTGGTATTGAAAAACTGCATTTTAATCTGAGTTTTCAAATAGAAAGGGACTGTGAGCCTTGGAATTTGGCTAAGAATCAGAATGGACACTATTGTTTTTTCTAGAATTGGCATAAGAATTGACGCTTACTACTACTTCTTCATAAAGTACTACAGGAGACATACATTTAGTCAGAACTTCGGCACAATATGGTACGACGTGGTACAATATGGTATGACATGATGACCATGCTCCCTTCCTGCATGCTAGGATGTTGTCCCAGAAGCAAACAGAAGATCAGCATATATTACACATTAATGCTTCCTAAAGAGCCGAAGTTTTTCCAACATCCAAATTATAATCAGGAAGTTCACAAAAATGTCTTAATGGTTATAGAGTTTGCTTCTATTTGTGAAGAGTTGGACACTGTATAATTGACTTTAGTTTTTTATTTACTAAAGGAGAGACAACATTGTCCACCATTATGCCAAACACACACGAGACTGGTTTGTTATTGCAGCCAGTTATATTAAGACAACTCACCTCTCAGTACTTCATCTTCTTCATATTTAAAATAGGCAGGGACTTCCCAGCCAAGTGCACTGAGATTTACTGACAATACAGAAGTACTGTACCTGTCTTTGTTTTTGCTGGGGTTGCTGATTGCAACCAAATCTGGCTGATTTGATTATGATATTTTAATGCTAAGGAGGAATATAGACATTGGATGCTGCCCACTTGTCAAACATATACTGCATACGATCTGTTTAATTAAGAGAAAGGCACCAAGGACTAGCTGTGAAAAATGATATGAGGTTGTAAAAGTTGGGCATTGAAAATTGAAGGCAAGCTCTCATTTAAGTAGATTCCATAGGGCCTGGAATAGACAGAAACACCAGATTAAGAAACCACTTCACAGCCTGTAAAGTGTTCTTTTTGTTAGAACCACAAAATTCTGCTAGATTGCTGACTGATGTAACACTTGGATTAGAATTACCCAGCATTAAATACTATTTCCAGTGAGGAAAGGGAAATTCTTGATGAGACTGGTGAAAGAGTAATAAAAACTTCACTCAAAGCCTCTATTTTAGTATCAGACTGTGGGAAACTTCCATTTAAACAGCCCAGCAAAGCCCATTAGCCATCAGTCTGGAAGCACTAAACAAACTCTTAACGCCTGTTCTAAGAAGCTACATCATCATCCAACCAATGCTGTTAGACTTGCCCTGACACAGATGTTGATGAAGATCAGAGGACATTTGTAGATAGAAACAAGACAGAAATTTCCTCTCGAGAAGCTCAAAGCATCTCTGCAATTAAACTGACCCCTCTCCCACTTCCACCCTTACCTTCGCACATAGATGCCAAAGGTTCACACAGGAAAAGGAAAAAAAAAAATCTTACCTCATTAAAGAGAAAAAAAGGTCAAAAATGGAGGTGGGATGGAAGGAAGTACAAGAAGATAAAATATTTTTGTCTGGCTTTCTATGACTGGAAAAAAGGGGTTTGTTAGTATCCATATGTCACTGCCAGGATCTCATAAATAAGGCATGTTTCTAGAGTCTTAAAAATTATGAGATACTGTGGCAAAACACCAGCACAGTACAGTTATAATTAAGAACTCTTTCCAGCATAGAAGTAGCTGTTTTCTACTCCCTGATATGGGCAAATGATGTATGTGAATACATGAATGTTAGTACTCCTAGAAGAAGAAATAACTCCTTTTGCTTTTTGCTTTGTTTTTGGTTTTAAGATGAGGGACTACTGAGGACTAAATTCAGGGTGGTTTTTTTTTGAAAGATTAATGATTTGCTTGTAAGCCTTCACTGCCCACAATGATCCAGTTCATCATGAACAATGTTGATTCTAAACAAGGTAAAAATTAATACCTTCAAAATTGCAAGTACCTTGAGAAAAAGTATATAATGTAATCATTAATGTCAAAGTAGTAATTCTAAAGCTGCAGTTGGAGCAGAGGCAGACATGGAATTATCTTTGGGATCTTGACAGCCACCTCAGTTGCAGCTCTGTTGCCTGCTCCTTCCTTTTTTGTCAAATCTTTCTTCCCATCTTGGACAGATAAAGTTTATTTCAACTTCTTCCTGGACTGTGAATTCCAGTTAAGGTAGATCCCAAATATTCCATTCTGTTTGCACTTCTACGGTATGTGGGGGAACAGAACCAAATCCACTGACTGACAGGCATACATCAGATCCATCATAACTGACATCATCATCTGGACCTAGTTAGGGGAAATTCATTCGGAATAAGCATTGTTCCCCAGATGAGAGGGAAAGGTATAGTGTTGACAACTGGATTTTCAGCTTTAATGTAGGAGATGTCAAATACAGGTCTAAATAACAGTAGATATAATTACTGTTTTTGCTAGGTCACATTCAAAACTAATTAGGACTTCATTCAAATCTTAATTCTGAAAGACAACTAAGCTACTACATTGTTTATTGCATGGGACTCCTAGATAAGATGCTAAAAATGGGGGTCTAATTTATGTTGACTTTAAAGAGATTGCTCTCACTTAAGCCAATCATCAATTCAAAGGTTTTACTCTGTGTTAACTGCAGAGCTAGTAATGCCTGTTCACCAACAAACAGACAGACTAACATGGCATCGCCCCTGCGCAGCCAACAGAAGTACCCATGAGGAGCTGGAAGGACCTTGAGCTCCAGCCTTTATAAAGCTGCTCACAGTAGCACGAGCCATGGGGCAAAAAAAACCATAAATAAATAAGAGGAAAACACACCCTTTACTCCCCTATTTTAGGGCTATAAAACAAGTTTTTTTATTTGTCATAAGGAACATCTGTAGCATCTTTTATCATAATCAGAAAGAAAACTTAAATCTACTTTCCTAACATAGCATTATTCAGATGAATACATAATACAGGGTTTTACTGCTGTTACTCTATATTGCTCTCCCTCCTTGGGGAACAGCCTTTGTAGTAGATACTCTCCTATATATACTTAATTGTGTTAGAACACAAAAAAGTATTACTGTTTCCTCTTGTATTTGCTGATATCTCTTCCTGTAAGACATGCTGGTAAGTGGAAGCAGAGGACTGGGATGAAAACCAGGTTGTTTTCTCTTAATCATTGTTATAGATACTTAATAAATGAACCCAGTTCCATATTCTATGCATTTTGATGCCTCAAATCCATCTTTATTAGTACCTTTCACATTTTTGGAGAACTAATTTTTGAAGTTCAAAGGTTAACTTGTTTTTGGTACTGAGCATGAAGCAACTCCTTACTGCTTTTGCCAAAGTGGAGGCTTCCTCTACTGGAATTGAAATCAAATCTATCAGGAATCAAATGTCATAATTCAGAGATAGGGTCAAGATGTCAAAATGCCTGTATTGTGCTGTGCAGCACAGCTTTGATATCAGTTCTGATAAATTATACGAGGTCAGAGTAAGAACTGAGAAAGTGTTTCTGAACATAGCAGTTGTCACCCTGAAAACTGAAACATATATGAAATGAAGTATTAACAATCACAGATTTGCTTTTCTGTTTTAAATATAGTAACCAGTTCTGGTAACTAAGCTTATTTTACTTGTATGTGCATACATATACAAGTATATGTATATTCATAAATACTTATATATGTAACTTTAACTGAAAATCATTATTTATATGCATAATTAAAGTGTACATATCTCTAAATATTTCATGTCATGTTATGGGTCTTGCTATGAGACAGGCTGACTAAAAAGGCCAAATACCAAGTTACATTTATTACTTACATTGTGTTGTACCTTACAAACCTAGGGGTAGCCCTTCCGCATTCTAATCTAAAGACCTTGAGATAATTCTTAACATTAAAAAAATATGGTTTTCCATTCTTCCTCAAATACAGCACATAGTGATCATGGTAGGAACCAACAACTCTGTGCTAACAAGAAAGAGAAAGGAAACAGCCAAAAACATTTTGTGATTTTTTTTTGTTTTGTTTTGTTTTTTTTTGGCTGTATTCACCATTGCCTTTTTACAGAGAAGAGAAAAAAAAAAAAACATCTCCCCCCTTACCAGCATGTACAGCACCAAAAAGTGCAGTGACTGCATTACTTAATGCAAGGTTCTGTTCAGTCACTGCTGGTTTTGAATAAAACAAACCTCAGTTTTCAGAGACACAATGCATGAATCCTGTGGTCTACAAAGGAGTTTCAAGTAGTTGGCACTTTTAAATACCAGTTCTCACAGTCTTCTAAATGTACTCTGAAAAGGTCAAAATAAACCCATGAACCACTGTGTATGGGAACTGTTGAATCACGGCCTGAACCTCTGATCTGATTGATCACCTGAGGCGAGCACTGAGTCAGCCACAGGAGCACAGGTGAAGGCAATTCACCTGTGTGACCAGAAAGGGTGGAGCCTGACTCCACCTCTCCTAGACCCCATTTAAGGGCTGACTACCAGAGAGGAAGGATTTCTTTCTCAAAATTGCTCTTTGTGGAGTTTTCTTGCGAGCCTATGACACTGGTGAGCATTTTCTATTTCTTTCTGATTATCCTTTCCAATGTGATAATCTTTCTAGCTATACACTCTCTAAAGACCAACCTAAATTCTCTGTATACTTGTCAATTATACATCTGTATACTCATTGATTATACACTTGGCGAGCCAGTAGGCCAAATATACTAAAATATATATAATGTCTTTTCTGTAGAATCTCTATAAATGGGTCAGGGGGGAGAATGTTACCCCCCTAGACAAAATGATTCCAGGACAGATCCTGGGATTTCTGGGATCTCCCTATTACAAACTAGCAACCATCATTGAAAAATGGGGTCCCCTATGCGTGATGGGAAATATCTCCCCATATCGTAAGGCAGACTATTTTCAGGGGTTAAGCAAAGATACACTAATTACAAAAGAACAGCAGTTAGCTGCCTCTACAGTGGCATGGTCACTGCTAAATGCTTTAAACCAGGCTGAAATAAGAGCCAATACTTTAGAAAATGAAAACCAGCTCTTGAGAGATCGCACTGAAAAGTAAGAACAAGAACTTGATATATTAATGGGAAAATAACCAACTTTGCATTTTCCAATAGGACAGGTTTGTAATATTTCAATAGACAATGACCACACTTACATGTAACAGCTCGGCCATACATGCCAATGGAGTTAATGGACCTGGTACAATGGTTCCAGCAGAAGCCCAAAGAAAGTGTACCAACTTGGTTACTGAGACTATGGGACTCAGGGACAGAAAGCGTTATGGTTAATGGGCCAGAAATATCTAAATTGGCCACCATGACAGCACACCCTGCCCTTAGGCAGAGATTATATGCGGGCATCCAATATGCTAATGAAAACCATTCTACAATAGATTGGTTAATGGCAGCATGCCGTATGGTATGGCCGAATAAATCAGACATACCATTACATACAGGGTTGTGGTCCTCCAGGGTTGTGGACCTTCAAAATTACATCTGATAATTAGGTATAAGAGAAGCAATCTAGGAAGATTCATTTGACAGCCCTGATATGGTTAGATTTTCAGCAGGGATGAGAGACTTGATATTGCAGCAGGCCCCTTCCCATCTATATAGCACTCTAGTCTTTATATTGAACCCCCTGGTAGCCTCAGAATTGGTGGTCCAACAGGCTGCCCAATTAGTGGCTGATGTGAGAGAGACAGAGCGCCTGCAGACCAGGTGCAATATTCAAACACTAGAAGAAGCAGAAGTCCTGCCAGTAATTAAAACTAAGAGGCCAGCTGTATGAAATCCTCAACTGGGGCCCATAAGTGTTTCCGAAAAGCAAATGTTTAATGACCTTATCTGGGCTGGGGTCCAATTCGCTAAAATTGATCGCCAGCCCTATCATGTCCTTCTCCAGCTTTGGAGACAGCTGAAGGACAATCAGAAATTTCAAAATTACCCAAAAAATGAGGATATGGAACCTAGAAGACTTTATAATTCCTAATAGGAAAAATAATCCTCCTCAGGTGTCTTGGGCCACAATGCCTGAGCCACCAGAAACAAAAGATTTGGCCATAGCACAATTTATGGTGTAACAAGGGACGTTAGTCCCCATAGGGCCTCCAGAAGGGACTGGAGGCCCTATGTAGAATTAACAATTTTTTGGTCCTGAAAGAATATTTAGAGAGTTATGGTGTTGGTTAATACAGGAGCGGAAACATCAATAATCTATGGAGATCTGACTAGATTAGATGGCAATAGAGTGATGACTGGTGGTTTTGGGGGACAGACCATTCCGGTCACCCAGACATGGTTGAAATTGGGGGTTGGGCATCTCCCATTCCGAGAGTATAAGGCATCTATTGCCCCAGTCCAAGAAAACTCCACAAAGAGCAATCTTGAGAAAGATCCTTCCTCACTAGTAGTCAGCCCTTAAATGGGGTCTCAGAGAGTTGGAGCCAGGCTCCACCCCTTCTGGTCATGCAGGTGAATTGCCTTCACCTGTGCTCCTGTGGCTGACTCAGTGCTCATCTCTGGTGATCAATCAGTGGTTCAGGCCGTGATTCAACAGTTCCCATACACACTGGCAGTCACCAAGGCATTGTTTAAACTGGATTTCAAATCTCTGCTAGCAGTCTCTGTATTCACTCTGCTTCAGCATTTGCTGTGTGATGGCAACAGAATAAACATGTGAAAATATGCAAGAAAAAACTACAGGAGATAGTGGGGGGAAACACTTATCTAAACAACACAGCACTGGAAAGTGTGCTATTTGGCACTGACAACTTCTGTGGTTAACCCTGATAACCTATTTTGAAGTCAGCAGATAAATTAGGCATATGGATGGACTCCTTCATAATGTATAACATGAGGATGCATCAAACTAGCACGAGAATAATCACATGCACATATATTGGTTTTACTCTTCATCAGCAGGCAACTGCTTTATGCCAGTAACTTTATATTGCAATTAGAACAAACCATGTAAGATCATTTACCACAGTGACTTTCTACAGTATTTTTGCCCTTTTAAAATGCTGGCAAAACTGCCTTATGGAAATGAACAGTAAAAACTGATTAGTAATAATTAATATCAGATAATTGAAAGGAAATCCTTGAGCTATTCCATGCGAAACCTTTTTATTCACATAATACATAGTTGACAAACTATGGCAAGGAATATGGTTAGGACCACTAAGGACACTAAGGATTTGGTACGGCTAATTCTTTGAAGGGTCAACATCACCATCAAATCTGCTACCAATTATTATTATTTTTTTTTAAGTAAATCAATAATCATTATGTAATCTGTTTCTGGTGTTTATATATGTTTTGTACGCTTAGGATACAGCTCTTCTTATCATCTAATCAGAGGCATCAATTTCTCCATGAGAGATGTTCATACTATGCCTCTCCACATGTACTTCTTTTTGATTTGTTTGGTTTTGTTTTTGGTAGAAGAATTTCTCACAATTGCTGTTTGCTTTTGTGTGTCCCTGTATTTACAGAAAAACACAGGAGATCCTTCAGTGAAAAATGAAAGCTACATAATTACTTTGTTCCTTTTAGACAACTGATAGAGGGTTTTTCAAAGCTTTTTCAAAGTTTACATTAAAAAGGTTGGTAAGGTTTACAACCATACCGTTTTCTTTCAAAGCTTTCTTCTTATATAGAAGAACTTAGCAGCATTTTTAAATTAAGAGAAAAGAAAAAAAAAGCAGGACAAGGTCTTGTAGATGCATTCTCATTGACGGACTTGCAGGAAATGGCTAATTGTCCTTTGCCCTGAATTACAGGAATATGTGGGGAGGGAACAGGCCATGTTTAACCCTCAGGGTATTTTGACCATCCCTCTTCATGTAGTATGAGAAAGCTGCTCTCCAGCTGTTCTGGTACATCATACTAATAGTATATGTTACTGACTTGCATTCAACTGTGTTCACACACACACGAAAAAATGGTTCAGAGTGAGTGAATGCTGAAAGACACCTTTATGCATTATTGTGTGCAAGTCATGTGTAAGTCACAGCCATTTTCCTACATAAGNAATAGATGCTACATTGCCTTACTACTTGAAAGGAAATTGAGAAGTGCATGTAGAGCAGTCATCTCACCAGAGCATCTCACTTTACCCAATCTGCTGGTCTTAACATACAGAGGCAACACCTGTGCACAAATGGGAAACTCTATGGAAGGGATAGTGTGATTAAATGAAGAACATAACAGTGGATTAGTCATGAAGAATCATTGGCTGATGCATTATCTTCATTTTATTTAATTTTATTTAATTTCAGCCCAAAGCTAGCCACATTATCATCAAAGCAATTGTGGAGCAAAAAGTAATGCCAATAAAAATGCAAACGTACTCAGATGCCCAGATAAAAAGCCTTGAGTAGCTTGGACAAATACCAAAAGGATTCAGAATTTTCCACTATTTCAGTCTCATCATTTTTCAAGTGATGTCATGTCATGCTTCATTTGTGATCAACTGCTCATAATAGTTAACCAAAATATGTTCAGAGACCCACAGATACAAGTTTTTCAAGAGTAGTGAATGTCAAATCAGGCAACTTAAAGCCATGCCATCCCTTCAAGCCTGTCCTTTTGCCCCACTTACACTGACAGCATTTCATCACAGGCCTGCCTGTAATTATTTCCAAGTGCACATCATGGAAGATGCTGAAGATGTTTGACATTTCTCTTTTATTCATGATTGGCCTCATTTTCTTAGGCAAGCACACTGACAAGCCATCCTTGCATATGTCATCTAAACCATAATTTCAGGAGCAATTCACCAACTTCAACCAACTTGGAAATCATGTTGCAGTTCTAGAAATACCATGATGACAAGTTGAATGAGAAGTTAACACTGCTGAACCTCTTACTACCAGGACCAGACCTAAACCTGGCCTCCACAAATTATGCTGGCAGCACTTGAACAATACACAAACAGGTAGCTCCTGACTGGGAAAGATTATGACATGACCTGCTCAGGAGATAGCCCCCAAAACTGTGCAAGAATCCTGGAGAAAGTTGAGCACCGTAGGGATACAGAGATAAGAGTTGAGCACTACTGTACAGTAGGCTGTAGGGAAATCTATAGGACAAGCAGGCAATGGATACTTCTATTGCTTGCAAAGCAATCTGCCATCTCATCTGCAAAATACCCTTGCTATGGACTGGATTCATGTGTTGAAGATAAAACTCACCTTATGGGCTATTTAAAATTAGAGCAGAACATCAGGGGTAAACCTCCTTGAAATGCGTATTACATATCAATTTTCAAATAAATTTCTGAAAATAACCCATTTGGGAAATNGAGAAAAAAAAAAAAACATCTCCCCCCTTACCAGCATGTACAGCACCAAAAAGTGCAGTGACTGCATTACTTAATGCAAGGTTCTGTTCAGTCACTGCTGGTTTTGAATAAAACAAACCTCAGTTTTCAGAGACACAATGCATGAATCCTGTGGTCTACAAAGGAGTTTCAAGTAGTTGGCACTTTTAAATACCAGTTCTCACAGTCTTCTAAATGTACTCTGAAAAGGTCAAAATAAACCCATGAACCACTGTGTATGGGAACTGTTGAATCACGGCCTGAACCTCTGATCTGATTGATCACCTGAGGCGAGCACTGAGTCAGCCACAGGAGCACAGGTGAAGGCAATTCACCTGTGTGACCAGAAAGGGTGGAGCCTGACTCCACCTCTCCTAGACCCCATTTAAGGGCTGACTACCAGAGAGGAAGGATTTCTTTCTCAAAATTGCTCTTTGTGGAGTTTTCTTGCGAGCCTATGACACTGGTGAGCATTTTCTATTTCTTTCTGATTATCCTTTCCAATGTGATAATCTTTCTAGCTATACACTCTCTAAAGACCAACCTAAATTCTCTGTATACTTGTCAATTATACATCTGTATACTCATTGATTATACACTTGGCGAGCCAGTAGGCCAAATATACTAAAATATATATAATGTCTTTTCTGTAGAATCTCTATAAATGGGTCAGGGGGGAGAATGTTACCCCCCTAGACAAAATGATTCCAGGACAGATCCTGGGATTTCTGGGATCTCCCTATTACAAACTAGCAACCATCATTGAAAAATGGGGTCCCCTATGCGTGATGGGAAATATCTCCCCATATCGTAAGGCAGACTATTTTCAGGGGTTAAGCAAAGATACAATAATTACAAAAGAACAGCAGTTAGCTGCCTCTACAGTGGCATGGTCACTGCTAAATGCTTTAAACCAGGCTGAAATAAGAGCCAATACTTTAGAAAATGAAAACCAGCTCTTGAGAGATCGCACTGAAAAGTAAGAACAAGAACTTGATATATTAATGGGAAAATAACCAACTTTGCATTTTCCAATAGGACAGGTTTGTAATATTTCAATAGACAATGACCACACTTACATGTAACAGCTCGGCCATACATGCCAAAGGAGTTAATGGACCTGGTACAATGGTTCCAGCAGAAGCCCAAAGAAAGTGTACCAACTTGGTTACTGAGACTATGGGACTCAGGGACAGAAAGCGTTATGGTTAATGGGCCAGAAATATCTAAATTGGCCACCATGACAGCACACCCTGCCCTTAGGCAGAGATTATATGCGGGCATCCAATATGCTAATGAAAACCATTCTACAATAGATTGGTTAATGGCAGCATGCCGTATGGTATGGCCGAATAAATCAGACATACCATTACATACAGGGTTGTGGTCCTCCAGGGTTGTGGACCTTCAAAATTACATCTGATAATTAGGTATAAGAGAAGCAATCTAGGAAGATTCATATGACAGCCCTGATATGGTTAGATTTTCAGCAGGGATGAGAGACTTGATATTGCAGCAGGCCCCTTCCCATCTATATAGCACTCTAGTCTTTATATTGAACCCCCTGGTAGCCTCAGAATTGGTGGTCCAACAGGCTGCCCAATTAGTGGCTGATGTGAGAGAGACAGAGCGCCTGCAGACCAGGTGCAATATTCAA